>OZ023244.1:4725658-5270728 GCA_964006365.1 Trididemnum miniatum
ATCAGCAGATCAGTACACCGATACACCAGTAACCAGTGACATACAAGAAAACAACAACAACAACAAATCACTTTTATTTTACAAATCAAACAACAAAATAATAGTGCGTAACAATGAAAACAACAACAAAAAACTAACAAATAATGTCACAAGAGGAGATGCGAAAGACCTGAGAGGTTGTTGAGTCTGCATCTCCTCACGGTAGAGTCTATTGAAAAACATAAGGTACACAAAAATATAAAAGCATAAAAGCACATATAAATGAAATATGATCTAGAACTAGGTCTACTACAATTACATTAAATAACACCAAAAAGAAGAAAAGAAAATACATACATTCATAAATACATAAATAATAATAATAATAAACAAAGTTAAGCAATTGATTTGCAGAAATACCAGCTCTGTTAAAGGGATAATCATGAAAACTCTTGTGCAGAAAGAAGGTACTCATTTAAACTACTTTTGAAAGATTTAACTTTCTCAGATTTTTCTTTGATAGTTTTAGATGGGTTATTCCAAATTTTAGGACCAGCAATTTTTATGGACCGTTCTGTTTTAATTAAATAACTTCTATTTAAAAAAAATTTTTCATTAGCCACACTACGAGTAGAATACGGATAAAATGAAGATGTGAAAGAAAATATACTATTAAAATAATCAGGTAGCTGTTTGTTTTGTAATTTAGCCATGAATTTACCAACCTCAAGTTCGTAGATAGCACCGATATTAAGAAGGTTCATTTTTTCAAACAGAGGCTTTAATTTAGTTTTATAAATTCTAGATTTGTTGATAATACGAATTATCGAATTCTGTTTAATTTGTAGCCGTTTTCTTAACGTGACAGAGCAGTTACCCCAACTAATGACAACATATTGTAGATGAGAATAGACAATGCTGTAATACACAGAGATCAGAATGTTGATCGGAAGGAGGTTTTTTAATTTGTAAAAAATTGCGGAAGCTGAAGATAGCTTAGTAATGACGTAACCGACATGCCTATTCCAGTTTAACTTATCGACCAAGTACACACCTAAATATTTTACACTATCACATTGCTTGATACTGGAACCTGCAAACAATATTTAAATTTTGGTGGTCTAGAGCAGTAAAGAGAATAATAAAAAATTAGTTTTATCCAAGTTCACTGTTAACTTATTGATACGAAGCCATTCGTCAGTTTTAAGTAATTCATGGTTGACGTTATTTTGTAAAGATAATACATCTTTATGTGCCAAGGTTAGAACACTATCATCGGCATACAACGTAACATCAAAATTAGAACAGCGCGTTAAATCGTTAGTATAAATTAGTAAGAACAAAGGCCCTAGAACACTGCCTTGAGGAGCACCAGTTTCAATTATTTTTTCATCTGATTCATAATTATTAACTGCCACCAGTTGTCTCTTATTGTTAAGGTACGAGCTAGTTAAATCATAAGCCACCCCCCTTATTCCGTATTGATTTAGTTTGTAGAGTAAAACATTATGGTCCACTGTATCAAAAGCCTTTGCAAGATCCATAAAAATTTCACAGACTATTTGTCTGTCATCGAGTTTACGTAAAATATATTCGTGAACTTGGGTGATGGGCAAAGATGTGGAGTAGTTTGCACGAAAGCCGAATTGTGTGGGAGAAAATACATTGAGTTTATCCCAAAATTTAATCAGCCTGCTTTTTATCACAGTTTTTAAAATTTTGTTGAACGGTGATAATATAGAAATTGGTCTATAGTTAGTAAGCTCATATTTTGGTCCACCTTTGTGAATAGGAGTAACTCTTGCGACTTTTATTGAATCTGGATATTTACCAGAACTTAGGCATGAGTTTACTACCCTAGAAAGATGAGGGGAAAGTATGTATTTGGCGTCTTTGATTAATCTGGTAGGAATGTTTACCATGCCTGGCGGTTTATATGCGTTAAGCTTATCAATGATGGCATTAATTTCATATTGATCGGTTGGTTCCAAAAATATGGAGGAAGAGACACGCTAATCAAAAAAAGTTTTGTTACTTTTATTATGGCATGAAGAGTTTGCGAATCTTTTTGATAACTTGTGACCAATACTGCAAAAATGGTTATTCTTTGCATTACAAATATCATTTTGCCCATAGATTAGTTTACTTTCGTATTTAACGTAGGCTGGTAAGGTGCAACTTTTACTTGGTTTACGTAGAATGTTGTTAATAGTTTTCCAAGTATCAGACATATCACCACTTTCGCCTAGTCGGCATTGATAATAATTCGATTTTGACATTTCTTCTATGTGAGTTAGCTTGTTTCTGTACATCTTATAAGTTTTACAATTGGTCTCACATTTACTCTTCAGATACTTTTTATACAATCTATTTTGAGTTTTAATACTAGTAAGCTGTAAAATTAAAAATGTCAAACTAGTCTACTGATACCGATATTTTGTAACTGAATGAACCCTAACTAAATTTAACCCGAACTGAACCTAATCCTAATCTAACCCAACTGGACCTGGGAGCTGATACTAGTTGTTACCCCCATGCCGGTAGTTTAGTCTAGTCTAGCTGCTGGTATTCCAAAGGATACCGGTATCAGTAGCTTAACAGTACCCATACCTTTTTGCTGCCACTGAAACAAGTTACTGATGAATGGGTTGGGTAAACCAAAATTACTAATTTTATTAAGTTACCTAAAAGAATAATAAGCACAAAACCACGTGGGAGTCCAGCTATCCAGTCTGACCACTTTCCATACCCTGCATGGGTACTGGTAGCTTGCTCATAACTTGCCTACCGTATACGTCAATATTTTTGCATATGTCCGCAATTGTATCTAGCAATCATAACAGTATTTTATCAATCAAACTCCAAGCCACTTTATTTCAAAATGTTTCAGCCAAACCAATAAGCGCACACTGCACAGTCAGTACAACAGCGCCTCAGGCCAGTACACTACATGAGTTCATGGAAAAAGGGAAAGGGCAACACTGACTGTTTTAGTTAGCATATCACCATGGCAATTAAAAGGCGATTTAAGTGTTTTTTGCAATATAGATAAATTGCAACAATATATGATATTGCATGTAAATTAACCAAAAAAATGATGCAAAATGTTATATTGCGAAGCTTTACACACGGCGCCCCATATACGTAACTTTAATTGCGAAACAAATTAAAAGTCGCTACAACTTTCACACGTTTTCTGCAGCAGAAAAGCGTTTGTTGTCAAACAATACTATTTGCTGTTGAACCAATACTGTGCTGTATCGCATTCAAACGTTTAATTTCGCTCGTTCTCACCATTAAATAGCTGTTTGTTTTGCGGCAGTCTGCACGGATTGAAGCAAAAGCATCTCAATGAAATCAATTTATTTGTTGAGTACGAGTACTAACCGAGTACCTGGGGTACCGAGTACGAGTACTCAAGAAATGGTACTCGAGTACGAATACTCTACTCGAGTACTTCATCACTGAAAGTCGCAAAACCATTTCGTTTAGAAGACTACAGCCAGTAAGTTTGCTATCGAAAGTTCGTCTTGTTTGTTACTTCTAGCGAAAGCCAAAAGTACTCGTGTACTCGGCGCTTTTTTGCCCGAGTACCGAGTAAATTGACCTTCGAGTACGAGTACTAACCGAGTACCTGGGGTACCGAGTACGAGTACTCAAGAAATGGTACTCGAGTACGAGCACTGTACTCGAGTACTCCATCACTGAAAGTCGCAAAACCATTGCGTTTAAAAATCACCTCATAGCAATTAATATTTTATTTTTGATCAGGCTGTTGGTGATTGTAAAAGTTGGTTTGATTGCAGAAAGCCTTGGTACCAGCAACTGCAATCAAATGGAAAGAAGGTCTTACCGCAAATCACATTTCTGGAGTTAAAAAATTTATGGATTTCATGTCCAAGTTTTTGGAAAATTACAGTTAGTCTAGTGTGCAAGTAGCATTAAGTTCAAACCGTATTTTTTTGATATGGAACATCGACGTTAGGTATAAAACGTTAGAAACAGCAGAAATAATAGATTCTCCAGATTCTTTGGAATGCACTTTACAATTTGCATTCATATATTTAGTCGTCTTTAGAATTTGTATTCTTTATATTTTCCCTCTTATCACGAGAATGCGATCAAAGCGCTATAACGTTGGTCTGACCCGACAGTAGTTATAGATGGGCCGTTTCAGACCAAAAGTAGTGAGCAAATTGGTGAGCCGAAAATGACGTCATACGTCGTGACCAACCTACGTGTCAGCGTATCTGAAAAAGCGATGTATTTCCGTTCTTTTAGAGATTTCGTAGTTCGGTAGTTTGTGGTAATATGGAATATTTAGTTTAGTTGACAACATACTTGCTAATTTAATTGCATTGACATAATTGCTTGTTTACTAATTGACAAATTTTAATTTCAGCAGTCTTTATTCAGTTATGTAAATTGCTTTTATCTTTAATGTTTCTAAGTTTGAAAATTGCAAGTTTGCATTCAAACCCAAACTATTACATTAATTTGCAACACGAATTCCTTCACAATTTAATTTTTTTTATTTTTATTATTTTCTTTTATTTAAAAGTGTTTTTCATTATGAAATAAGTTATGTAAAGATTCAATTACTTCTAAAATTTTTGTTGCAGTTTTGAATTTTATGCAATTAAAAATGTACTATTTGTTTTAATTTTTATTTTATGATAAAAAAATATTTTTGTTACAGCATTGCAATTAAAAATTTAACGTTTTTTGTTTAATTTTTATTTTATGATGAAAAAAACATTTTTGTTACAGTATTGCAATTAAAAATTTAATATTTTTTGATTTTTATTTTATGATGAAAGAAATATTTTTGTTACAGTATTGCAATTAAAAACTTAATAGTTTTTTTTTAATTGTTATTTTGTAAGTATTTTTATTAAAAAATAAATTACATAAAGATTTAGTTACTCCTAAAATTTTTGTTACATTATTTCAATTAAAAATTTAATAGTTTTTTTTTTAATTTTTATTTTATGATAAAAGAAATAATATTTTGCTACAGTATTGCAATTAAAAATTTAATAGTTTTTTTTAATTTTTATTTTGTGATGAAAGAAATATTTTTGTTACAGTATTTCAATTAAAAATTTAATAGCTTTTAATTTTTATTTTATGATGAAAGAAATATCGATTTAATACTTCTTAGTTAAAATTATTGCTGCATTTTAGTTTTACGTACGTGATAGAATTTATACTTTAGTTATTTTGATAATTCTGAAGTTGTTGTTACATTATTTCTTTTCCCGTATTTTAAAAAACTTTTACGTTAATAGTATTATTTACCAGTTCAATAACTTAAGGAATTATTGCTATCTTCCTTTAACGTATTAATTTTTTTTGAAAGTATTTTTATTATGAAATAAATCATGTAAAAATTTAAGTATTTCCAAAATTTTTGTTATTGTATTGAGTTTCAGTTATTAAAAGTTACACTTTTGTTGTGGTTTTGTGCAAAAAATATTGAGGGTTGCTGAGTTGACTTGATCACAAACATACCACCAGATGGGGTCGCTGAGTTGACTTGGTCACAAACAAAAGACTAGATGCGGTTTCTGAGTTGCTGTCACCAGTTATGTTGTTACGTACCACAAGTATAAAATCATTTTATCTATTTAAATTTGGACAAAATACACACTAACGATTTTAACTAACAAAAAATATAAAGGAAAACAGGTATTCGACTTTCTGGAAAGTTAATGTATATTGCGCAATAGTGTGTAAGTTTGTTTATATTGGTTCAAAAACGTCATGGATGCTGAAATAATTTGTGATATCTGTCATAAAAAGTTTATGAAGAAGTCCAATTTGAACCGACATGTGAAAATAATACATGACAAGAAAGAAGACTTTACATGCATGAAATGCCAGAAAAACTTCAAGGAGATGCATCATTTAAAACGCCACCAACAAAAGTGCGGAAAATGTAGAAGATGTGGAGCACAATTTGATTCGCTGACAGATTTTGCAAAACATTCTTGCAAAAGAAAACAAGCTGAAAATCAAAAAACACCAACTAAAAAAGCAAGAAACTCGTATCGAAAACCGAATTACCCCGACGATATTCGAGCAAAGAACCGGAAGGAGATTGAGGTTTTAGAAAATGAACACTTGGATGAAGAGGACCCAGAATTGCGGGAGTTTCTTTCAAAATACTGGTCCAGCATCAGAACTTTCTCAAAACATGGAAAAGTACAGAGCTTACATGATTTTTATTTTCGAAATTTTGAACACATGATCGACACAATTGCTGAAAGAATAATGAGGGATCAACAAACCAGATTCAAACTGATTATAGCTTTGGGTACGTCCTGAGGAATATTGACACTGACGAACTCCGTTATTATCATCCCTCTAGCAACAACGCTCAAGTATTGGACACAACTGTGACCATAAGCAACAGCAATGAGTTAGAGGAATTTTTACGAAAGATAGCAGCTGAGGATTTTTTGGAAAATTTCAACCGACCGGATACAAAGTGGAAATTACTCCAGATCACGAATTTGGTCTTCTACCTCAATCATTTGGTGGATGCACCTCTATCAGGACCCGTAGAGTTTCTAGACTTTTTAACGCATAATCGAGGGGTGGTGAATCATGCAGCCAACGACAACCTATGTTTTTTTCGTTGTTTATCTACATTCCGAGGTACTGATAAAAAACGGTGTGAACAGGATACTAAACAGTTATTTACCGCTTATTGCAAACATTTTCATATCGATCCTGATCAGTTTCAAGGTGTTCTTTTTATTAATTTTCCAGAGATAGAAGATTTTTTTGAGATTAATATCGTTGTTTACGAGCTCCAAGATAAAAAAGCGAAACTAATACAACGTAGTCGCGAGTTGTACGATGAAACCGTGCAATTGAATGTTTTTAAAAATCATTTAAGCTTGATAGTTGACTTTGAAAAGTATTGTGATGTTTATCAGAGCCAGCGATGTGACAAACTATGGTATGGACGAAAACATTTTTTGAGGCACACCGTCTCTTGCGACCAAACTGTTACACAATCTTTTCCAGGCGGTATTTTTAAAAACCAACCAACTATTTTTCAAAAATTAGAAGATATAGACGTTTTTGTACCCCACGATCAACGACATTACCCTTTTTACTGTTGCTACGATTTCGAGTCGATTTTAAGTCAAAACAATTTACCTGAAGACGTTGAAAAACTTTCTTTTACCTCCAAACACATCCCTTTAAGTGTGGGCATAGCTTCCAATATCCCAAATTTTGAAGATCCCGTTTGTTTTGTTTCTGAGGGTAACGAAACTGTATTAGTTCAAAAAATGGCTGATTATATGGAAAAACTCTCAGATGCTGCATATGCAATCCTGCAGGAAAGATATGAATATGTGTTAGATGCTCTTGCTATCAGTCTCAATTGTCGGAGCGAAAATCTTTTCAAAGAATTTGATGCTTTCATTCGAGAATTCCCTATACTGGGTTACAACAGCTCTAAATACGACCTTCCTTTAATTCAAATCATACTGATTTGCGAATTGGTGGAAAAAATTGATTTTGCGATTAAAAAAGCAAACACTTATCGCTGTTTAAAGACTGCCAAACTTCGATTTTTGGATATTCGAAATTACATTTCTCCTGGCTTCAGCTATCGATCTTTTCTTTTGGCTTACGGTTGCACTGCAGAGAAATTTTTCTTCCCTTGCCGCTTTATTCGTGATTTAAAAGCATTAGAACATCCGTCTGTTCCACCGTACGAGGCATTTTTTAGTGAAATCACAAATTCTAACATCTCTCTCTCAGAATATGAGTTTGTCAAAAAGATCTGGAAAGAAAAAGAGTGGAAGACTCTCAAAGATATGCTCATTTATTACAACGTGATAGATTGCGGACCTTTTGTTGAAGCTGTAGGTAAAATGTTACAGCCTTATTTGGCACAAGGTATTGATATATTTAAATCTAGCTTTTCTGTTAGTGGAGTTGCTAAAATTCAAATGCTCCAGAGATGTGAAAAAGAAGCTTTTTTCTGTCTGTTTCCCAAAAGACACGCTGACCTTTATCATACTTTGAGATCCAATATCACAGGCGGACTATCCATTGTTTTTACCAGACTAGCTATTAAAGACGAAACAAAAATTCGTCCTCATGAGGTATCTAACCCAGAAACGTACAAGAAAGTAATAGGTCTTGACGCGAATAGTTTGTATTTGCACGCTATATCCCAAGACTTGCCTTGTTCATACTTTATTCGCTATCGAGAAAAAGATCATTATCGCCCAGATCCTTGCTGCAAATACGGGCTCTTATCTTATCAATGGTTAAAATGGATCAGTCACACCCAAAATAAAGAAATTCAGCACAAATATTCAGATCAAGGTGAAATGAAACTGACTCAACACTCGTTGATTGTTGATGGGTTTGCTCCAGCGACTAATGAAGTTTTCGAATTTGATGGTTGTTTTTGGCAGGGTTGCGACATAATAACTCTTCACATAAAATCAGTCGATTGTAAAGTAGAATTATAAATTTAGGGAGATGTGTGAATTCCGTCTTGATGAACAACACGTTTGCTGTAAAAGGGGGACAATCCTCTTTTTTCTTGATGGTATGTTAAGATATTGTGTTTTCGAGTAATGAACCCTCTATTTACAACACTTAATGGTTGCGTAGAATCAAGTGCTTGGAAGTATTTTTCAACAGTTAAAGGATTTTGTCGGATACTAACGCCCTTGCAGACTTGTTTTTTGCTTTTTCCCTCACAAAGATACGTTTTGCAAGTTAAAGCAACCGCCTTTTCTCCTTCATACTCGGTTTTCATTAATCCGAGCACCCTTGTATCAAAAGCATTTCTTTTTTGACAGCAAGAAGAAGATTGCAATACTGTAACAAAATATTATTTCTTTTATCATAAAATAAAAATTAAAAAAAAACTATTAAATTTTTAATTGAAATACTGTAACAAAAATTTTAGGAGTAACTAAATCTTTATGTAATTTATTTTTTAATAAAAATACTTACAAAATAACAATTAAAAAAAAACTATTAAGTTTTTAATTGCAATACTGTAACAAAAATATTTCTTTCATCATAAGATAAAAATTAAAAAATATTAAATTTTTAATTGCAATACTGTAACAAAAATTTTAGAAGTAATTAAATCTTTATGTAATTTATTTTTTAATAAAAATACTTACAAAATAAAAATTAAAAAAAAAACTGTTAAGTTTTTAATTGCAATACTGTAACAAAGATATTTTTTTATCATAAAATAAAAATTAAAAAAAATATTAAATTTTTAATTGCATAAAATTCAAAACTGTAACAAAAATTTTAGAAGTAATTAAATCTTTACATAACTTATTTCATTATAAAAAACACTTTTAAATAAAAGAAAATAATAAAAATAAAAAAATTAACACATGTAAGGAATTCGTGTTGCAAATTAATGAATAGTTTGGGTTTGAATGCAAACTTGCAATTTTCAAACTTGAAAACGTTAAAGATAAAAGCAATTTACATAACTGAATAAAGACTGCTAAAATTATATTATGTCAATTAGTAAACAAGCAATTATGTCAATGCAATTAAATTTTCAAGTACGTTGTCAACTAAACTAAATATTCCATATTACCACAAACTACTGAACAACATAATCTCTAAAAGAACGGAAATATATCGCTTTATAGATACGCATTGATGATCGTGACACATGACGTCATTTTCGGCTCACCAATTTGCTCACTACTTTTGGTCTGAAATGGCCCATCTATAACTACTCCCGACTCGGAATCAAATTCGTGTGTAGAGCTCCAGAGGCCGACGCTTTCACTGCTGGGCCATCTGAGCTGTGTTTTGCTTTTTATTATTTCCGAATGGTAGAAGTGCTGCTGGGCAGTGGCAAATTAAAGTTGATAGATAATTTACTGTGAAGCGATAAAAACCGCGCTCATGCAAAAATGTAATTTTGCACGTTTCTCCCAATTTTGTGTGAAGTAGACTCAAGGCTGGATTTACCTATAGGCTATGGGGGCTAAAGTCTTAAGGCCTCGTCACGACCACAGAAGACTTTTTATAGATCGATCACTTGGGGCCTTTAAAAACGAAATAGCTCTAGGGCCTCTCATTATGAATCGGGCTCTGCGTCCTGCGCGTAGACTATTCTGTCGCCCTAAATTAATCAACTTTATTTCACATCGTTGATTTAGCACGAAAGAGTTCCACATTTACGTCGTTCGTTTCCCGGCAATTAAGCATGATAACCTCTTTTCTACAGCTTTATCCGTAGCACAAGACACCAGCTCCATGGCCTAGTGGTTAAGAGCGTTCGCCTTGGAAGCTGGTAGGCTGGGTTCTATTCTCAGTCGGGTCAAACCAAAGACTTTAAAACTGGTATCTGCTGTTACACTTGCTAAACGCTCAGCAATTAAGTGTAGCGCAGAGGATGAAATAAACAGAGAATAAAAATATGTCAGTGAATTCTTGACAAAATTTAGTCCTGGCGCTAAAGGACTTTAGTAGTTATAAAGCGCCATAAAACCACACAACATTTCATTTCAAGATGTTTGAAAAGCGCCTGTATAGTGTAAAATTGTAAGCTGTGTTTCAAACTGCTTATATGGTACGTTTATGAAGCATGAAATATAGCACTCATTACATTTTTTAAATCAAAATTTGCTGATAGCGCAAGTCCCTTTAAATTTTTTGCTGTCATTTTCACACCAATCTCCTAAATTTTTGCGTGGCTAGTTGTCAAAAGCAGTTGGTTCGTTGTTGAAGCCATTGATAATTTGATTGAAACATCAACTAAAATACATACATCGACCTTGCTTGCTTTTTTCGCTGAAAAATATGAATAAATATGTTGATTGTTTATAGTAAAAGGATAGCCAATCCCTGGTGTTGTTGTAAAAGCAAGGAAAAAAGTTTGACAACAACAATTGTTTCCATTTCCAATAAAATAATTTATTTTAGTACAAGGCAGCCCTACGTTGCTCCAGCAAGGATTAGTACAAGGCAGCCCTGCATTACTTCAGCAAGGGATTAAAGATGGGATTCCCGTAGCAAGGCTTAAAGTTGAAGTATTGCCCGAAGACAATGTTACAGGTATAGTGCGTAGTTTTGCTATTACAGTAGTAAGCCCCACGCACGGCTAAGTTAAGACGTTTGGACTAAGAGTGGTGGTTTTTGTGTCTTTTTTTTTCTCCTAACAGCCCACGCATTGCTAACACCAGAGTGATAAACCTGTTTAAATACAATTGCAAGCCAGACGAAGGAAAAAAAATATAGCCAAATTATCATAAGTGGTGTTTCGAAAACGTAGGTTTAACTGTCATCACCATCAGTGTGCACTAAATTGCTATGTAGGCAGTTTTGTAAAGTTTATGATTTTCGAGGAATAAGCTTTTGTTGTAGCCTATGTCTGATCATAGACATTTGGCTTAAACTAGTTATTAGAATAACATTACAAAGTACAGATTTTAAAACGGAGGTAAACTGTCAAAGCGTGGTAGCGATACGTGACTTTCAAAACACGAAATTAATGCTTCTGGCAATAAGTTATCAAAAATCTCGACTATTTCTGAGTTTTGCCTCCGATTCATTCCTCCCGTTTAGTTGAGATGATACAGCGTCTGCGGGGTGCAAAAAAGTTAAGAAAATCTGAAAAATCCTGTTTGTTAGTTCTTGGTTTTATTGATGCAGATATTTGTGAAAAACTGCAAGAATTTAATACTAAGAAGGCCTCATTCTCCGAACCATTTTGTTTCCTCATTGATGTACATCTCGGCCACACTGACCAGCCAATTACCGTAAGTGCCTCTTTGTAATTATGCTCTGTGAGTGTTTAAGTCATTAATCTGTCAATTGTATTTCTGGTTTCTGTTTTCTTTAATCGGCTTTCATTTTTCATCTCTGCAATCTCCTTTTCAATAGCATATCTTTCTATATCAGCAGTAGCACAGCATATTTTTTTAATCTACAGACTTTGATGTTAATTGTAGCGTTTTACACGGAAGGGAAAAAGGGAGATGATAGTTTTTAACACTACAGCGTAATTTTTTCTCAGGTGATGTTGGCAATCAGTCCTCCGGAAGTTATTCTCTTGCCTTTCGAATTCTTTAAAAAAGTGGCAGAAGAATCTATCGAATCAAATAAGCCCCAAAGAAACGGAGATTCTGAAATTACGGACAATGCACAAGTGGAAAAACCTGAGACGGGCCAGGCAAATGATGGTAAACGTGAAATTTTACTTAGGCTACATCAAGGTATACTTTAACCAACGGCTTTCATCTAGAAGAAATTGTTAGCAAAAATTGTTATTTTTTCTTCATTAATTATATTATTTGCACTTCTTTTTTGACCAATGGTTCTTAAATTTTTTCTCTTCTACGGCTCAATAATATTTCAGATGCTTACTCATGGACGAACAAACGTTTTTGCGATTAATACTTAAACACTAGCCATACAAAGCTATAGCCTACATCCAATTTTCACTCAACGCAATCAAACTCCATCTGCTTCGTCCTGACGATTAGTAAAAAAATCAAACTAGGCCTACAGAGCGTCGCAATTTGAAAACAAAAACGGCCTTAGCGTTTTTACAACAGGTTTAGTGTGTTTTACACGTTCTGATTACGTGATTTGTTTGTGCATCTGCGCAAAAAATATTGAGTAAAATTTTCCGGTTGGTAAGTAATCTATAGCTAATCGCTAAAAGGCCTTGATCTGGGTGACTAATAGTTTGTTTAATTTGCTAAAATGTTCTTGAAGGTCATTAACTCGTGTTTTGTGGGTATCATGAAGTTGACTATCTGTGACCGACCAAAAGCGCTTCAATGACCCACCAGTGGTGGGCACTCGTTGCTTTTAAAGTAACGAAGTTACCGTTACAATTACTAGTAAAAATTTGTAACTAAGTTACCGTTACTTGTTACTTTTTGAAAATGTAACTTGTAACTTTTCGTTACTAGTTACACGTTACTTTCAAAAAGTTTTCAACCTTAGTTTACGCTGAAACCGGCCGATTGGTGTAGTCATTAAATACATCGCTACCGGTGCGGGAGGTCTTGGGTTCGATTCCCGGGTCGGACAGTCGGCAGTCACCAACGGCTCGCCTCCGCTGCGACATTTCTTCGGAACTGTGCTGCCAGACGCTAAGCCGGGGAGATGGGCCCCGCCATTCGTTACACGCTTTGGCGTAAAACCGCGAGTATGATGAAGATTTCTTTTGTTTGATTTGGTTTACGCTAAATCCAAAGCAGCTGCATTGCGTAGCAGCATAGACTACGGGTAGCAGACAGTGTTTTTTTTAATTCGACTTTAAAAAGGACCGATTACAAGTTTTAAAAGACCAAAAACTATTGTGATCAAATATGTTGCAAGTGTGCCTATTTAAAAAACACGGAAAAGAAGCGCATTGGAAAGACCATTATAAAAATTTGAGTAAACCGTTTTGATTCCTTAAAACGCCTTAAAAAAACACTGGCGGTAGGAACGAATTTTGATACCGAAAAGTTAATAACGAGCCGGCTGGTTGACATTACAATACAGCGACAGTGGCTATCGGTGCAGTAGGTCTAGGGTTTGTTTTAAATCTGCAGATCAGAAGTTCTAATACTTCATATATCAGATCATCTGCCAACCTTTTGTTTAATTAAAAATAATTGCCAAAAACCTCGAGCTTCTGATTGTGTCAGAATGATTCGAGATGTGAAACATTTTAATCCAGAGTTTTTTGCTGAGGAAATAGCACTGAATTTACAGCAGCTGATATATACCGATGATCCAAATTTGGCAATGAAAAAGTTTCTTCAAATCATCATAGATGCTACAAATAAGCATGCACCTTTAAGAAAACTATCTAGAAAAGAGATGAAATTAAAATCGAAACCTTGGATTACCAAAGGCTTACTTAAATCTATCTCGACAAAAAATAAGTTGTTCCAACAGTGCTACAAACAAAACAATCCTTTTTTAGTTGCTAAATATAAGTCATACTTAAACACATTAACTAAAATTAAGGAAATTGCGAAGAGAAACTATCATCAGAACGAACTAGCTACACACAGAGGTGATTTGGCAAAACAATGGAAAATTATGAATGAAATAATTTGTCACAAAAAGGCAAGTAATGAGGTAATTAGTATGTTAACGGATCATCATAAATGCGATATTACTGATAAAGTTAAGATTGCTAACTTATTTAATGAGTTTTTACAAATGTTGGCACCTCATTAGATTCCAAAATCTCTCGAACAGGAATTAAAAAATGTAATATCCCCAGCATTGTCCAATCATTTTTCTATGAGCCAATCACATCTGAAGACGTGTTGATGCAATTTCGTCAAATAAATGCTTTCAAAGCTAGTGGACCTGAAAATGTGCCTAATAAATTCTACAAGTTATTAGCGCCAATAATATCTCCCTATTTGAGTAATATCTTTAATGCTTGTTACGAGAGTGGATATTTTCCTGCTGTCTTAGAATGTGCAAAAATTATTCCTTTACACAAATCTGGCAGTAGATACACAACGAATAACTACAGGCCAATTTCTCTACTATCTACAATATCTAAGGTTTTTGAATTATTGTTATATGTTAGACTTCAAAAGTTCCTCAGACGAAATAATGCAATTGCTAAACACCAGTTTGGGTTTCGTCAAGGTTACTCAACGGATATGGCTGTTGCCGATCTCTATAGCATGTTGCAAAGAAATGATGATGGTCATCTCACTTGCTGCAAATTTTTAGATTAGTCGAAGGCATTCGACACAGTTAATCATGATATTCTGTTGAATAAACTAGAAAAATATGGCATCAGAAGTAACATGCACCAACTTCTTTGTAGCTGTTTGAATAATCGTAAGCAATACACGGAATGTAATAAAGTAAAATCTGACTTAAAGACAGTGTTGTGTGGGGTGCCACAAGGTTCCTCCTTGGGCCTCTTATTATTTTCTTTATACATAAACGATTTGCCATTGCACACTAAGTTTCATGTTCATCTTTTTGCAGATGACACTGTACTAATGATGAAAGATAAAAATATCAGCAATCTTCAGATAGCAGTTAATCAAGAGCTCTGTGATGTTGATAAGTGGATGAGATATAATCGCATGTCTTTAAATTTCTTAAAATCTTCCTTTATTTCAACCACAAAACATAAACAAAATTCTACGATTAATTTCTGTGTTAATGTCGGCGATCAAACCATACCATGCTTAGAATCGGCTAAATATTCGGGAGTAATGATTGACAAGCAATAAACTTGGAGCAATCACTTTAATTCCATTATCAATAAATTAGCTAAAGCGTCTAGAATACTGTCTAAGGTTTGGCATTACGTGAGTAAAGTTACATTAGTGAAATTGTATTATAGCTTTGTACAGGTATATCCTTACCTCAAATATGGTATAATAGCGTAGGGTAGCAGCAGGAAAACTTTGTTGCAAAAGGTCGAAGTAGCACAAAACAAAATTCTTAGAATTATCAATTTTAAATGTTTAAAAGACCGCGTAAAAATGTCGACTTTGTACAAGGACATGAAAATTCTGCAAGTTAAAGATATTTTTGAAATTGAGGTGGCTAAGTTTATGCATTCATTTCATCATGGCAATCTGCCATGTATATTTTACAGCTACTACACATCTGTGGCAACTCAACATAATCACAATACGAGATCCATTGCTAATAAAAATTATTATTTGCAAAGAATGCACTCGCAGTCTGGACAATCTGCTTTAAACTATGTTGGCGTGACAATTTGGAACAAAATTCCCCTTCATGTCAAGTTGCATTCAAAATACCTATTCTCTAAACAACTCAAAAATATTCTCATCAGCAAATAGTAGAAACATCTTTTGTCTTGGAAACTATTTGTATTGAGTAACTTCTTAATTCAAAGCTTCAGAGAAATTTTTTTTTTTTTTAATCCCCTTGAAATTCATAAGTAAAATACACCATGGAATTAATATTGTTCATCAGACAAACGCTCTTCGGTGATTTTATTTTATTTATTTTTCGTTTGTTCTTTCTTTAGTAGTTGTAGCGATTACTTGTGATAGACTCGATGACCGCACGGTCTATTCGCTGTCTCCTGGCCAAGCGAACCAATGTCACAATTAGAGTGAACACATCTACACTGTAAATTGCGTTATTACGTTTTAATTTTGCTGTTACTGCACGTTCTGTATCACTTGGTGAATAAACAAATTGATTGATTGATTGTTCCTTCAGCCGGTCAGATGGGACACAGCGTCGCCAACGGCTCGTAACTGCTGCGACGTTTCTTCGAAGTACAAGCGGGTGTTGCCCAAGCGCTAACTTTAGGAGATGGGCCACGCCACTCCTTACACCCTTCGGCATAATATGGCGAGTATAATGAAGATTAGATTTTTTTGAAGTAAATTACGAATGGTAAAACCAGTAGGCTACGCAACAGCCTTTTAAATATCAACACACCGTAACGATTCTTCATAAATAGACCAGCGTTTCGAAATGCCGGTCAATCAGGCCTGAAGGTTTCGGTTTTAAAGCGTCTTTTCCAAGTAAAATTAACCTTTCAAAGCGGCGCTATATGGTAGGGCAGTGTTAAATAAAAGTTTTTCTTAACTTTGCTGCAGAAAATCTTGGACATTAAAAGGTTCTTTTTTGGAAGGTGTTTAAAAATTTAAATGCAACGATTTTGATGCTTTTTTTCTGCTGAAAATTGGTCGTGTAAGAGCTTCAGTGTTGCCATATTTTAAAAGACACAACCAAAACTCACAAAAAGACCAGCCAAGATGGGCCGACACTCGAAAAAAATTATAGCCAAAATATTCAAACCTGAAAAACCATACAAATGCTCATTTACTAGCTGTTTTGCCAAAATAAATACCGCTATTAAGAACTAAATATGTTTCAACTAATTAGCCTAACAAAGCCTACAGTCAAAAAGAAAATATCATAGCTACGTTTGTATTCACAAAATGAAATGCCACATTGTTGTCTTTGCTATAAATAACAACAAACCCCAAGAGCAATTTAAAAACCCACTTCTACCAACTAGAATAACGTATAGCTTTTTTCATATAACGTAAAAGATCTACCCAAAGATTTTAAGCTAACAATTAACAGTATGCAAACACAAGTCATTTTGAACTGGTGACAAAACAAATTTGCTTGAGCTTGATCATATATTTTTCATCAATCAAGCCTTTGTGAATCTTTAAAATCGGCGAAGTGTTTTTTTCAATCCCTTGCAATAATTTTCTCACCCGCACAGAGCATATTTCGCCCGCCGAAGAAATTCAAAAAAGAACATATCTGGCGGAAATGTAGCGCATCTGGCAACTCTGAAAGGGCTTCAAAAAAATCTCTGCTTCGCGTAAAAGACATTAAAAAATTTGGCGCTCTATCGCTTTCTCACTTTGTTGTATTTTTTGTTTCTTCGTTTCGTTGCAAAGTGTAAAACTTTACACTTCCAGCAGCAGCAGCAGCTGCAGGTCGCTTCGAATAAAGATTTTCAAAAGGTGCTAGACTGCTGGAGTCTGGTCTGGACTTTCTGTCCATCAACCGCAAACCTGTTTTGTTTACAACTCAAACTCATTCGCATAAAGTTGAATCGTTCCGAAAGTCCACAGAAAAATGACATTTGCTTAATTTTTATTATTTTAGCTTTTCATTTAATACGTACAATAAAACGCATTGTAAAATAGTAACAAGTAACTAGTAACTTTGAAATATCGCCAATACAGTAATTTCGTTACGCAATTCGTTACTTCTTTTCAAATGTAACAGCGTTACCGTTACTCAAAAAGTAACTCGTTACTGCCCACCACTGTGAGCCACCTAGGGGTTATAACCCATAGATCAAGAATCAGTGAACAGTTTTGCAGTCCCCAACTTCATACTACGAGAGTTTAACGGTAGTTGTTACTTAACTCCGAATAAACTATGAATAATTTCAGACAGTGAACACTTTCTGGTTTTGTCAGTGATACATTCTTCATCGATGATGCGCGTAATTAAACTACATCAGTGCATCAAAATGCAAAAAGAAATTTTGTATCTATAGCACGTTTGACACTGTTCACTTCCACTTTTGCAAATACGTATTTATCTTGGTGCTTTTGAAGTTTTTTATCTTTAATGCTTTTAATTGAAGAGTGTAGGCTAGTTTTTTGTTTTTTATAGAACAAACAAAAGAAAATGATTACCATGAAGAAAGAGAAGTAGGAGCTGAAATAAATCAAAACGATGAAAGCGAAGAGTTGCATGGTGCGACGACAGCAACAGATTCTGAAGATGAGGAAGACTCAAGAACCCGACAACCCAACTCCGAATCCGATGCAATGACTTCGCCACGGCAAATTGAAGATACAGAAGATGAGTTGCCACCGCAACCTTTACTGAATAGAACCCAGTCTAGAACTCGACAACCCGACTCCGAATCTGATCCAATGATATCGTCGCATCAAGCTGAAGAAGTTTTGTCTGATCCTGACCAATATGACGATCGCTCTTTTGAAAGACCAGCAAAACTACGATTTAACCCATCCACTAAAGAGGTCAAAATTTATGCCAATTTGGGAAGTGAGGTTCAAGAAGGCTCTTCTGCTAGTGGCGAAAGTAGGGCAGTATCGAGGCAAAATAGCACGGCCAGGCCGCAACAACCAAATGATACGATTGGGGGAACAAATGTTTCATATAATTTTCAAGGGTGTAATATTAGTGGGTGTAGTTTTGGAGCCGAAAACGTTACGTCATCGATTAGCTAAAATACGGTAGTTTCCGTATCTGCGTCGTACAGTAGAACTTACTGTCACGAGGCCAACCTTAAGCCTAGCCATTTCTTTTCCCAACTCTTAATCAATTTACTGTGTGTATTAGGATGATATATGCAATTATATAATCGCATATATTGTAAGCACATTATAATCGCATATATTCACCGAAGTTAATTTTTTTATGGCGGCCCACAAGTGAAAAATGTTAAAAAAACTTGTAACTGCTCAATAGTCACTACTACGAGGCATATCACAACCATAGTGAGAAATACTTGATTAAATAAAAACAAAACAGCGTTAGATACCTAAAGTTTTCAGGTTCTGCACCTATGCCTACCTGGAGTGACGTTATCATAAAAAAAGTAAAGATGGAGTCACCAGGATGCTATGTGCTGTTTGATGCTAAAAATTTTGTTGAAATTGAAGATGCACTGTTCATTATGTTCATTGTGCAGAAAAAATTAGTAAATGTGTATAAATGTATTTTTTTGCAAAATTATTATTAAACTGACTTTTCAGCATTTTTGTCATCATTGCAATTGTTTGATTGTACATGAACCCGCAACCTCTCGCCACTCATCACCAGTTATTGTTGTCCTAACTACTGAGAAATGTAACTGGTTTTCATTTGCTGTAAAAATAAGATCATCACAATGCGTCTGTGAACGAGATTTTGTTGTTACAACCACAAACATAAAATGGAACTTGAATCGTTTTTTATATATGAAATCGGAAAACAGTAGATAAGCCATTTGAGAGCCTTACCCTTAAAATCACTTCAAAGTAACCCAGAACTTACCTCCCCGCATTCCTTTTGCCGGTCTCATCCAAACGGCTAAGTAACTTTTACCCCTCTTAGTGACCTCTTCCTCTCTCTCTCCTCCAAGCAACTCGTCAGAACAGGGTCTAAATCCAATCCAATTGCAAATACCTGCTGCTGACATCCTTGCCACCAAATCCCCTACCGGTACCTCTCTCTCCAATCAGTAAAATTGGCAACTCGTCAACTTCTTCCCCCTCCAAGTGACCTCTGCTTCTCTTCCTAGCTACCAGTCAGATCAGGATCTATACCCAATCCTATCGCACTAATTTTCAACCTCTCTCCCTCCAATCAGTGAAGACTGGCAACTCGTCAGAACAAAGTCCTAAGCCTGAATCCAATCGCAACTTTCTGCTGCCACACTTCCGACCAAAGTTTTGGCAACCCTATCAGTTATCACCCAAACCAAACGCGCCCTAGGAAAACAATCGCAGATGCACCTATGGCATCTCCTCACCAAACTCGACCTAATCGCAGATACTCAATCGAATCTACTTCGCATATTTAATCTTGCATCAAAGAACAAAATTCAAAAAAACTTTTAATGCGGTGAAATTTCTATTATTTAGAATCCAATCCGGCATTTGTGTAAGGCCAAACTTCAAAACTCAAACTCTTGTTTTGACCCTGGTTCATTCCTTCTGTTTTACAGAAGATACAGCGCCTGCAGGGCCGGATTTACCAATAGGTTATGCATGCTGAAGTCTTAGAGCCCCGACCACAAGGGGCCTCGTCACAACCACTAATTTAAGAGATCGATCCTCAAGGGCCTCAACACGATATAGCCTTAGGGCCTCACACCGTCTAATCTGGCCCTGAGCAATCGCGTGGCCAAGGGGGAGACTTGGGAGGACATGTCCACCCACTTCGATTTAGGACCATTTTTCTGAATCGTCTAAATCCGAAGAGATTTTGTTGCGGGTGACGTCACACCCAAGCTAGTTTTTTTTCTTATTTGCATATTTCGCTGTAGAATCTAAAAACTTTATTGCCTCTGACACTCCAAGTAGCCAATTTCTTCCAAGTAGCTGCAATAAACAGTTCTTCGCTCCAAAAATCTGTGGGCTTATGTCGCAACTCTTACTTGTCGGTTCATAGCAATAACAAAACCCCTTATCACGTAATAAAGAACAAAACAACTTGCGACCTGCGAACAGACTTGGACAACTAGAAAAATTTCGGCTTTTCCAAATTAGATTAGAATTAGAATTAGAGCTACACAGTTTTTCCAAATTAGATTAGAATTAGAATTAGAGCTACACAGTTTTTCCAAATTAGATTAGAATTAGAATTAGAGCTACACAGTTTTTCCAAATTAGATTAGAACTAGAATTAGTGAATTCGCAAAAACTTGGAAATGAAATCAACTTCCGAATTAAAATTAGAACGAATAAGAAATAGGCATACAGTAAACCCTCGTTTATCGCGGCTAATGCGGTCCAGACACCACTGCGATAAGTGAAAAACCGCGAAGTGGCGGTACTACACGAAAGAATTCTCGCCGCCTTTGGGCTGATAAAGGTTTACAGTACATGAACGCTTAGTTTTTGACACCTATTCGTACACATCAGTATTGATGAACGCTGCTTACGCCTACTCTTTCGAAAACTGAAGGATAAGAACACGGAAAACTAGAAATGTTTTCTGTTTTTTTAACGCCACCCAATACTGTACATTATTTATAGTAACTGAGTAGGTACAGTAATGAGGCCTTCACGTTTGTTCGAGAAGAGCCTCATCATCAGATATCTGTGCAGACAATCAGTGATGTGATATGCACTATGCAGCGATTGTCTCTACGGCTAAAAAGTAAAAGGACAGCAATTTTTCTAACTCTAGGTTATAAGTGATGTAGTTTAGTGCTGATATAGCAGCCTAGTATAGCATTTTTTTTTTTATTTTATTTAGTTGCATATTTATCCTCCTATCACGAGAAAGCGATCAATGCGCTATGCGAGCTCGCTTAGGAGTTGCCGGCCATCTGTCTACCACACGAAGATGGGGGAATCCCGTTAAGTGCCTTTCCCAACGGCACAACAAGTAAACTTGCCCGCTTGTTCTCCACACTGTCCCTTCAATGCTGAGCGTCAAGCAGGGAAGCTGTGAATACCAATGTTAAAGCCATTGGTTTGACCCGACTTGGAATTAAACCCGAGTCTACAGCTCAAGAGACAGACGCTCCATACCACTCAGCCATCTGAGCTGTTCCATACCACTCGGCCATCAGCATGTAAAACAACATACAAGTACTATCAGGCCTACTATTGTTTATTCCAACTTGTGGTGTTGAAACAATCTTCTAACAAAAGTTTTTATTCTAGCACTATCGTTACTACAGCAATCTTGAACAGTTTCTTGTCATGATGCAATGATAATGAAGATTGTTGCTAATGCACGCCGCTAGGCTATGCAAAACATTTAGTTCTAAAACTAACTTCCAGAAACACTGTGTGTGTATCGAAAAGGCGTAGGCCTAGTAATTTTCCATGCATAGCCGCTTTGCCAGCCTACTCTACACTATCTAGATTGGAGTAGATTCTAATTTGAGGGAGGTTGTTGCTATGCTGCACTGATGAGACCTAATAAGGTCGAAACGCGTCTGCAGCTGCATTTGGGTAGATGGCCTTGTGGGTGCTAGAGGGGGGGGGGTTGCTTGAGTGGAGTATCGTATTTTTGACCTAGCCTAGGCAAATTGATTCTCTAACCAGTTTATTTGTGGCTTTTCTCCAAGTCGTTTGCCCAAATCATGTCAACCTGAGTAACTTTAGATGTGAGCCTCTTAGCAGACCGAGTAACCTGGAAGTTGGCATATATGATCCTATCTTCAAGTCAATTTAGAGTAGATACCTAGGCAACCTTTTCAATGTTATTTTAAGCATTTGACATCTTTTGAGTGATCGATCCTATTGAGTTCTTGATCTTCAATGAAGCGGTGTCATTATTAAATTTTTCTATTGTTGAAGCCAAGTTGGATATCACTCCTATCTGAGTTTCTGATAATTGGAGTCTCATGATCCGTTAAAATTGTTCCTTGCATGTTGTACATTGCTAGGTTAGGGTCAGCTTGAAGAATACGATTAATATTTGTTAAGACCAATGTGAAAAGTTCTATTGCGTTCTTCTGTGAAAAGGGATTTGTAAGGCAATTCACTACTGAAGAAAAGAAACCAACCCAGCTCCTTATTTGTTTGGAAACACTTGTCCGATTTTTTTGAGCAGGAAGTGACTTTTCATGAAATTGAATTGTACTTCTGTTTACGTCATAGAGCCTCAATAACATGATATGTTGGATTTTACTCTTGTCCCGAAATTACTAGGCTTTTTTCAGTGGAATTATAGCAGAGAGTTAGTTTTATTGAGAGTTTTTTTTTGGGGGGGAAGGGGGAGATGGTAACAGGTAATTAGTCTAAAATTGGAGGAGGGGATGGTGGCAAGGATTTAGTTTTGGATCTTAGCAATTAGATAGTAGCGGGGATTTAGCAGAGAAATGGTTGCAAGAAATTTTGGGGAGAATATAAGTAGGAATTAACTTTTTTGAGGGAGGTTGTTGCTATGCTGCACTGATGAGACCTAATAAGGTCGAAACGCGTCTGCAGCTGCATTTGGGTAGATGGCCTTGTGGGTGCTAGAGGGGGGGGGTTGCTTGAGTGGAGTACCGTATTTTTGACCTAGCCTAGGCAAATTGATTCTCTAACCAGTTTATTTGTGGCTTTTCTCCAAGTCGTTTGCCCAAATCATGTCAACCTGAGTAACTTTAGATGTGAGCCTCTTAGCAGACCGAGTAACCTGGAAGTTGGCATATATGATCCTATCTTCAAGTCAATTTGGAGTAGATACCTAGGCAACCTTTTCAATGTTATTTTAAGCATTTGACATCTTTTGAGTGATCGATCCTATTGAGTTCTTGATCTTCAATGAAGCGGTGTCATTATTAAATTTTTCTAACTTACTACACTACAAGTTACTACAGTATAAAATAGTTATTATGTCACTATGGCTACTATTCGTCACAATTACTATAAGTAAGCAATGCGATGGCGGCTTGGCACTGGTTTTCCTTGCACAAGGGATATTCTTGCATGACTTGTTGAAAAACGCCGTTGGACAAACTAGCATTTTCGGCAAAACCGGAAATTAGATTAGAATTAGAATTAGAGCATAGAAACATTTCGCAAATTAGATTAGAATTAGATTAGCGGCATTTCGCTCTAATTAGTGTAATTAGAAAACTAGAATTATCTAGTTGTCCAAGTCTGCCTGCGAACAGTCGTTTTTCGTTTGAAATTATTCCTTTATTCAGTTACTAACATCGAGCTGTTTGTTTGCATTGCAAGAGGTGGTTTTTCAAAACTTTTACTTGCTTTTTCAAATATTTGACTCTTTTGAGAGTTGAAGCAATTTGCAAAAAAAAAGATATCCCAAACCGCAGGCACTTCTACTACTCGATATCATTTTTCTGAAATTGTTCGTAACGATAATCAGGCATTCATAGTAAAATGTGGACCAATTCAGCCATCTTTAAATTTTCCTCAAAAACAGCAAGAGCAAAGAAAATATAGGTTACAAAAAAATGGTACCAAAAATTTCATTGGGTGGAATATTCAATTAATCAATTTTTATTTTATTTCCGTACTGCCAAAAACGTCTAAGATAATATCTACACCTTAAGTTAAATAAAATTGGCATGGAAAAAGGAACATGCAGCAAAACGAGGAACCGTTGAGACATGCTAGTCGCAACCGACTTGGCATGGCTGCATGACCGAGAAAATTTATGTGGCCTACGCACAAATCAAACAAACAACAATGAAATAAACCAAACACATAAAAAAAAATTTTAAGCAACATACCATAGCAAATAGCGGTACATCAAATTTATTTATACGAAAAAAAAAAAAAAAACAGTTTGTGACCTTAGTTGCGGGAAGTCGTTTACATGTTAATTAGCTTTACAGTCGGGCTATGATAAGCAGCAACTGTAATCTCCGTGGTTATTCAGCATTTCAATAACTTATTTAGCAATTGTAAAAGTTTTGGTAAGGTGAACCAAATGATATGTATAAAGCAAATTTATAACTCGGGGAGGAAAAATATCCACAAAGACCACAAATAACAATTAGAATGCTATCAGAACTAATTTGTAGTTTTAAATGGAACCCATCGATTCTGTTCTGTTTTTCTAATATTCCTCATTATCCTGTCTTTACCAATGAATAAACAATTTATTTTGTTTTTTTTTTGATGTCCATGAAGGTAACTAGGTATTATGATGTGACAAATAATGTCCGCTTTAGTTCCTTGGGAAATTATTTCTTTGCAACAGAAGAGACGATTTGGTTTCTAGCCGTTCTTTTTCGTAGATTTACACACACGCTTTTGTTCCTCATCCAATAGATTCCTGCAACAACAATTACACAGTAGCACCAAAACACTATCGTAATTTAACACAAAAATCAATGCCCTGATGCTGAAAGCTGGGGTCATATCAATTGAGAACATTATCCAAATTCGTTCTCAGTTGTGTTTAGAATGTGCTCTTTAACTTCATTCGAAAAAGACTTCAAATTTTTGCAATTCTTAAGTGCGCTAGGTAAGTTACTCCATATCTTCGGTCCTGAGAATTTGATAGATTGTTGGCAAACGGTTAATCTATATGCTGGGGAGATGTAAAGACTATTACTTCTGGTTGAAATGCGACTTGGTTTTGATTGAAATAAATTCTGCAATGCTATAGGATGACTTTTTTTCACAGTTTTATACATAAAAATAGCCAATTCAACTTGATATATTTGCTTAATATTTAACAGGCCGTTTTGTTTCATGATCATTTTCACACTGTCATGCCTCTTTAAATTGAAGACTAATCGGATAAATTTGTTACAAATGCGCTGTATTTCTTGAACTTTTGATTCATTGCCAAAACACCAATTAGTTATACAGTATCGGACATGACTAAGTAACAACGAGTGATAAAGGCTGAGCATGGCGTTAGGAAATAAAAAGGATCGAATGCGCATAACAGCACCAAGACCAGCTCTCATTTTATGTTTTGTCATATCGATATGATTCTTCCACGACAAATTTTCGTTTATTATTACACCCAAAAATCGAGCAGAGGACACTTTTTCAACAACGTTATTTCTTAACCTCAGTTGAAGATTACTCACAACTTTATATGCTTGGGATTTTGGTGTTTGGAACAAAATATAATTAGTTTTATTGATGTTCATAGACAGCTTGTTAGCTACCATCCAGTTATCAATATTTTCGAGTTCGCTGTTCCCTTTTTCATGAAGTGCTTGTAGATTATTATGTACTATAAAAACGTTGTGTCATCCGCAAATGGTATATGAGTGCTAGACTGCAGACAATTTGTAAAGTCGTTCATACATATGATGAATAATATAAGGGCAAGAATAGAACCTTGAGGTACAGAGCAAAAGATATTTATTTGGTTTGAAGACGAAACACCATCATATTCAACAATTTGAAAACGATCGGAGAGGTAGCTTTTAAACCAATTTAACGATACACCTCTTACTCCATAATTATTCAGTTAGTGCAATAAAATATTGTGGTCAATTGTATCGAATGCCTTTGAGATATCAAGAAAAATCCCAAGTACCAATTGTTTTTTTTCAAAAGCATCTACAATGTTGCTGATAAACAGAATTGTTGCATGAGTAGTCGAGTGCTTATGTCTGAATCAAAACTGTTGAGAAGATAGACTATTGTTCATGTTAACGAATGAATGCTGTCAACTATAAACAATTTTTTCTAGAACTTTTGGCAAGGATGAAAGTAAACTAATCGGTCTATAACTCAGAACATTTTTTGGATTACCTTTTTTGAATACTGGTATAATCTTGGCCTGCTTAAAAATAGAAATAAATTTACCTTGGCATAAAAAACTGGTTAAATAGGTAGGTGAGGGCATGGAGTACGTTTTCAGGAAGATATCTCAAAACGATGGGAGGTATTTGATCTATTCCAACACTCAGCTTAGGTTTAAGTTGATTAATTAATCTTTTGATTTCAATAATATTTGTAGGAGACATAAACATTGAGGAATTTGGTGGGGGTAAATAATCCGTAAACTTATTTGGAGAAGAAAGTAACTTATCAATAAGCTTTTTAGCTATTGTAGAAAAGTGGTCGTTAAAACTGTTTGCACTTCAGGGGGGGTGTGGGGGATGCATCCCCCCACCAGCCAATTTTAACCATGTTTCTGATGAGTAAAATTTTTCCATAATTTCGAACCTCTTCGATTTAACAATAATTCTTACCCCCTAAGGTGTGTTTACACAGGATGCGATGCGATTTTTCATACGGAGAGTGACTTAGGCCACGAAACAGTTAGAAGTTATTGTATAACGTAAATCTACGTCATTTTGCACAGCATTCTACAAAACATTCGTAAGGTGATTTACAAAATAACCGATAAAAAGCAAAATTGTTGGGATTCAAGTTGTGTAAAAGATATTTCCACCAACTTCTTATGTCAAAAAATGGAGATTTCATACGGCAACAAATCGGATTATAATCGCATTTAGAGCAAACAGACCTTTATCCATGCATAAATCGAAAATGTGCCAACAAAATGCAACATATTTGGTGAAGAATTGATTAGGAGCAAAAGAACAAAATTTGCGTAACAAACTGCTCGAAAAGCGCTAAAATACTCATTACGTTACGTAAATTTTCAAAACATTTCCGGGGAAGCATGCATCCGGAACCCCCTAGAATCATTTTTGTTTCCCAATTTGCTTCAAATTTAACTTTGCCAGAAAAAATACGCTAAAAAAATGGCAAAATTTGGTGCTAAAGGTTCTGAATATACTCCCCTCACATGGACACATTTTCAAAAAAGGGCTTATTTACGTCCTTTTGCGGATCTGACATCTGGCATTCAGTTAACATTCTACCTCATTCAAAACTGCATCCCCCACCGAAATTTTCTGGATCCGCCCCTGTCGGCGATTCAGGATGCTGCGTACTTTGCTTCCCATGCTTTGGAAGTCTTGGTAAGTTGCAGCTGCATTAAAGATTTGATACTGTATTGTAAAATACATCAAGTTTTAAATCAAGATTGATCAAACCTTCATTGCATAGCGCTCTGTTTCACTGTATTTATTTATTTATTTATTTGAGCAAATACACAATGATACTTGGCATCACACCAACGCACAATAACATGTGAAAAAATATACACATAAGCTAACAAGAGGTTGGCTAAACTAAGGAGTAAATCATCTCAAAAACACAACAGAAATGAATAAATAAGACAACATATAGCGTGCAGGTCAAATTTTTTCAAACGCCTTTTAAATACTTGAAGACTGGTGGCAGATACTAAGTCATAAGAAAGGCTATTCCAAATTCTAACAATACGATTGAAGAAGAAATTACGAAATTGATCACAACTGGCATAAAATTTGGATTGAATGACAAACTCATGGGAGCGCAGATTATACCTACTTTTGGAGTGAATAAAATAATCATCAAATTGTAAATCAGAAAGATTATGGTAAATTTTAAACATCAAAATAACGTCGAATTCCAATCTACGATATTCCAGAGATTTAATACCAAGCTTATGGAGACGATCAGCGTTAGAAGTGTTCGGTATATTACAACGAATAAACACATCACGACTGAATTTTTTTTTAATAGATTCCAATAAATGAACATCTTTTTTGAGATAAGGGTTCTAAGCTGGCGAATTGTATTCAAGTTTAGGTCTGACGTAGGTGATAAAAGCTTTAAGCAGGGTCCAGATATTTTTGGTAGAGAAGGCAAGCATAATTTGGTAAGCACAAATATTAGCAGTGGAGTAAATTTGCTGTATGTGTCGGGACCATTTGAGGTTTCTGCAAATGTACGCACCAAGATCTTTAACAGCAGTAACTGAACGAGTATTGTATGAGTCAATACTAAAATTATGAGTCTGAGAAATGAAAGAGCGGGAAATACACAAATGTTCACATTTACTGGGGGCGAGAAGAAGTTGACGCTCACTTAACCATATGGCTATTCTGCTAAGTGAAGATTGTAGATCTTTTACATTATTGCTAAAAAGTTTGGCATCATCTGCATATAAGTACATATCACCACATGAATCATTAAGTTTGGAGACTTTAATGGCTTCATCAATAAACACTAGAAATAAAAGCGGACCTAGAATGCTACCTTGAGGAACTCCACTGTGTACAGGTAAAAAGGACGAAAAACAGTTATTAACACACATACACACTGAACACGCCCGCAAAAGAAAGAATTGATCCACTTAAGCACTTTGCCTGAAATGCCAAGGGAAGAAAGAACAGAAATAAGTTTAGAGTGGCAAACACTATCCAACGCTTTAGCAATATCAGTGTAAACAATGTTCATATTGTCACCAGAATCATAACAAAGGAACCATTTATTGATAGCACACAGAAGTTCAGAACCCTTTAACTCTTTAACTTCCCGACTTG
Source organism: Trididemnum miniatum (assembly GCA_964006365.1). NCBI lineage: Eukaryota > Metazoa > Chordata > Ascidiacea > Aplousobranchia > Didemnidae > Trididemnum > Trididemnum miniatum. The sequence continues at coordinate 4,754,679 of OZ023244.1, forward strand.
GCCCGGGCCCTTCATCGACAAACTCTGGCTATATGAAACTGCCGCAGCTGTATCTAGTATGCTAGTAATGGAAAAATGTCTCAAATTTTGTCCCCCCCCCCACTCATTTATGGCTAAACACGCCCCTAGCCCTGAGCATCTGCTTATGATTGCAGAAACTCTAGGTTCGATTCAGAGTCTGGTCAAATCATGGTTTCAAATATTTGGGTAAGTACTCACAGCTTCCCTGTTTGACGTTAGCCCAAAAGGGATAGGATGGAGAACAAGCTCGCAAAGTTGCTTGTTGCACCGTTAAGAAAAGCACTTAACGGGATTCCCCACTTTACGTGGTAGACAAGTGACCGGCAACTCCCTAAACAAGGTTTTTATGACGTCTTCGTCGCTCTAAAAAATGCTACTAATACGTTCACAAGCACAACCTCAGTTCAGAGCAATAGGCTACTGGGTTCATATCAAGCCAATTCGCAGAGTTGGATCAATCACCGCATAACAGATTACAATTAGGCCTGAAAATTTTCGTTCACGTGCATTGCTTTATGCTACTACTAAATTTGTGTTGCACCGAAAAATACACTTAAAAACTATTGCTGGGACAATCAATGCAAACAAGAAAAAAACGAAGGCAAGGTACACACAATGCTTTGATACTAATGCTAAATGCAATGCGGTGAAAAGTATAAAAAATTTGCATAAATTCGACAAAGTGATTGAAATTTAACTCATAATTTTTCACAGTTAAACATTCTACATTACAATTACACAAAAACAAACCACTTGTAAGCGATAGTCGAGATGTTGTATTTCCCCCGATAACGGACCATATATTTATATATTTGTCTCTACTGCCGGTATGATGGCTTTTCTTTTGCGGAAGTATTAATTCCTCCGATATCGTTGGTTTCTCCATTCCTTTTGTTGTGGTGAATGCTGGTTCATGCGGTGTCATTGTCCGTAACATGTCTCGTGTAAGAACTAGTCATACGCTCATAGGTGGCGTAACCGGAGAGGGACCCTGGCCCCCCACTTTATTTTTAGGGGGGCCCTAATTTACGCGTTTATTTCTACAGTAATATCTCTGCATGAATGTATTTGAAACTTGATAGGCCTACTATCGAAATTGAAACCAAGAAAAGAGCTTAATTCCAAAGATGTTTTCTTTAAAATTTTGTTTGTGGTGTGGAGGGAACAGAAAAATTGTAATCTTTTTACAGCAAAAAATTAACTTGCAGCTTGTAAATGTCAAAATGAGCATCTTACATGTAAAAGGCAAACCGGCGATTGGTAGCATCTGTGCCAGGGGTCTCAACCGTGGCCCTTGGCCTCCCAAAGGAACCACAGAGCACATAGTGTTCTCCTGGGAGCCACGATGGTAGGAACCATTAATGAATTATAACAAACCGGGACTTTTAAATTACACACGAAATTGGCCACAGTCTTTTAGAGGTACAGGCAAGGGGCCACGGCTCAGAAAAGATTGACAATCACTGATCTAAATTTTCGGTGCGGAAAAAACATTTTACATTACGTTTTGAGACGAGGCCAGGTAGAGTAGCAGTCATGAGTGTCGTTTGCTGTAAACAATAGCAACTAAACTCAAAACTATAGGCCCTTTCTACCATTATATAATAATCTTAGTTTACTTTACCCTACTATCTGCACTGACGTTGCAGACAGTCACTCAAAAGAAATGTAGCCTACTGTACAGTATTTACAGTGTAATTTTTTGTAACGAGAGGGACGGGGCTAATTTTCGAGGAGGGAGCTTTGCTTTTTTTAAACTTAATTTTGACGTTAACAATTAACCTTCAAAATCGATAAAATAAGCAGCTGTCATAAAATGAAAGCGGCGGACTGAGCAAAATATCTATAACCTAGTTTTTAATTTTTTTCAGTGTATTTAAATTTTTTAATTCAGTTTGTTTTGCTGTGGAGTGCTAACCCTAGCAATTCCTTTGCAATTAAAATTGCTTTTTTTAGTCAGAGAAAGCAACTAGAACGTTTCGATTTTAGTTTTACGTGTGGCGATGCGATTTTTGAAGTTCTACTATTTCTCTACGCATCACCTTATCGGCATAGGAATTAGAAAATGACGTTAATTGAAGTTGAGTCATTGATCATCCCAACTTTATCTTTTCGTATGCTCCAAAAAAGCTTACTGCTCTCGTTGTTTCCGTGAACGTATACGTGACATACCGTGAAATCTCTATTTGAGCGCCGCACAGCCACAGCGCTCTATTTTTCTACGCTTCTCTTTTCCTATCGTGGCGTTCTATTAGAGGTGGTGTTCAGTTTAGACTAGGATGGTGCTATGCTTCATGACTAGTTGGTCAGAATTTTGGGAGGATAAATTTAATTACTAAAAAGAAAAAACTTATAACAGAGTTAACATTTAACCTTTCAAAAAAAAAGAAAAAACATCTACTGGAGCACAGTTACTGATAAGTAATTAAAAATTCAATGCGGAAAATCAGATGACACGTCTCTGTGTAGCCGTGCTCGTCATTTTCAACACCTTCCGTGTAGTGGCATTACAGGTGGAGCTCTATTTTTCAATCCTTCCCCTATAGTGGCGCTCAAACAGAGGCTTTACGGACGGTTATGATATTTACAGTAGCTGTTGGGGTCATAGACGAATGCAGGGGGGGCCACGATGCTATGCCCCCCCCTTTTGGTCCTGTAATAAGGTGCTAAAACCTAACTTTCAATCTATAATTTCTGAAACCAATAATGCATGCAGCCTCCTTTCACTTATTTCAGCCAAGCTTGTGCTTTTAGACAAGCTGCGAAAACATTTTTGCGTTGTCGATGGAGACTGCACTCACTGCATGCCCTTTTTCGATAAAAAAGTGTGCTAAAATGAGTGTTTTTTATGTGAAAATTGCAAAAATTTGTTGACAGCTGGGAGCTTAGCCCCCAGACTTCCGGTTATGCCCCCTCCTCTTTCCAAATTCTGGGTGCGCCACTGGTTGCGGTTGCTAAAACAATAAACTTTAGCTACACAATTATCCTGTCCACATGTCCAATTCATGTGGGCTTTAGACCCACGGTTCTTGGGTTCAGTTTCTGCGTCACAATTAAAATTTTGATGATTGTGATGCAGAAACGAGAAGCAAAAATCGAGGGTCCAAAGCCCACATAAGTTGGACATGTCACATATGGACAAGCTAAATATGGGTTGTAGGCGAAGGAAGTCTGGTCAATGCTTTTGGCCCTCCCCCCCCATTTTTGAAATGCTTCCGCCATCGCTGCATATGCCTCGTGAGGTTCGTGAGTAATAACGAAAATAAATGATAAAAGCACCACTAAAAGAACTTAGTAGAAAGGAAAAACGCTTGCAAAGGAAACCTTAGATCATTAAAGGTCTTCTTATCTACATTAAACGAAAGCAAAAATTGCGTAAATCTTATTTTATACATGGCTCCAACCCAGAGGTGTTCAGATTTTGGACATTTTTAAAAAGTGCAGGTGCTCAAGGCTAATATGGTGCATGGGACCTTGAAAACACCCCACAAAAATTTTACCTCTACCCTATCGCTCATGGCAGTTTAACAAATATGCTATTTTACTTCAAGTGGAATCCTCTTATGACGTCATTTATATTTAAAACTTCCACAACTTCAGTTTTAAAACAAATAGAAATCCAAACAAACTGTATTCTATTTCTTTGAGGGTGCGTTGAGGGTACAAGTGATGACGTCACTTATGTATGACGTCATATTCAGCATTTGTGGGGGAGTCTGCTTTGTGTGGGATTGTGGCGTTTTGTTGCCTCACTATTTGCCAAATAGTCAAAAGAACGACGTTCGTTGTGAGTATACTCGTTGTCTTGTCGAGATTGCGTCGGTTGATTGCGTGTCCAATGGTCGAAAGAACGACGTTCGTTGTGAGTATGCTCGTGGAGCTCCGGAGCCTTCATTGTTGCAGATTCCGATTGATATATAAGCCAACTAATTGGGATTATTTTTGTGCTTGTGCTGGGGCGGATTAACAGTACGTGGGGGCCTGGGCTAATTAATAATGGGGCCCTCATTCCCCAGTTCAGCGAAAGCTTATACGATATAAAATGAAAAGAACAATAAACAGAAAGAACAGCCTCAAAAAACAAAACAATACCAATATTGATCAGCAGCGTAAAAAGACCAGTATGGACTTCTTGTGCGTTGTTCAGCACGCTCAAATATTGCCTTTGAGTTCTACTGAGTAAGATCAAATATATTATTCTTTGTTAAAAACACTTCGTGCATTTCCATTACATCGATTTACCCAATCGGATTAATGAGTTTATATTTTCCTTTGTTTGATTTTACAATCGGTTTTATGCGTACGGTAGTTATATAATGAACGAACCAAAAAAATTAGTCATTTTAAAATCGTTCTTAGTCACATCGGCAGCGTGACCGAACGGTCCGAAGCGCCGTTTTTATGGCGACCATAATAATCGAAAGGTCGCGGTTCAACTCCTACCCTCGACATGTTGCTGTGCCCTTGGATAAGGTACTTCACGATATTTGTCGCTGCTTGGTGGCTTGAACAAGCAGCAAATTCAACCAAAGACAAGAAGAACTTCAAAAAAGTTAACTCCCACGCGAGTAAGAATATCTAATCTGACATATAGCAATACAACTCGCTTTCTCGTGAATGGAGGATAAAAATGGAAAACTAATTCAAGAAAAGTTTGTATTTCTAATAGTCTTTTATAATAAACAAAGATTCGGTAAATTGATTCAATGGAAATGCAGAAGCCCAGATGGTTTTATCTTTTATTCAAAACAATCAAGAAATAAAGCGACTGATCAACTAATAACAGTCATTAATCGTATTATTAATGTATAGGCAGAGCTGGGCACTGGCGTCGCTACCCGTTATGCTAGTAATTCGTTAGCGTCAGTGCCGCTGTTTTTATCCTGTTTTGAAATAAACGCTTTAAGTGCAAGTTTTGCCCAGAGACCGGAGAAAACTATCAATTATTACAATCATTTTCGTCTTTGCAAGAAATTTAAAACTTTGCATTGGTTTGAGTTTTACTGTGGTGACCTGACTATCATTGCATTTTGCGTGTAGAACTGTAGATCAATAAAAATCAAAAGTAAAACGTATATATTTTGTCGTTGATTAAAAATGTTCTACGAAATAGCACTAAAGCTCGGTTCACACAGAAGGAGCGCGAGCACGATGTTTTCACTGATTAGCGCTAGAGGTAGTTTCGCTACCAGTGGCGTACGCAGGATTTTTCAATGGGGGGGGGGGTTCATTGACGTCACATCGTGATGACGTAAAATGCTACAATTAGCCTATAGTAGTTCAGAGGTATTAAAGTGCATCGGATTGTAATGTTTCTAGTCTAAATTACTGCGCAAGTACAGCTACCATGATTGAGCTACAGCATATAACGCCATAACGAAGGAAACAAACCAGATATTTCATTCACACTTTTGCTTGGTTCTTTGGGCTTCATTTAAGGAGCGAAAAGGTTTCACCGAAACTCAAGCTGTCAGTCCGTGGTTAAAAATTTACTGAAAAAACTTTAGTTGACCTCATTTTTGGGTCATAGGAAGGTTAACTGACTAAAGTAGGCTAGCTTTCGCAACATCACAAACAGGGTGTAACCAGGAGGGTAAAACAAGTTATTGCTTTCCTTCAAAAAATCTTTTTTCAAGAACCAACATTGATGCAAACAACGCATATAAACCTTGACATAAACATTTAATATGCACTCATTATGAAAGGAGCAGTATCTGGTATCCCCTGTCTTGAATAATGAAGACAGTGAAGCATGATAACAAACTGCCCTCCCTACCGAAACATTTTTAAACTATCCTAAGTTACGCGCGAGAAGAATCCCTGATCATGCGATTAAACTCAAAAACAGCGTCGATATTATCTAAGCATTTTTCACCAAATCACAGCGTCGTTATCATCAGATACTCTCAAGCACATAACCGGGGTGTTTGGGTAACGGAGCCTCCAGCTCCTGATACAGTAGCGGGGCGCAAAAACAATTTTGCCACCCCCTCCCCGTTCCGCCCCTGAACCTCTTTAAATCTTTCGTTGGTTTGGTCTTCCTAGGCGGTATTTTTATTTTTAGCACTTAAGGCAGCGTCAATTTAGATTTTTATATTTTACTAATTTTTCAACAAACCGGCTGGTTATAGCGCAGTGTTAAAGTTGTCGCTATCGATGTGGAAGGTCTGAGGTTCAATTCCCAGGCCGGTCAAGTTGGACACAGAGTAGCCAACGGCTCGCTTCCGCTGCGACGTTTCTTCGGAGCTGCGTTGTCCAGGCGTTAAGCCGCGGGGTCGGGCTCCGCCACTCGCTACGACGTTGCAATACTACAGCGAGTTAAATGAAACGATTACAGTGAAGATTTGATTGTCTAAACAAATTTTTTGTGCAGCCATAGTTACTGCAGATACTTCGTATTTAAGGGAACTCCCACTTATCAATTGCTTCACAGCAGCATCAATGACAAAATTGCAGTTCAAGCAAAACACATCAAAAAAGTTGGAATACCGGTATTGTTGCATCGTATCATAATAAAAGTTTCTCGAAATTAAATTAGAAAGTTGGACAGAACAGAAAAAGAACATGACAGCAATTTCGGCAACCTCCGCACGAAGAAAAATCGGTTCGTCTCAAAAAAGAAAGGTTTCACTTTTCTGCAATCGTCAACGTCAAGCGTAACGCACCAGAAAAGTTTGACTACCGTTATTATTGCATCACAATGAAAGTTTTTCAAGATTATGTAACATAAGGAAGTTGGATAGCACAGAAAAACATGATAATTGATAACAATTTCGGCAATCTCTGCGTAAAAAAAGGCAGATCGTTTCAAAAAGAGAGGTTTTCATTTTTTTCAGTCGTCAATGGGGGAGTTTCGACCCCCGAAACCCCCCCCCCCCCCGTGCGTACGCCACTGTTCGCTACTATTTGGTATTGCGCTGCCCAGCTCTGAATAAGAAATAGTAACTATAGCAATGCATCTTAATATAACATAAAATCTCGAAAGGGCCTTTTTCTTGCCTTTCAAACTGCAAAATCATTAATTAGCTTTAGAAAGTTTAATGAGTCCATGATTTCATGTTCGATAGACATAAGAGAAAGAGCTGAAACACGTCTTTGTCCTGATGTATTCCGGAGCTCGCTTTTTATTCTTTTCAAACGAGAAAACGATCTCTTCCCAGCGCAGTTTGATACCATCAGGCACAAATATATTCGAAGAGGGGTCTTCATCTAGCGCGGGGATGGGTCTAGCATCCACCTCAACTCTCAACCCTGCCTAGCTTCTTCATCGAAAATAGTAAGGTTACTCATAGAAATCGTCTTAGCGTTTAAGCAGTAATTCCTTATTATGCTAACTTAAATAATTTGTTTTTACATTCGTTTGTCTCTTGTATGTTTCGAACCTCAACAGTTACCTGTGATTGGTCAATACCGAATAAGGCTTGGATGTGCTATCCGCTTCAGCTATACTAGATCTTTCTTTGGCATTTCTTGAGTACATTAAATTCTGGATGCTCTTCCTGTCAATAACCAATTACGTTTTCGGCTAGGATCGAACCCGTAACTGTCAGATTGCGAAGCAAAATTAAAAGCCACGACTAACTTAAATACGGTAAGTTAAACAAATGAAATCAACATACATTCGTGTCCTTTAGGTTGGGCAAAGGGCCAAAAGCCTCTGTTCGTTATCAAATTCTTAGTCACGACGAAGCCTCACTGGAGACCATAGCCTAGGTTATAGGCATATAATTTTTGAAATATAGCTATGCCTTATTTATAAAAACCAAACTATACTATGCTATGCTCTTTGCAATAGATTTTATTCTTTCACGTTAAAGCTGGAACTGCCATTTATTCTAGAGTGTAGGCTAAAGTTATGAAGCCTAGATGTTGTAGCTAGCTACCGTTGTACGATGGTGGAATAATTTTTAACACTAGATTCTTCAGTGACATTAAACGTTTTCTGCTAGTATAACCTCAACTGTAGTCTGGCACTCTTGCTGGCAAATGGCAAGTAAGTGTTATCGTTCGTTCATTACTACCTGAAGTAACATTTATCTTATTCTTTAATGTGACGTTTGAGTCGGTAAAAAGCGAATAACTTTTCTTTGAAAAAAATTGCTGTGCGCGACCTACACAGCAATAATGTTAGCAGATAACAATTAACTGCGATTCTTACTTTGGAAAGATTTTTGCTTATAAATGTTAGTATTGAGTTAACTAACTACATATCACATTTACCCCCAAGGCCCCAACCTCTCAGCGCCATAATTTTAAAAACTTTGGTAGTTTCTGCAAGTGAAGACCTTTTTTAAAAATCAAAAATATTTTTTGTCAATGAAAAACTTTTAGAAAAATGTAAATGTTGTGGGGCCCCGGGCTTCAGCCTGCTCCCCCCCCCCCCCCCCCTTAATCCGCCACTGTGCTTGTGGTACGTAAGATACCACAGGATAATCTTTCATACTTGGAGCTAAATCAACTGTGTTTTATTTGTTCAAGCGTCACTGATGTATGACGTCATATTTAAAACTTAAGTGTTTCTGTTGATCTACCCGCAGCTTCGTATATTCAAGCAAATCGTGCTTAACTATTGCAGTCTTTGTAAATAATTTTCCTACTTACGTCATGTTCTGGTCATAAGTTAAAATACAATCTCTAGCAGTTTTAGTCATGGGCGTATTTCAAAGCATAGTTTAAAGCAAGGGTGTGTGAAGAAAAGCATCAATGTTAACGTCAAATTTTCGCAAGATAGATTTAAACCGAAAAGCAAAAGCAAACACTGTACTACAAGCCATAAAGAGTATCAGATTAGTCTTGATATTCATACATTATTTTGCACAGTAGGGTTCAATTCTGAATTAAATACTGCTCAGCATGGAACGTGAATTGCACTATTACTTTACACTGACCGAGTACAAACAGAAGCAATGTATCAAAACACAAAGAAAAATTTTGGCTTATAGAAAGTAGCAAAACATAACATTTCAATTGACGAACAATTGTTTATTGCAAGTATTTAATGTGTAGAAGTAAGGACTAAAATTGATTTTTTAAAATCAAAGTATTGCTTTCGGTATTTTTCTACTACTTGCAGAGAGCTTGTAGTCGGAGTGAAGCTTTACGCCTCTCTCAGCTGCAGGGTTTACAACTTTAATGTTGGCAAGAAACTTTCGGCCCTTCTTATTACAACTCCACGACTCCGGGCAGTAGCAAAGCCAGTTCTTATCCAAATTTAAAGCATCAAAAATGAGCCACGTTTCTGGTCCAGTGAAGTCAATTAGCTTGGAATCCTCATCAATCACTCCTTTAAAAACAAGGAATACCCAGCGGAATTCATCTGGTTTCTGTGGCCCGATCGATTGTCTTATGACAGTGAATTTTGGCAAAGCTTTAACGAATCAATGTGTTTATTTTTTCTTATGTTCCTGCAAGGCTCAAATCCAGCATCGGTTCGGACGCTCTGATTAACGATTTGATATTTTTGCAGGACATGTTACGTTACAAGAAATAGGATCTAGCTCTAGCAGACGCTGCTTTTGTGAAACTGTCAGCTCACCGGGGACATTTGACTAAAGAAATAGTGACATTCTCGGTTTTTAGTCAGCATTCTTACCTGACAGACGAAGTCAAAGAATCTATGGCATTAATATTGCTTTTGATGTCACCGCCAGATGAATTCCGCTGGGATATTCCTGTTTTTAAACGAAACAGATTTAAAAAGCGCCGCAAACTTCTTTTAAATTTAGGTAGTCTTGAAAAAGACTGTTTTTGAACCAAACATTTTCGTCTCACTCTCTTCAGGGTTCAACGCGAGAGTAAATTCAGAAGGAAGCGGTGGTCTATATATTATCATCAGCTTCATCGAAAAATCTGCAACAAAAAAGGAGAAAAAAGAGAGAAGGGCTGTGATTGGTTGTTAAAGGACGCTTGTGATTGGTCGAATATGGATGAATTTTAGAATCCATCTATCGGAGAATTTGCAGCGAGTAGGCGAATTCCTTTTGGCGGCACAGAATAGGTTTCAGCGTTTTGATGAAAGTTGCCTCCAGGGTCCCCAAGTGGAAAATTGATCTAGCTTTGGCGAAAATAGAAAACTGGTAGAGTTGAGCATGGAGCCGGATCGGAGCCGGATTGTGCCGTTTTTTTGTTGGAGCCGGATTATCCGAACTGTAGCTTTGTGTTGAATTGGATCGGATCCGAACTGACATTCTATAGATTGGGCTACTAGATATCTTCTTTTGAAAAATACTAAGTCTTTCGTTTCAGCTTAAATCTTTTCAAAAAAAAAAAAAATAATGATAATAATTACATTTCCGTTTTTCGAACGATTTTACAGGATTTTTAAGTCCATTCCGAAATCCTACCGTTTTTAATTCTAATGTGTTAAAAGAGGTCACAGTTGCCATTCTTGGTAATTTATACCAAGATCTTGGTATTTTTGACAGCTTCTGGTATTTTTTTGGTATTTTTGATTTAAAAAAAAACCTTGGTATTTTTTTGGTAATTTTTGACACTTTCTTGGTATTTTTTATGTCGAAAAAATTTTTTGGCGTTTTATTATTTGTGCACACTTTTATAACTACTGTAGCTTCGACGATTGCTTTGCACTGACGCAAACAACAGTTTGTTTTGTACCAAGGTTTGTATCTGACGGCTGGCGTCACTATCAGCGATGCGTAGCAATACGCAAGACGTGTGGACAGAGTGATATCCAGTTTTCGACCAATGCTGTTTTGACTGGCCTGGCACGTGACAGCGAACGGCGTGTTTTTATGGTGTCACATGTCAGGGGTAAAATGGTAGTTTCAGGCTTCATTGGCAAAAAGCTTGCAATCTTGCGTAGGTAGTTTCATTGCAGGTAAATTACTGTAGTAGCTTCATTGGCCAGAAGCCAATGCTGGCAATCTGGCATGTTGTTGTTGTTGTAGCCATGCTTCAAGTTTTTTGTTCGTTTTGGTAATTTTTGTTGTCATGAGCAAACGGATCTTAGGCGTTATGTATAGCCTAGGGATAGGAATGAAGATTCAAGTCCACATATGAAACTAGAAAGTAATGGCGATTGAAGCAAAATGGGAATTCTGCGCCTAATTTTTTCTAATTCATTGAATAACAAACAAATCTGAAAAAAAACTTTACTTTCATTTGTTTAGAGTAGACTACGGGCTAGATTTTCATTAGCAGAATAGGCTTACATAATCTGGTACCAGTAGCTTAGCTTACAGAAACATGTTAAAGTTACTAGGCAATAGAGTATTAGGTGTAGGCTTATAGGCTAGTAGGTAAAATATCGACCAAGTAGTAGATTTAAATGATGTCTTTTTGAGAAAGAGATTCAAGATGACATCAGCAGTTAGGTTTGAACAATAGGTCTATATACAACGTTTTACATGTTTAGACTTCGACAAATAGGCTTAGAGGGATTTAGTTACAAGTCTAGGTGACATGATTGATCAGTGATTCATGACAGCCTATTGTGGTGCTTGAGCAACTAGTCTCGCCTTAAATCCCTCTCGTCCAGCCAAACATCTGTTTCTACTCTCCAATTCTCCAATATTCAACTCCGCGACACTCCGTCTCGTCATCGCCATGGAGACATCATTCTAGCCTGCGATACGATATTTCAGCTTGCGTGGAAGAAATGACGTCACGTCGACTGGATTAACCCTATTTTGGGCGGGGGGGGACAAATTTGCCCCCCCTGTCGGTTTTTTCTAAATTCTTCTAAAACGGCTTAACTTTTCTACTTGGTATTCACTGACTTTGAGGTTTATTTATATCTACACCATCTCTGAAAATTTCAAGGTGATAGGGCAAGGGTAAGGGGTTCAAATCTCGACTTTGTCAAAGGTACCTAAGAAAAAAAATCGAAGTCAGCGAATTAGGTACCACAAACATAAAAAAATGTAAGCGCTATATTACAAATAAATAACGTAAAAGGTCGTTTCTCCCAACTGCGTCAATAAGCATTGAATTAGGTCAATAAGCGTTTGATTTGGTCAAAAACTTGTTAGAAACTTAGAATGTCAATAAGAATTTAGATTAGGTCAAAAACTTATAGAATGGTCAGGCGCTAAAATATTTTAGACATGTCAAAGAATATCAGGCCAGCTAAGCATTATTTGGCAGTGCTAAAAACCGTTTCAGGAAATTACTCGTTCTAATCTAACTTATTTTGTTGTTCAAGTTGCCCAATACTGATATACATTTGCTTTTTAGTGGTAGTTCTAAAACTGAAAATGGCTTCCGCTTCAAAGCGGCGTAGGACTACTATGAATTTGCAATAAAAACAGCGTTGTTTAGAGAAAAGGTGCAGATTAAGCAGTACGATGACGTCACGATTTCATAACGTCATCGTAAAAATTATGAAGCCGTTTTGAAGTTATGGAAAAACCTTGACTGGATCATAACTTTGCAATATAAACAGCGTTTTTTAAAAAAAAGGTAAAAAACAAGTAATATGATGACGTAATGGTCACGGTGATGACGTCACCAATTTTTTTTTACCAAATTTCAAAAATTTTGGTAAGGAGCTATCAGTGTGCAAAAAATCAAGTCTCTAGCTCTTTCCAGTAACGAGTTAGATAGGGGGGGCAAATTTGCCCCCCCCCGCCCAAAATAGGTAGTACAAATACCCCGCCCAAGATAGGGTTAAACCGGTTTGGACTGGTTGGAACAATGCTCTTGCAACTTAATACTTAAACGTGTCCAGACAAAGAAAGATGTAGCAGACAGCAAGAACATGGACGTTTGGCCGATATGAACTGAACTGCTTAGACTGAAAGTTATGATAAATTGATCGAGGTTTTTGCTTAATGTTTCGTTAGTTTGGTCGTGTATGAGGGAAAGGCGAGATTAGCTCTGAGACCGACTCGTTTAACGTGCGTGTATTAAACTAGCCTAGTTAGTGCAGTGTTATTTATGGGGGATGTGTTGGACTTAAAAAACCGTTGCTTTATGGATAGCTTAGCAGTTGCGAAGTTTAGCCTATAGGCCTTGTTACGCTATCACAAAAAACGCCTAGAAAATGGATTTCGTGATACCCACCGAAGAACTACATGAAACTTCGTAAATTTGAAGATTAAGAAATGCTGAATTTAAATCTCGTGTCTTCCGTGTCCAACAGGTGCCGTTACGTTATAATGATGTCATAAAGACAAAAATAGCTCTTTCAAAGATGCAGAAATTCCACACACTTAAAAGCCTCTAAATTTTTTTGTGCTTGATGTAAACGCATCATACCTTTTTCAAAGTAATCTTTGGTTGACAGACTACGTCCATGCCAAACTGTGACGTCATAAGTTGATGACGTCATAACCTACAAGTAACAGATTTTGTAAAAACAATTATTTTTTCTGGATGGGGTTTATACAGTTCCTTGTAACTTCGGTTGTAGTACGTTTAACAAGCTAAAAATTGGTGTGAAAAATCCAAATATACATATTATTACATCTGCAAAATTTCAACCAGTTTTATTCAGTAGTTTTTTTGCTATTGACCTACAATGATTACATATTAACCATTAGCTTAAACCGCAACCAGACCAGAAAATAAATAATCATATTGAGTAATTGCTTCCAACTTCTTGTGTTAGTAATACAAACACTTTAAAATAGTTTGGAGACATCTCTAGTCAATAATTTGCATCTATTTCAAATACTGACGTCATAAGTTGATGACGTCATAACTCACAAGTAAGATTTTGCAAAAAATATATTTTTGCTAGACAGGGTGTATATACAGTTCCATATAACTTCATTATATAGTACGTTAAAAAGCTGAATTTTGGCTTGGAAAATCTAAGTATACATATTAACACATCTGCAAAACTTTGACTAGTTTGATGGAGTATTTTTTTTTTCTTCTATAGACGTACAACAATTAGTTATTTACCGCTAGCTTAACGCGCAATCATATAAGATAGTAAATAATTGTATCGAGTAATTGCTGCAAACACTTAAAAATAGTTTGGGACATTTTCAGTCAATAATTTGCTTTTGTGCCAAACACTGACGTCATAATTTGATGACGTCATATCACCCATAAGTAAAAACTTCTTCTGAACAGAGTGTACATAAATTTTTTAGCCACTATTTTCATTAAAAAACAATGTGAAACTTGACGTGGATAAATTAAGCATACTGTTCATACTGGCACACCTGCAAATTTTGTCCAGTTTTATCAAATACTTTCTAGGTTACAAGACGATTATCCTACTCTCTAACAGCTGAGAACTTTACATTACTTCACGTATTTCAACTACTGCATCAAGTTAACGCTAAGGAATTCAATTGGTATAAATTAAGCACTTCAAAGTATTTTTTTAATGTAACCCAAAACAACATACCGGTACCCTTTGCGTCAGTTTTGTGCAATTAAATAATGGCATCATAATTCTCGAAAGAAATATATTTTACGATAAAGAACTTTATTGGATCAGAAAATTAATTTTATTAGTTACTGTTCGTTGCTGCCAATCTACTTTAAAAAGATATAAACATAAATTTTTACACCGTAATATATTTTCATTGACTAAATTTCGTATCTAGCTAAAACACCTATAGGCTACATTGATAAGCAGGTCTTATTACTTGAAAAACAAAGAGAAATTTGGTGTGAATAAGCTATATTAAATTTCGTTACATTAAAATAAAACCTTTAGTTACGACAAACACATTTTAACATTATTCAACTAGCTACAAATTGGTTGTCATGACTATCATCGTCGTCATTACTGACATCATTCACTAGTTCTACTTCAATTACGGTCTCCGAATCATTTTCACAAACAACGCAAGAGCAGAGTTCGGTGCATGATACGCCGTTTCCAACGCAAGAACACTAATTTATTGTCTCTGTTAACAGTCTGCTCAATCACTTGATCTGCGGCTGTTGCGAAAAATCCGTATCGCTCTTGTTGCTGAATTCCAAATTCACCAGCACGTAAATGCTCAAGAGCAAATGGGTGTGCTTTTTCAAATTCACGCATTTCATGCAAATAGACAGGAACGAAGCGAAAATAATTCAAACGATCGTAGGCAAGCAGCCAAGGAGTTACCTTCTCCAAAGTATTTAAATGACCTTCCCAATCTAATCGACGGGTACAGCTAATAAAGTGTAATAAAGTAGACATCAAATGGCTGCAACAGAGCAAAAGTAGGGAAAACAGAGGCTTGCGTAGCACAGAACATGTCGTAATTGCTTACAAAATGTTGAAAGACATCTTCCTGAAGTGGATGGAAAAGCAGAGATCATCGCCTCGTCAAGTCACCAATTTCTTTTCTTTTCACATATGTTGAATGAACTTGATGACCGCAACGCTTGCATGGACAAACTTTCAATTCTTTCAGTAGAATCATCTTCTGGAAATATTCTTTTAGAATTCGAACATACGCGCCTTTCAATACTTCTTTCATTAGTAAATCGAAAATAGCATTATTGATGAAAACCATGTCTATGGGCGCTCGGTGACAGATCAGTTAATGAATTTCTATCCCATATAATTGTAAATTTTTAGCAGCAATAACTTTTTCAGTACAATCCAAACTCAGCCATTTATAAGCACATTACTTAAGAGTGCTGAAACTTGTTGCAGTAAACTTTTTTGAATCACTAGACGTCATCATAGTGAACAATTACCGGTATGCATTTCATCAAATCAAAATCAAATCTTCATTATACTCGCGGTATTACGCCGAAGCGTGTAACGAGTTGCGGGGCCCATCTCCGCGGCTTAGCGCCTGGGCTACACAACTCCGAAGAAACGTTGCAGCGGTGGCGAGCCGTTGGAGACACTGTGCCGATTTGACCGGTACGGGAATCAAACCCCAGACCTCCCGCACCGAGAGCATGCTCTTGACAACTGAGCTAACGGCCATTGATTCTCTAAATTATTACTCACCGATAAATGAAAATCATATGCGCCAAGCTGAATGAGATCTATTAGCACCAATAGTATTGGTAGAGTATTTTTGTATTTAGTTGCATATTTATTCTCCTATCACGAGAAAGCGATCAATGCGCTATACGAGCTCGCTGAGGAGTTGCCGGCCATCTGTCAACAACACCAAGATGGGGGAATCCCGCTAAATGCATTTCCAAACGGCACAACAAGTAAACTTGCCGGCTTGTTCTGCACACTGTCCGTACATGGCTGAGCGTCAAGCAGGGAAGCTGTGAATACCAATTTTAAAGTCATTGGTTTGACCCGACCTGGAATCAAACTCAAGTCTGCAGCTCCCGAGGCGGACGCTCTAATCACTCGCCCATCTGAGCAGGATGGAAAACTAGTCTGTCCAGATACTGGATTACCACAAAAAGCACGTAATTGTAGCCCGACTTTTTATCATCATTTCCTCACAAACCTATCCAGCAACACAGTATACAGATAAGTAGGTTATATGACGTTTCTGCAAGTAAACCTATAAGTCATTTCGATAAGCTAGGCTAACTGACTTTTCAAAAGGTATAATAATACCGCTTCAACTTTTTAATTTTATCTATCTCTACACTTCAGCAGCTAAACCTACCTAAGTTTGTGCCACTAGCACTTGTAGACTGCCAGTTCCACTATTTCGTTGTTTTACCTTGATCAGCTGTTTGGCGTAACTATGACGAAACAGCTGACAAGAACATGTTTCCAAATTGTAACTTGCATAAGTTAATTTTTTATGAGTTAGATGCTGTCACTTCATTTAAAAATTATACAAAAATAATTAAATTCAGCTTACAATTTAACTTAAAAATCAATATATCAGATAATTTTTTCTACTTCAGTTTAAAATGTTATCGAACACTGAGCAAAAAACATTTAGAAACTAACACGGCAACACCTAATGACGAAAAAGCAGTGATGCGCTTTAAGCGCAATAGTATTCATCCGCTCAAATTTTTCAATATTCAAACGGTTATATCTCAAAAACGGCACCTGCTTGCACGGGAAGACACTCCAGTTTCGATCTACAACCATAATTATATTTACAGACAATTTTTTACATAGTTCTTCGTTAGGTATCACGAGACGACAAGATAGAGCACAGTGCAACAAGGCCTACTAGTGCGCCGATACTTTTGATTTTAACTTTGGGGGATTATTTCGTGAGAATTACTTTTTTGGGGTTATAAGTTATTTTTTAACGACGTCAGGATAATCGGGGTTCAGTTTTTGTTTGCAACTGTTTTTGTATTAACTACAATTCTATTTGAATAAGATGTCTTGCCTATTCGACTTGAATATGGATTAATCTGATTAAAATGGTGTTCTTTAATGAAATCTTGCCTGTTCGATTTGACTAAGTTGGAAGGTTATAAATCCATCCGCGTGCTATTGGTTGGATGGTGGACACGCTGAGCCCAAGAGAACGATTGTGTACGCTTGCCGCTGGGCTCTCTTCCCAAGGAACAGTCACAGTTGACGTCATAGTGGAAGCGGCCGCTACACTATAGTATCCAGATTTACATGCAGTATTGGTAACATGCCAAACACAAAAGTGTCAAAGCAATAGCCTATATGAAATTTAACAAATCATGGCTTTATGACAAAGAGTTTCAAGGTGAGATTAATCATCTAGTGCTAGTTGCCTACCACTCAGTTCCACTGATTTATTTGCCAAGTTGCTTTGTCCAGGATCAAGACAGCGAAATGACCGTGCGGTTTTCAAGTTGCTGCTACCTATATTTACAAAACGAACGTAAAGGTATCACACTGTCCTTTTAATGCTGAACATCAAGCAGGGAAGCTGTGGATACCAATTTTTAAAGTCGTGGTATGACTTGACAAGGGAATGAACCCAGGTCTACCGACTGCAAGGCAAATGCTTTTACCACTACACCCTTGCGCCGCTTAAATAATGTGCCTGGTTCACATTAGGGGTGATAACTAGCCTATCAGTTGTTCCAGATATTCCCGGTTCAAATGCATAAAATTTTGTTTCTATTTTTAATTCTTTGAAAAAGATGCAAACTTCTGCCATGATACCGGCACTTTGTGCATTAGTTTGGTACCATACAGTGGCATGTAAGTGTACGAAACAACAATTAATTTGTAAAATGTGTCTAGCGCAAATTATTGTTGCGTGACCATTTTACCAACGTTCTCGAATTTGAAATTAGACTAGTGGTTGAGCTTTTAGTTTGAAGTGTACAGTAGTTTTTTGATTTGTTCTTCTGAGTTATTTGCGTTAAGGTGGGAGGTTTAATTCCTTTTTTATAAATAAGACTTTCAAGACTATTGATAAGACTTTGACGGTAATTAAGACCTTTAAGACTATTGAAGATTTTAAGATTGAATACTGTAGTATAATGACAATTTCTGATTAGGCAGTTAGGTCATAAGATTTACGGTAAATTGTTAAGACGGTAAAATAAGGGTTTGTAGTTCATCAGTTTATTGTTTTTTCTTTTAGAGTTCTTGCCTCTACGGAGTAATTGCGTTTTTATATCCTTGGTTTGAGCTTACTGCCGTGGTGATAGGCCTAGTACTACTGAACCTTTTTAGTTTCATTGTTTATACTGTTATAGTCTATGTGTGTGTGTCCTGTTTGCCTTGGCCAAGTGTTTGTTTATGTTAATATATTGCTTGCCAGTCTAGAACCTTGCCAGTGTGTGATCTGGACTAGCTGTGGTCAGCGGTTTGGTTTCGGTAGCTGCTGTAGCAGTGTAGTGCGTTGTACCGGTATAGCCCTACCATAAGTTTCCCATCGCTCTCTACTTTATCGTGGTTACTCTGTGGCTGCTGTCTTTTGGTCAGCCCTGCAGAGAGACTGGTGGCTGGTTGCCTTGTGCATTCCTGGATATTTAGTCTATAGTCTTATTAGTAAAGTTTGACTCCTCTTCGCCATTAAATTACGCCGTAGGTACGTTAACCATAGGTGTTGCGTACAGCAGGTACAGTAAGTTCACAGTATCCTAAAAAGCATGTACACCCTTGTACCAATGTAGCCTACTGAACCAATAGTTTGTAAAAAGGTACTGGTATATCAGAGTGTAGGCCTATCGATATTATATAATCCAAAGTGGCTCGGTTCACGAACGCGTGAATCTTGCCTTCCCTTCTATGATTGGGCTATGGGAAATAGATGCTCATGTAGCTGAATAGGCTATAGTGAGAGAATAAGCAGATAAGATTCACGGGTTCGTGAACGGAACCATTGCCTGTATAATTTGCTGATACATTTCATGCAAAACTTTAAAGCCCATTTTGTATTAATATTTTGCAAAGTTATTAGCGGTAGGTAGGCCTATACCGTATCAGCTTTCCCACAAATGTGCATTGGCAAGTTATATACTGATATAGCATACGAGAGTAAATCAAAAAGTTCTAAGACAAATAACATAAATTCAATCTCAGTAAAAATACCGCAACAAAATAACGCTTAATTGTACCACCAATGACTTAACAACAAATTTGACAAGTTACAGCATTCTAAATTTTTGTTCCATCATGACAATGCTCCAGCAATTTTCGTCAAATTTTGTTCCATCATGCTTCATCGTCAAATTTTGTTCCATCATGACAATGCTCCAGCACACACTGCCAAGACTGTAACGACAACTTTATGAGAGTTTCGCTGGGAAATCCTTTCACACCCTCCCTACAGTCCTGATTTAGCTCCTTGTGACTTCTTCCTATTTCCAAAACTGAAGGAGCATTTGAAAGGAACAAGATTTCAATCCATAAATGAAGCAAAGAGGAAGGCTGTGACCTGGTTGACTAGACTAACTCCAGAATTCTATCAAGAAGGAATTTCTCGATGGAAACATCGCTTGCAAAAGTGTATTGAGTTAAGTGGATCTTATGTAGAAAAATAATCGTGCAACTTCAATAAATATTGAATTTAGGCCTATGTTATTTGTCTTAGAACTTTTTGATTTACCCTCGTACCTGCAGTTTCAATGTTATATTAGGAAGCTAAGCCAATGTAGACGATCGGTATATGGCATATCAGTAAGGCAAAAGCCCAAGTCTGTGCTGCATGATAGATAAGCAAATCAGGGCCGTTTTTCACAATTCTCCATACAGTTATAAATAAGCAAATCAGGGCTATTGGAAGAAAGTAAGTGCAAACATGCTCAGTAAGTTATAAATTAGTCCTACTAAATTTCTTTAGCAAGGATACATCTAACTTGTGTTTTTTATTATTTGTAAATTGGTTGGCAGAAGTTACTGGAGATTCATCTAAAGCATTTTGCAAGGTTTGCAAAGTCGAGTTAAGAGCTCACAAAAACAATCTAAGAAAGCATGCTGCTACAGAAAAGCATAAATGCAAAATCAAAGAAGTCAGAAGCATGGCTAATGTACAGCCAATTGTGGAAGCTTTTAAGCCAAGAATAACAGAAGCGCAACAGAATGTAGAAATTAGAGCCGCTACATTTATTGCAAAGCACACTGCATTAATGTCAGCAGACCATCTAATGCTGCTTTTACCTTCAATTTTTTTCTGACTCTAAAATTGCAGCAAATTTTTTTATGCAACTAACCAAATGCACAGGTTTGATAAAGAACTTAATAGCTCCTTGTTTACTTAAAGAGAGAGAAGTTTATTTTTACCAGAAAAGCGCTAAGACTTTCTGGTGAGAGGCTGCAAAAAGACCATGTGTCCAGCTCCAAGGAACCGGTGCGGTCGCCTAGTCTGCAGCCACTCACCTCAAACAACCACATAGATTATCACAAATGTCCGAAAACAACAAAAATCACATGACAAGAGAAAACTAAACTACTACAGCGAAAACAAGCGTCAAGTGCAAAAAATCCTCGATGCGACATGTATCAGAATTACAATAAAAGAAAAAAATGTTGAAGAACAGGGGCGGTATACTGCTCAGCTCAACCCCTCTGCTTCAATGCAGTGTGCCAGCTTTGTATGAATGCAATGCATTTTGTATGAATGCAATGCAATGCGCCAGCTTTAAAGAACTATTAGAAGATGTTGGTGATAGCTATTATAGCTTAATCATTGACGAGTCTACTAATGTAAGCTAAGCAAAGTTGTTGGCAGTATGTATTAGATACTTTAGCAAGACCAAAAGCAGAATTGTAACTACTTTTTTGGCTTTCGCAGTTATTGAGTCTGCTGGCACTTCTGATGCTATTGGTAATTAAATACTCACTATGCTTCAATAATGCAAGTTAAGTCGAGAAAAATTAATTGGCCTTGGTGTTGATGGGTGCAGCACCATGGTTGCAGCACATCATAGCGTTTCAACGTTTTTCAAACAACTTGTACCTAACATTGTTGTATTCAAATGTGTTTGTCATAGTTTGCAGCTTGCTGCAAGTAAAGCTGCTACAGTATTGCCATCCCATATTGATTTCTTAATCAGGGAATCATACAATTGGTTTTCTCACAGCAATAAAAGACTTTATGACTACAGGGAGTTGCGTATGAAATTGACCAATGAAGTGCCAAATAAGTTTCTACAGCTATGTGCTACACGCTGGATGAGTCGGTATGAGTGTGTCAAACGGATTCTTGATCAGTGGAAGGTTTTACAGGATTTTTTTCATCAAGCTGCTTTGGAAGAGAAATGCTACACTACCCGCCAGCTTGATTGCATTTACCAAGACCCGAAAAATTATGTTTATTTAATTTTTTTGGAAAGCATTTTGAAAGATTTTTCCAGACTAAATAAGTTGTTTGAGCTCCGAGATGCCGATGTTGTCTCACTGGGAGATGATTTTGTTCTTTTTTATCAGTCTCTATTGCAGCGGACTGTGGTTCCTGACAAGTGCCAAGCAGTATCAGCAAAGGATTTGCTTTGCTATGATTTTGAACCTGATGTAATGCATGCAAATCGCGTCCACTATGGTTATGCATTTTTAAAAGGTGTTGAAGAAAAAGGTCTTTCTGTTGATGATATTGCTGAAGTGAAATCCAGATGCCTAGATTTTCTGGTTAAAGCCACACAAAAGGAGAAGAAAAGGGTATCGGAAAGTGTGATATTTCAGGCGCTATCAACTTTCTCACCTTCTCAGATTTTAAGTGCTACAGATGTTACAATGCCAGCTGTGCGTTTTAAGAACATCTGCAAGGATGTCAAAGCAACAAATGTTGAGATGAAATTGCTATGCAAAGTGTCAATATGTGAAAGTGTGAAAAAAGATCCTATTCAGTTCTGGATCACTATCCGCGATTTCACTGATGCTGGAGGTGCCAAACGATTTGGACACACTTCTCTTGCCCTAGCTCTATATTCCTTACTATATTCTAATGCTGAAGTGGAAAGAATATTTTCTAAACTAAACTATTTTAAGAGTAAGCTGAGAAACAAAATGAAAAGTGGCACCGTAGCTGCAATTATTCATATTGATTGTAGACTGATATTAAGGCAGGAAAAATGCTATAATTTTACTGTTACTGATCTTAAGAAGCGAAAATTTGTTGCTAGCGTAGTATATGAGATTTCAAAGCAAGATGGCATTTTGAATGATTTGGCAGAAGCTTCACCTATTGAAATTTGAGATGTTGTAGTGTTTCAAGTGATCTAAAGCCTTTTCAATACGTAGCGCAGTGCTAATGCTTTTCATCGGCGCACAAAATAAGTTAACCATTTCTTACAGTAGGTGTGACTATGTAGCGTGTACTGGTATCGTATCCAAACTTCACAATTTGCATTGCTTCAGATAATTTGCTTTCTTCAGATATTTCTTTGAATCTTATCTTAATTGTAAAATATCGATGGGCTTTGATGTAGGTGATTTTGGGTAAAGGTTGCACACTACTCTCCAGGTATCAGTTGGGTAAGTTACAGAATAGGTACTGGCATGCAAGTAAGCTTGAGCTTTGAGCATATCCGATGATGATTGCTGTTCAGCAATGTTTAGTAACAGTATCTTAAAAAGGAATATTGTATATAGTTACTATTGATCATACAATAATCTGACAAACAAATAACTTAATTAATAAACTTCTAAGCTCGCAATTATAGTTCAGAAATAGTTCAGAAACAAGAAACAAATAACTGTTCTTACTTAAGTGTATTTCAAGTGTAAGATGCTTTCCGTAATACCAGCATTAAAAGGACATTAAGTTTACTTTTTAAAATGTGAAGCTTATTGGCACAGATTTTGTGCAGATATGTTGTTGACCAGTCGAAGGCCAGTATTATGAACAAAGCTTAAAACGATGTGATGTAACATCACCGCCAGGGGGTGCGGTGGCTTCGCCCCCGTCGTTGATGACACTTAACAAACCTTGGTATTTTTCTCTAAAAAAAGCTCAAATTTGGTATTTTTTTAGCTATTACTTGGTATTTTTGAAAGCTTTCATCTGGCAACTCTTTAAGAGATGTATTCACACGTTAACAATTGACAATTCACGCTGAGAGGTTGAAACTAGAAATTTGGTTTGTTCGATGATGACATCATAGACATAAACTGTCTAAGCTTTGGCTAATGCATCAGTTTTGAAGGCTTAGACTAGCTCTAAGTTTTGTAGACTTACTTACAAGTAGGCCTACCGCTTTAATTCGTCATATTTGACAAAAACATGAGTAAGTAAGGGACAGTGAAATAACGATTATATATCAGTTCAGCTATAGAGTCAGAGAGTCTGATGCTGAATAGTGGACGAATAGATCAGTTATGCCTAGGCTATACTGCTATACCGGTAGTTCTAATTACCGGTACTTAGCACAGAGCAGGTTAATCAGTTACCAGTACCAGGGTTCTGGTAGTGCTGATTGGAGACTGTCAATCTGAAAATAAATACCAGTACCGGTAAATGTTCTTTTTTGAAACAGTACCGTACTCAGAGATGGGCATTTATCGCCATAATTTATCGGCAATAACTTTTTATCGATTATCGTTATCGCTCAAAATAATTTCGATTTATGGATTACTGTTATCGCTTTTGTTATGTTTTTTGTTATCGCTGAAAAATTATTGTGATAAACGATTTTTTATGGATGCAGTGTTTAAACTTCAAGGTTAGTGAGTTGGTGCTATGGAAAAAACACTCGGCGTCCATTAAGACTTGTAATTTTTAAAAATTATTTCTTTGTTTGGCGTAATTTCACGGCAGAGTCCGTGATCTGCTTTCTTTTCTTGAAAAATCTGGAAAAAACATTTTTGCAATTCGACTTGCAAAACAAGACTTTGTCAAACACATTGAAAATTTACCGCTACATTTACCGAAAAAATTTATCAGCGATAATTTATCGATTATCGATATCGCTTTAAGAAATTCAGATTTATCGATTATCAGTATTGCCCAGGGCTATTTTGAAGTTATCGTTTATCGTTATCGCTGTAGTACAGAAAGGTTTATCGTGCCCATCACTGACCGTACCGGTATTAAACTAAGGAATGCATGTAACCTGATGATTGCTAGGCTTCACACTCGTACAGGCTACTGGAAATATTTTTCCTACTGGTAACCTTCGTGCAAAGCCTGAAAAGTAAACAAAGGTTTGGAAATGGAAGATACTGATACATTTGCATAAGCAAAGGTTGAGTTGATTTGAGTTAATGCAAGCTCATGTCAAATCTATCATAGACTAGCTAAATTTTAAAATTATTTTTTTGGTCTTTTGTTTAGATTTAATGGCCAACTTGTATTATAATTGTGGTTTATGATATCAGAGATGACAAAAGTTGCAGCTTTTTTGCTATGGTAAAGTACCGGTATTGTAGTGCTGGTGCCTGCTCTTAGCAGTATAGTATTAAGCACCAGTAAGCATAAGTGTTCACCAGGTCACTGCTGATTTTTTTGCGTACTCGTATTGCTTGTACTGGTATATCTGTAAAAACTTCTTTGCTTATATATTTCTCTGCTTATTTGATTTTAGTGGAACTACAAGAATCCTAATATTATTTTTTTTTTACAGAATATATTGCAGTTTGACTGAAGCATTAGGTCTATTGTTCTGTAGTTACAGTATGGGTTATTAATGTTTATGATACATGGTACTGGTACAGTTATTTACAAAACTGATTGTTTTTGTGGAAGCCGTATTGACAGATTATGCATAAACTTGGATAACAACGGAATTTTTGTAGTAAGTCTTAGAAACTCTTTTGCAGCATATAGACTAATGAGTAGCTTCAGTAAGTTGAATTTAGATTGAAAGAGTTGCTTTGTGAAAATGTGATCATAAACAAGCAATTAGAAATTTTTGTCAAGTGTTTTTATGTTTGGACTAAGATTGGACTGCGGACTCTCAATTTAGCCTTTTTTTCGGAGTCTGATTGGATTGGATTTTCATTTTAAAATATTGGACTGGACTTGGAGTGGAAAAAATCTCAGTCCACTCATCTCAAAAAACTGGTCAATATGATAATGAGAGGCACAAACAGGATTTGGATTAAGTGTAGACCAATAGCTGAATCACAGTCTTGTTGATTGAGTGAAGTGGTAATTTTGCAGTTATGTTTGGGAAGAACTGTAGTTGGATTTTCTTTATTTCGAATTGATTTAGGAATGTGTTGATTGATTCTACCTTGCAGTCGTAGGGATGTGCGACCCACGATTGGATTCGTTGATGTAACTACCACTTCGCTGCTGTCCGAAACTGATATTTATGAATCGCCAGACCTTGCTATCTCATTTCCACTTTGATGCGATTACCCACTGAAGAGTGCGTCACGAAAAGCTTCTGGGACAACAGCTTTTTTCGAAGCTACTCAAAAAGAGTTACTGGAACAACAGCTTTTCTCAAAGAGTTATGACAGAGGGTTTCTTGAAGCCTAATGCGAAAACAGCTTTTTTCAAAGATCTTCTCAAGTTCTGTGCCGCCAACCAATTCATTCACAGCTTCCCTGCTTAGAGAAACTGGGCCGGTGCTCTAGACACTGCCTTAGTTTAATTCCACACTATCATTATTAGTATCACTTGCAACCTGTGCAATTAGGGATCGACCAGGGCTCCTGTCCCTGGCCGAGGATACCACTTTTTGCACCAGTCTGGCCCTGGCCAGGGGGGTCATAAAAATTGGCTGGGGTGAATTTTAAATTTAATTACGATATATTCCGGCATACAGTGATGGATATGATAAACCTTTCTGTACTAAAGCAATAATGATGATGGATAATTTCAAAAATGCTCTGGGCGATAATGATAATCGATAAATCTCAATTTCTTGAAGCAATATCGGTATTTGGTAATCGATAAATTATCACCGATAAATTTTTCCGCTAAATGTTGCAGTAAATTTTCAATGTGTTTGACGCAGTTTTTTTTCTTGTATATAAGTCAGATCACAAAAGTGTTTTTCTAAATTTTTCAAGAAAAAAGAGCAGTTCACGGACTCTGCCGTGGGATTGAACACAACAAAGAGAGATTTTTTAAGTGGCAACAAGACCTTATCGACACGGTGAATTTTGCCATAGTGGCAACTCCTTAACTTTGAACACTGTGTGCATAAAGAATCGTTTATGGCGTTAATTTATCGGCGATAACAAAACATGTTGCAAAAGCGATATCGGTAATCAGTAAATCCAAATTATTTTGAGCAATAACGATAATTGGTAAAAACTTATTGCCGATAAATTGTCACGATAAATGCCCATCTCTGCCAGCATATACGACAACCTTTAAAGTGCAAAAACCCACCCTTAAAAATTGGAGTCGTCTTATACAACGAATGCAAAAGCCGTATCTTAATTTTTACATGAAGATTTTTTCTTGTATATGTTTTATGAAAAATGCGTTGGTACATAAAAACAAAGAACATTCTTGCTTAAAGCATTTTTAAGGTTTGTTATGCTCTAATGTCAGCGACATGGCCTAGCGGTACCGCGCGCAGGTGACAGATCCTACGTTACGGGTTCGATTCGCGGCTGGAGCCGATCGCATGTGACATATCTAACGGGTGGCTGCTGACTCGAAGAGCGCAAGCTCACTTCGCAGTCTCCCTCAATTACTGTTGAATTTTCAGTTCAATATAATTTGAAAATAACCTCAGTTATTTATTTTTTAATGAAAACTGTGTACAATTGCGAAAGCATTATAAAAACAATTATGAAAGCATTAGACTACGTAACACCATTGACGTCAATACATGAGGAGTGAGGACGCAAGGAGCCTACCTAGCTATGTATTCTAGCCACAACATAAAGCATTGTATAAACCCCAGCCCTGGCCGGGGCAGGTGCACTTCCCCAGCCCCAGCCAAAATTGTTGCCCCGGTTGTTCCCTACTTGCAACAACAGGCCTAAAAAATGAATCAATTTTGGGTTGTTTTTGTGAAAATTCATGTTTTTCGGCAATTGACAAGGCTTGAGCAAAATTTTATGAAAATGACACTTCATTATTTTGTCATAAAGTATTATCTGACTCAATGGACAGATAATCGAATGCCAAATAAACGAGGTATGGATAATCGTGTAAGTACTATAGTTTGACAGTTGACGAGCTCAACGAAGATGTTTTAATGTTAGTGTTGCTATGAAGCAGTTTTTAAGTCACTGCTCAGTGTAGTGAGTAATTTTAGATTATTGCTGCTGAATACTTTGGAATAAACTGTTGATATCATTTGCTCAAAATTATGACTGATCTCTCAGTGTCACAAAGCATCAAAATACCACTGCTCGCTGCTGCTCTTCCAATTCCTGGTAGGTTATTCGTAGGCAGTATTGTATCAATGTTTTTGTGTTTTATCACCTGCAGTTGTTGATTGGTTAGTGTTCAAGTGTGATGCAAACAATGTTCCCTCCAATTTTTTGTGGTCTGTGTGCGCAGAAACTTTGGTGAGTGTTCACTTTTTTAGAAATGACTAACGTTTGTGCAACAACCCATGAATAAATGGAATATGGCAGCTATTGAAAACAAGTAGCGCAGCTTCTCTTAGTTGTGTTACTGCTGGTACATTTTTCACTCACGGTACCAGAGACGTCGCGCAGCCAAAAAATTTGAAAGAGACCTGAGTAATAATCTAAACAGATAGTGATGACAACCTTTGTAAAAGCCGTATTTAGCATTGAGTAACACTACAAAAAAAGTTAAAAAAAGATACCACAATATGTTGTGATACCCCAAATTTTGGATAATAAATTGAAATTTATTTTGATACTTCAAAGCGCTGCTAAATTATGTACATTATGCGCCATCATTGTGGCCCCATGATTCAACAAAGGAGGACATTGCTGGGGGCCAAGCCCCAGCCACCAGTGGCTAGGGGAGGTCTGGGGGCAGAGCCCCCAGCCACCGACAGATTTTTACAATTTTCACTTAAAAAAAACTTGTTTCAGTACACTTTCATATCGAAAAAGGACATGCCGATACCTGCAGTGAGTGCAGTCACTATTATAGTGTTGGACAATACAAAAATATTTCAGGGGTAACGTCTAGTACCAGCCTCCAGGTTCGGTTAGGTTTTGTTAGAATTAGGTTTGGTTAGGGTTAAATTTAGTTAGGGATCGGTTCAATTACAACCCTAACCCCTAACCTTAACTGAACCTAATCCTAACCAATACTAACCTGTACCGAACCTGGGGGCTGATACTAGTCGTTACCCTATTTTAGTAGTTCACGTCTAAAAGCAGAAGCTGGGCTAAAATAAATGAAAGGAGGCTGCAATCATTATTAGTTTTGATGCATACAATGGGATGACATGTATAGGTGTGTTCTGGGCTATAATCTTTATCAACACATGCAAAATGTTTTCTAAATTCTAACTAGGCCTACAGATCAAGAAACTGACTTTAACTTCTGAGTGGAAGCAATTGATTGAAGCAAAAATTTATAATCGAAACAATGGAATTTATAGTATAAGAAAGGGGGGTATGGGGTTAGTTTGAAGGATGAAAGCGAAATGGCTGTGGCTAAATTTTTTGTTTTTTGATTTTCAATTTTTTAAATTATAAAAAGTAACACATCTCAGAAAATTTTTGGTGCCCTTGGCCCCCCCGGGCCCACTGCATGGTACATTTTGCGAAGAAATGCATCCTTTTAGCAGGTCCTAGAACAATTTTCCTCAACTTGCCGACTGAGAACATTGCTTCATCATGATATGCATGTGTGCAGTCTCTGAAAGCCGTGTGCACGCACACAGCTTAGAGGGAACACTGGATGCAAAGTGTTTTAAACGGCTGACATATTGCTGGGCTACACCCCTGGATAATGGATGCTATATGTTATAATTGTTAAATTTTGCCTAGATGCATATTGCCAGCGATCCTTTCGTCAATATTCAAATAATTTTAGGTACTTTTGCAACAATTGCAGTAAATATTACCATGCTTTAACTAAATGGTTGAAAACCAAAAAAGAAAATGTGGCAATGTGTGAAAAAGGAAAACAAAAAAACAGTTTCTGTCTTGATTGACGAAAATAATTGTGTTTGAACAATTTTAGCTTGCGTTTCTTGCTCCGCTTGCCCATATGTTGCGAGTCTTGTTTAGAAATAGCTTTAAATGTAAAGACGAAAATTATATATCAGGAAGGATCCTATCGTATTTGATTTCGCATTGTTTGAAGGATTTAACATTGTGGCGTAACGTAGCCGACTGTTGAAATAGTGAGTGTACCGTCTCAACATAAAGGTAAAAAATCCCCGATGTAAAAAGTGGACATTTGCCTCAATGTCCAATCCCAACATATAAAGTTGTTTAAATCATGAAGCCATTGTATGCTCACAGCTCATCTCATCTCTGTCGAAAAACAGATTGATTCTGCGACGTAAGTCTTTTGCCAGGAATACTCAACCCATAAAACAAAAAAATCTCAAGTTTTAGGCCCATAAAACTTAAGCCCACAAGAAAGAGCCGTAGCTCAAAAACAATTTGGTTTTGCTTGTCATTTAAATGCACTAAGCAATCTGAAGTAACTTATACAACCCCTTGGCGACCTAAAATATATCCTAGTTATTAAAAAAGTTGATATGCTTTGAACTTAGGTCAACGTTACCAATACTGAGAGTTGCACCTGGTTTCTCAGTTTATTTCTAAGAAAGGTTGCTAATGATCAGCTCTGGTTTTCAGTCCTGTCCTGCACATGGATGCAGGCCTATATAATTTTAAATGAGGTATTTCTGGTGAAGGCTGCACTAAGTTTCCTTAGATTAACGCGTGTTAAGTAGCTAATATGGCTGTGCAATTATAAACAGCCTGAAACTGTGAAATGGATCTTATTGATGCATTTGATTATTTTTCGAAGTATAAACTTACGTTTTTATCTTTCAGGACTGCAAACGTTTTCTCCCATTTTTGGCAGCCGTGTGAGTATGTAGGCATTGAGTTTTGACTATGAATTACAATTAATTAACATTACCAGTTGTATTGTTGCCTACAATGACCTGACCAGAAGTGAAAAAAGAATTTTACCATTTGGAGAGCAGTTGGTGCTATTACAGGGAGTAGCGGGGCTAATGAGAGAAATAAGGTAAGAAAGGCAAATGACCCCGGGGTCATTGCTGATTTGAGAGCCCCTCAACAGGCACAAACATTTTTGCAAGGTAACGTAATTACGCTTCCTTTTAACTGTTTAATTGCACATTGAAATAGGATTCTAAGTTTCGTATGGGCTCTTGATGGGCTTGGACAATATACGCCCTCGATCAGGATCGGATAAAGCACTCGGGTAGCTTTTTTGCCAAATACCTGACCAAAAGTGAAAAACGGGGGGGGGGGGGGAAAAGCAATGACCAGATTTCCTTTGCCTACTACGCATGCTTAGCCTGTGCACATGTGACATGTCCAATTTATGTGGGTTTCAGACCCACGGTTCTTGCTTCTAGTTTCTGCATGATTGTGTAGCTAAAGTTTATAGTTTTAGTACCCCAACAGCTTCCCTGTAAATACCATAACCGTCTGTAAAGCCTTTATTTGAGCGTCATTGTAGGGGAAGGATTGAAAAATCGAGCGCCATCCGCTAATTGAGCACTATACCGGTACCTGTAATGCCACTACAGGGGAAGGAGTTGAAAATGACCAGGGGCATAACTAGAATTAGCTGAGTACCTGGACATTGCCCAACAAGGACGTGTCCAGGTCCCGGAAGTTGAAAAGGGGGGCGCAATTGAAAGCCATGCCAGCATGGCCAGATAGATTTTCGCTGCGCAAAAAGAAGACTGGTTCTTTGAAGGTCATCACGTCCGTTTTCCGCACAAAATCAAGTGAAAAGCAAAAATAAAAGGTCATCACGTCCGCAGATGTCCACTTTTCCGCCCAAAGTCAAGTGAATAGCAAACAAAGCTGCGGCCCCAGCGTCCCTCTACTCTTGATACGCCCCTGCACACGTGGAAAAAGACCCTGGGCATTTGCTCTCCAAGAAAAACCTGGTTATGCCACTGAAAATGACGAGGACAGCTACACAGGGACGTGTCACCTGATTTTCCCGCCTTGAATTTTTCATTACTTATCACTCAGTAACTGTGTTAGGGTAGATGTTTTTTTTCTTGAAAGGTTAAATGTTAACTCTGTTGTATGTTTTTTCTTTTTGATAAATTTATCTTCCCAAAATTTTGACCAGCTAGTCAAAAAATATAGCACCATCCTCTAACTGAACACCACCTCTAATAGAACGCCACAATAGGAGAAGAGAAGAGTTGAAAAATAGAGCGCTGTGGCCGTTTGGCGCTCAAATAGAGGTTTGGCGGTATTTCACGTGTACCGTCACGAAAACAACGAGAGCAGTAAGCTTTTTTGGAGCATACGAAAAGATAAAGTTTGGATGATCAATGACTCAACTTCAATTAACGTTATTTCCTACACCGTTAAGATGATGCGTAGAGAAATAGTAGAACTTCATAAGTCGCATAGCCACACAAAAAACCAGAATTGAAACGTTTTAAATGTTTTCTCTGACTAGAAAAAGCAATTTTGTGGGCAAAGGAATTGCTAGGATTAGCAATCCTGACTTAGATGCTACCAATTGCTGGTTTGCCTTTTTATGTTAAGATGCTCAATTTGACATTTACAAGCCACTAGTTCAATTTTTTTGCTGCCAGAAGATTGCACTTTTTTTGTCCCCCCACCCCCCACAAACAAATTTCTAAAGAAAACATCTCTGGATTCAACTGCATTCATGCAGAGGTATTATTGTAGAAATAAACGCGTGATTTAGGGCCCTCCCAGGCCCACCCTGAAAAAACGTCGGGGGCCAGGGCTCTCCACTTCCGCCACCTATGACCGCGGAATAAGTTTCTACCAGATTTGCATTAATTTTGATCGTGAAACTGGATTAGCACTTGCACATTCTTTATCTTTTGTGTTTTCCACATTTACCAATACTTGCAACACTGTATACGCTCGCGCTTGCTTATCACCTTATTAATGCGCTTGTAAAAATAAAGCAAGAATGAGGATATACGGAGATCGATCAAATCTTCAAAGAAATGGCTAGACGCTTGGCTATAGACTTAAAACCACTAAACCAGGTGAGAAAAAAATAATTCAAACGAGGAATGTAAGAAACATGACGTCATATTTTCTACATTTTTATGCTACTTTACTATTTTTAAACAATAATTTTCGGGCTTTTTTGCGAATCAAACACTCGTGAGCTTACACGCTGGCTTCATACTCGTGGTGATATATACCGGCTTCGGCTCTTGCCTCATACACACGCTGCATGCCTGCAATAACAATTCTTCAAAAAAGATGGAATAGAACTCTTTTCAGTGAAGGGGGGGTCCTTTAAAACAGCAGCTACGGGCCCACAACCAGCTATCGGAGCCCCTGGGTAGTAGAATATCCCACAGTGACGTTGTGATGTGGGTTTTGGTTCTTGAAAACCAAAGAGGTACTTCCTAATTTTTTTGATTGAATGCAGTTCGGGTGAATCTGATTTTTTGCAAGCAAAAGGTGTTTGCAATCGGATTCGCGTCATTTTTTTTTTCTTTCAGCTGGGCCCTCAGATGAGCGAAAATGACTTAATAACCGATTTTCACACCTTGTTTCGATCAGTAATAGTAGCGGTAAGTTGAATGAATTGCAATGACTTTGCATCACTTTATACATGCATGTAGTTCAGCGTGTTTTCTAGGCATTTTTTGGGATCCCTGAAATCAATAAAAATTATAAAGGAAAATGGCAATTTGACTTATTTTGTGTCCCAACAGGCTTATTTTCGACACTTAACATTTTCCGAAAACAAACTGGGTCTAGTTTTTGATCATCCTGCAAATTTTGAACTGAGTAATTACAGTATTACACTACTTTTTCGAAAAAACAAATCGTAGAATTTATGTGGTTTATTCACTGTTTATTAGTCTAGTAAGTACTCGTATATATTGGATTCAAATACAAGAGCTTTGTTTTTATTCTTCGTATTCATTCTATTAATTTTTTTTAACAGTGGAAAAAAGTTGAATTAGTAAAAAGGTTTCAATTCTTCCAGGCGTCTTCAGTTTACAGCATCTTTTCAAAAGTTCGCTTATTGGGTTATTTCTTATTTTGTAAATGGAGTTTTTGTTTCAGTTACAATCAGGCTTACGAGAAATTACTGACGAAGCGTCGTTACCGTAAGTAGATAAAATCAGTGGTGCAATTCAATTTTTTTTTCAGCCGATTCTGTAACAAAAGTTGTATCTTAGCCGGTTTTGTTTTAACCAGTGTTGTGGTAAGGCCAAGGACCGTCAGGTCGAGGCCAAGGCGAGGGACTTCACAAACCTGTCCTTGAGAACTACATCACTGGTTTCCACTAATTATACAAGTATAAATAGTAATGCTGACCGGTTCGCTAATCTAAATCATTTCAAAAGACGGTTCTACAGAACCATGCAGTGCGAACCGGCTGAATCGTACTACTGGATAAAATGAATGCTATTAAAGTGGTTAGTGTTTGAACTATATAATAAGCAACAAACCTATTGACCAATTTGTTGAAGTGAAGAAGATTTTTTGGACTTTTTAAGGAGTAGTAACTGCACGATATCATGACGCTTTACATGTTCCCCTGCCCTCACATCAACAGATTTGAAATCAATGGGCTCTTTGAAAGCAAATCAATGATGAATTTTTT
Organism: Trididemnum miniatum; assembly: GCA_964006365.1. Classification (NCBI taxonomy): domain Eukaryota; kingdom Metazoa; phylum Chordata; class Ascidiacea; order Aplousobranchia; family Didemnidae; genus Trididemnum; species Trididemnum miniatum. The sequence continues at coordinate 4,788,575 of OZ023244.1, forward strand.
TTTTTTTTTCAGGAACGTCGAAGACAATGAACAGCATTTAAAAATAAAAAACTCAAGTACATCAATTTGTTTTAAAGTAAGTCCAGTTTATTTTTGCTACAGAAGAAACGAAAAATATTACTACAGTGAGTGCAAGTTTTGACATTTGACCGCTTCTACTATATTGATCAGTGGTCATCATGTCTTTGTGGTTTGCGACTCCCCTAGCAATATCCACGATACTCAGCCACCCTCCTCACAAAACAAGTTTATTTTTTCCATTTATGTTGCATTATGTTGGCGTTTTTTTGATATCTGCTTGTGGTAACCCTCAAAAATCCTCAGAACCCCCTTAAGAGGCCAGTTGCTCTGTTTCAGCAATCCTTATTAAAAAATTACTTGGAAAAGTAGAACGGTTGATTTATCTTTAAATTACTGTGACTTAATCTTTAAAGTGCACGATACACTAAATCCTTGCGTTGACAATTTTTTAGCTTGGAGATCGCGTGAAAATAAAACTGAAACGTCGACAGTTCAATCAAGTGCAGAATGCAGGCTGGAATGAATTAATGCGACAGGTAATGTTTAACTACATTGCTGACAAATTAATAGAGTGTCACTAAAGAAGGATTAAGGTTGTTGCAACTTTTATAAACTTTTAATAGTTGGAAGTAGTGCAACTCATTGATAGTTAATAAACACATTCCATAGGCTAGTGCACTGTCTGTCTTGGTAACTCCCTCACTTGGTTTAGTATGAGAAAAGCTCCTGGACAACGGGTGCTTCTGGCAGATTGCGTACGTAGGCTGCAATTCATTATAAGCGTCAGCCTATCACAGTAGTTATGAAGAACTGGATGTATTTACAGTTAGAGACATTCAACGGAATGTACGATACCATAAGCCCCAAACATGTTTTGTCAATTTTTGTTTCGTGTTATTGTTGGGCCGATAGGTCTTGATCAGAGCTTCGCGATTCCTTACGCCGCTCCCAATTTGATTGTTAAAGTCGATCCTGCACTCCTTTTTTATGTGCATATACTTCGCTTCCTCGATGACCGTAGCACCCCCAGCAAAAGCTACTTGTAATTCCAAAATGGGAAGAATGTTCCAGACTCTGGATGTTCCGTATAATAGCTTATAAAAAATTCTCTGGATCTTGAAAACACGTTTGATTTGAAATTATTGTAACTAATAATAGCGCTTCATTTCTTTGCATAAAGGTTGCATTTTCAGGATTTCGATAAGGTTGGCACTGTCGTTGGCTTAGACTCCCGAGATAGTTCCTTTGCGATTGTTCACTATCATGAAGGTAATAGAAGGTAAGCTACGGTAAAACATCTGGTTACGCGCCATCTCTTACAAGATGCCACTACAAGGGGAGAGTGCCACTCTAAAATATACGTTTTACGATAGTATAAGATTATGTTTTGTTTGATTCGTACTTGCTTTGCATGACATCAAGTTTTGCTGTGAAATGTCTAATGTTTTTCGCATCTTTCACGTAAGAAAAGAAAAAGTTTCACTACTTCATTTCGGCAAGCTCCGCACGAAGAAAAGTCGATTTGTTTCAAAATTAAGAAAAATTTCTTTTTTCTGCAATTGTCAAGGGGGGGTGACTCCTGGCCCCCTCCTTTGCATACGCCACTGGGGGTCATCTCCGCGACGTAGCGCCTGGGGAACACAGAGACGTTGCAGCGGTAGCGAGCCGTTGCAGACACTGTGCGGATTTGACCAGCCCCGGGAATCAAGCCCCAGACCTTCCGCACCGATAGTCTATGCGCTTAACGACTAAGCTCACAGCCGGTACCGGCCCAGAAATTGAACCGAAAACCTCCCGAGTCGATAGCGATGTCTTTGGTTAACCCCAACTGGCTGGTTTGGTTAACTTAAAATTATGACATTGCAAGCGGAACATCCGCCTGCGTTGCATCCATTCCTTTTCAAGAATACCTTCTGCACTGGAACTTTGTGTTGTCCAGCCATGATAGCACTTGAAAACTCTCTCTTTATGACATCACAACACGACTCCTGCTTTAACAATACCCATTGACTTTGTCCAGGCTTGCATTTTGAGTTAATCGTTGATTCAAGCGCAGCCCACCAGAAAAGTTTACCAGAATTGTTGCATCACAGTGAAAATTTCTCGAGATTAATAAGCATGTTGGATAGCACAGAAAAACAAGACAGCAATTTCAGCAATCTCTGAATAAAAAAAGGCGGATGGTTCGAAACAAAGTGGTTTTTATTTTTTTTCAATCGTCATTGGGGGGGGGAGGGGGGCTGACCCCCAAAACCCCCCCGTGCGTACGCCACTGGTCGTACCAGTTGCGTAGTACAGTAGTTGCATAACTACTAAATTAGAGCTGTCATATCGACGCCTGCGCAACGAACTGCAAATCTAAAAGAAGTTGATTGTGTTTAAAGGCTTTCGTAAACATCTAGCAACTTTCTGGTGCTTAGATCGTATTAACCTGTGGCGTAGCCACACGGGGGGAATTACAACTTTCCTTGGAGCCTCAATCGACGTCATACTTACTTTTTTTTTCTGATATTTCGAAGTGCTGGATACTTTGTTATTGATAACACTGGGCAACAGCAAAATGTTACGCCGCAAAAGAACAATCATTTCCAGGTATTTTTGATGTGCTGAATCCAAATCTGCAGTCCGTTTTTTTCTATCACCGTCTAGAAATTGAGATATTGGCATTTTATTCCGTTTATTCTTGTTCCAGTCCAGGTATACTTTCAAACCCCAACGCAACAATGAAGTCCATTATCGACAAACCTATCATACTTATTGAGTCGCACTGCTCTCATTGTGACGCAGCAAATAGTGAAGAGCTGCATAACAATATTTTCAAATGGTATCGCAGGTCTGTTTATACATGTGTATAAACAACAAAAATCACGTCAAGCTTAAGCTTTAAGATAGACAAAGCGAAGTTTCTGTTTTAATTCGCGCGGAAGTGAAGTTGAGGAAAGAAGAAAATAAAAAGAATCAACAACCAGCGGACTTAAGCTCAGTAACTTGTTAAAGTCGATCCTGAGTTCTATTTGAATAAAATATTTAGGCCTACAGAAATAGGGTTAAAAATCGCTGACTTGCTGTTGAGTCTATAATGTAGGTTTATCTGCCTTGTTCGAATGAAACATGCTGTGGAGAGTCCTGATTCAGCCCCTCTTGCAAAAACTGTTCTTATCTCTGGGACGCCGAATCGAAAATCGAAGAAACACAGCAAAAAGCTGCAACAACAAAACTCTTTCAAGTACTGGAAATCTGGCACTATTAATGTCAGAACTTTACGAACTGATGTAAAAGCTTACGAGACTGTTCTATCCATTGATAAGGCTGGTTTGCAGTTAACTGGTATCCAAAAGGTTGAAAGACTGGGGTATGGAAAGACTGATATTCAACTACCCAATAACAATCAGTACAAATTTATCTGGAATGGAATTAAAAGACAAGAAGGGGTTGGAGTTATCATCAAAAAATCTAGTTTTATAAAGTTGACAGATTTTGAAACCATTTCACCAAGATCGTAGTAACCTTGGTTAAGTAATCAGAGGATTCCTTTTCGCTCTTAACCTTTTCCACGCTTCATATTATTGTAATTTTTCTAATTTTTGATTTTTTTCAACCTTAAAAATAGTTTTTAGCCCTATCAGAGTTATTAACTACCGTACTATTATATTTTCTTAGTAATTTTGTCCTTACCTTCACCCGTCCTTGTTTTGGGGAGCTTTATGACGTTACAATTAGTGGTTACTACCAATTTATTATATATTTTTCTACGGATTTACTAAGGATTCCTTATTTCTTTTCCTAGTTTGTTTCACTACACTGTCTATTTAATGTCTATTTATTCTATGGGCATCTTTTCTTACTTCTCCTTTTTCACGCAAGACCGCATCAAAGACTTTTTAGACTCTTCACTTTCTTCAATTTCCGTTCTTAGCAGTCCATTTAATTATTCCAATTTTTCCAGTACTTATTATTTATCTAAAAATATGTTGCGTGTTTGTACTGTATAGGTACTGAAGATGGTTTATTAACCTTCGTCCGGCGGCATGGGTACAATTGTACCTTTTGCAATTTTGAATAGCAATAACTTTTTTGTTGTTAGCCGTAGGTATCTGAGATTTTCTGACATCTCTACATTTTCACGTTGGTTCATTCAAGAAAAGTTTTAGCTAAATATGCTCACGCGTTGCTGGCATATTGGATTTTGTTTTTTTTTACACTCTTAATAGGCGGTATAGGTACAATTGTACCTACATATTTTTTTGGTTTAAAACGACTGTAAAAGCACTTTAACATGATTTTTTTGAAGTGTGGGATAGTGTGTGGGGTGAGTATGGAGGGTGTTGGGAAGTGTGTTAGGGTGTGGGATAGGTGAAGGTAGATGTGGAGAAAGGTGTGGGGAAGTGTTGGGGGAAGTATGGAAATGGGTGTTGGAATGTGGGGGAGGTAAGGGGAAATGTGGGGAGAGGTGTAGGGAAGTGTGTTTGTTGAGGTGTGGGGTAGGTAAGGGGAGATGTGGGGGTGTGGGAAAGTGTTGGGGGAGGTGTTGGAAAGTGTGTTGGGGTGTATGGGAGGTGAAAGGAAATGTGGGGAAGTGTGAGGGGAGGCATGAAGAACCCCAACACACTTCCTCCCACACCTCTTTCCACACTTTTTCATCCCCCACACCCCAACACACTTTACCTCACCTCCCCAACATTTCCCCACACCCCCACATCTCTCTTTACCTACCCCACACCTCAACACGCTTCCCTACACCTCCCCCCCCACACTTTTCCACACCTCCCTCAATACTTCCCCACACCCCAACACACTTTCCTACACCTCTCCCAACACTTCATCACACCTCCCCACACCCCAACATACTTTCCCATACCTCCCCCAACACTTTTTCACACCCTCCCTATCTCCCCTCACACCCCAACATACTTTCCCACATCTCTCCCAACACTTCCCCAGACCCCCCGCACCTGCTCCCACACTTCAACACACTTTCCCATACCTCTACCCACATTTTTCCATACCTCCCCTAACACTTCTCTCATCTCCTCCAACATTTCTTTACACCTCCCTCTACACTTCAGCACACCTCAACACACTTTCCCACACCCTCCACACTCTACCGCATCCTCAACACCTCTCCCAACAGCTCCTCCCACACCTCTCCTCTTACCTCTCCCCACACCCCAACACACTTCCTGACATCTCTCCTTGCCTCTCCCCACACCTCCACACACTCTCATCCCTTTCCTCACATCTCTCCACACCCCAACACACTTCTCCACACTTTTTCTAACACCCTCCACACTCACCCCATACACTCTCCCACACCCCAACACACTTCCCCACACCCCCACACTCACCCTATACTCTCTACCACTTCCCCCAGACCCCCAGCAACTTTTCCCACACTTCTCCGCACTAGCTAACTTGCCCTCATGTCGTTTCAACTGCTAATTTGATCTGCTCCTTGTGCGCAATTTGGAGCGTACCTGGTAATTCATGCGTGACGAATGGGTCACGTGACACATTTGCACAACCATATTATAGAGAACTATGATAGCATCATGTGATGTTGAAAGATTTATTATTCGAGTTAACTTTGGACGTTTCAGAAAATATACCCATCGCAACAAATTACCCACAAAATGTCTAGGTACAATTGTACCTATGCCGCCTGTTAGCGGTGAATAATTATGCCGCCGGACAAGGGTTAACCGAAGTCGATTTAACAATAAATGATTTGTAAGCTACATTATTGACTGATTTTGTATTATACCCAGGGAGTCAAACCGAACCTGAACCGCGAACCGGTAAAAACCGCTTTTTTTTTGGTGAACCCTAACTGAACCTGAACCGTTTAAATTTGAGATCTTTGAACCTGAATCGAACCCGAACCTTTAATATTTCAAATCTGCGAACCTGAACCGAACCCAAACCTTTATTATTTCAAATCTGTGAACCTGAACGGAACCTTAAAAATTTTATGCAAGTGAACCCGAACCGCACCCGAACCTATAATATTTAGTGGTCATAAACCTGAACAGAAATCGTTTAGTAACAATGTTTGAACCTGAGCTGATTCTTAAAAAATATTGATAAAAATCTCTAGACATGTGTTGCCATGCGTAACATTCTTTCTGCTTACTTGGAGTTTTTCTCGTTCTTTCTGTAACTTTGCAATAATCTCATCTAAATCTAGTCAGGTTTTTCATTTGTTGACGTTTCATTGGTACTGACGACCAACATCATCAGAACGATAAAGCACTGACCTATTCCAACCTTTGCAACATTGTTTTAGCTTTTCAAAATTTAATGAATTTTTACATTTTTATTTAACCTTAATTGGTTCGGGCATGCAATTTATATTTCGTTATTTTAATGATATAAGACCCTAATTTAGTTTTTGGCCAAATTAAAGATTTTAAAGTGAACCCGAACCTGAACCGCGAACCGGTAAAAACCGCTTTTTTTTTCGGTGAACCCGAACCAAACCTGAACCTTTAAACTTTGGATTTAGTGAAACTGAATCGAACCTGAACCTTAAAAATTTGGTTTCGATGAACCCGAACCGAACCCGAACTTTTAAATTTTGGTGCAACCGAACCTGAACCCAAATTTTTGAAAATTCTTAAACCTGAACCGGAACTGAACCGTTAGAAATAAAATTTCTTGAACCTGAACCGGAGCGATATTTTAAGTGGTTCAACTCCCTGATTATACCTACTATTCCACAAATAGAAAAAGAATCTAGATTACATCTTATGTGAACCATGGATTAGACAATATATGTTGGACTGTTCCGTAATGAATTCAATTTACATAGATTCTGACCATGCCGTACTAGTTGCAAAAATGCGCACTTCTTTTACCAAACAAATTCGTTTTAGGCCTAGAAATCAGAAAGCAAGTATAGGATTTAAACCCGACTTGAACACTTTAAAGAACAAAACCATACTAACTGATTTGACCAATAATGTGAATGGCAAATTGCAAAGTAAAGCAACTGATACAAGTGATGTAAATGATATCTGCTCTGTTCCAATCAAAACAATATTCTCATCTGTCATCACACATCTTCCTCCCAAAGCTAAACAAATATTTGATAATATTTGGAAGAATGATCAACAACTGAACAATTGTTACCATTAACTGAACTCTGCATGCAAAACAGGAAGGCCTACTGAAAATTCCGAAGCCCAGCTATGTCAAAATGTGGTTATGAAGCAATTAAGGACTAAGATAAAAAGACCTAAAGTCTTTCTGATGAACCAATTTTACCAAAGTGAAGCTGACAAACTGAATTTGAATGCAATCAATCGAGAATTGAAAGAACTATTTGAAAATGCTAAAAACCCTGAGACACTTCCTTCCAGTAAACGTAAATTGTGTTGCATACCTGAAAAATTAGCTAGACATTTTGAAAGTCATTTCAATAATAAAACTGTAAAACCTTAACCAAAATCTCTACGAACACCACCAGCTTGCATCCAGGAGATTACAAGATACCCAGGAGACGTCTTTATCAATGAAGACCCACCTTCAGCTCAAGAGATTCAAGAAACCGTTAGTAATCTAAAATCCAATAAATCATCGACTGACATTCCTGTTGAAATTCTAAAAGCCTTAGTAAATTCGCACCCAACAATGAAAGAACTTGAAAACTTATTTGCAAAAATTTGTGTCTCCGAAAAAATTCCACACCATTTCGAACATAATGAAATAACTGCAATTTGGAAAAATAAGGGAAAGAAATCTGACCCGCATGATTATAGAGGAATTCAAGTTGGTAGTTTATTTACCAAAATATTCAGTATAATACTAATCAGCCGCATAAACAGTTGGTACAACTCACGAATTCTTGATTTACAAAATGGATTTCGTCGGGGCCATGGTACCACTGACGGCATTTATATCACCAAAACAACACAGTTACTCGCAGAGAAAACAAACAAACAGGTATATGCCATATTTGTTGACTTAAAAGCTGCTTTTGATCACATCAATGGAGATTGGCTATTTCAATCAATCAGGAATAGATTATCAAGAGATATCAAAACCAGCAAAATTATTAACCTACTTCATGCACTATACCAAAAGACCATTGCAGAATTAAAGAACCATCCAAAATTACAGTTTGATATTAAATGTGGTGTACGTCAAGATGGAACTGAATCGCCGATCCTTTTTTACTTGTACTTGGACTATGTTTTAAGAATTTTTCTGGAAGCCTGCTGGGTAAATCAAATTGAATTTTATACCACCCCATTCAGGATCATGGACATTGCTAGAATCAATAAACTAGACAAAAATTACAGCGGAACTGTTATCAATGCTGGCACTGCATATGCTGACGATTTAGTGTTATTTTTTCCCGACAATGCTAATCTCCGGAATGGAATTAATGTTTTGCATAGCACTTTTACAGACTTTGGATTAACTATCAATACAATACAACAAAATCTATGATATTTAACTTTCATGCAAATGAAGAGTATCCGAAAACTATCTGCGAAATCTCCAATGTTGCGATAGAAAATGTAAAGATTTTCAAGTATCTGGGCGCAATCTTACATTGCGATCATGCAAATGTAGGAGACGAAGAAATTCAACACCGCATTTCTGCCGCACAATCGTCTTTTCAACAACACAAGCATTTGCTTCATAATTTCAAAATTCATCTTTCAATTCGGATTAAGTTTTTAAACGCCCTAGCCAGAACTAGATTGACATATGGGTGCTCTGCTTGGTCAGCTTCAAAGCAACAATTACAACGGATTAATGTGTGCTATAAAGCCATGTTACGAAAAATGATTCGAAAGGAATTCAAGCAAACAAGTGACTACAAGTACATCATAAACGACAAGACACTGCAATCAATCTGTAAAACTACCAATATGTTGGATTTTATTCGACTCCAGCAGACTAAATATTTGGCCCACATCATAAGAAAATCGGACTTAGCAACAACCAAACAGATCACAATTGGAAATTCCGTCAGAAAAAAGAAACGTCGACCAAGCAACACCCTCAAAGATAATGTTTGTGAATATCATAATTTGGACATCAAACAATTTTCAAAAGAAGCTCTTGATTGTCAATTTTAATTTTGTGTTTCTTTAGATCTTATAGTACAGGGGTGGCCAACCAGTCAGATGCTAAGAGCCTCATTTCTTTCTGTGTTTCAGCAAAGAGCCACATCATACACAAGGGATAATGATCGCATTAGGCCTATAGCATCACCATATCTCATATTGATGCACATACTTTTGCTTAGCTAAAATAGTGGTATGCCGGCCGGTTAGCTCAGTTGGTTTCGACCAGTGGCGCAGCGAGAAATTTTAGCTATTTCAGATAATTTCCACCTTTTTTTCAAGCGTATTTTTTCCGTAGAACTAATTTGAGGCTGATTTAGAAACAAGAGAAGCTCTAGGGGTCGGGGGGCATGCTCCCCCGGAAATTTTTTGAGAATTTACATGCTGTAATGGCTATTTTAGTGCTTTTTGAATAATTTTTAGGCAAATTTTTTTTTGACCCTAACTCTGAGTGCTTCGCCAAAAATGATGCATTCTGTTCGCACATTTTCAATTATGCATGTTTAAGGCGTAAGGCTTGTTGCTATCGAAGAGGTTCGAAATTAGGGAAAAAATTGTATGATTTACATCAGAAACATTTTTGAAAATGTCTGGTGGGAGGATGCACACCCATCATCCTACCCTCTGAATCCGCTCTTGGCCATAAGCTACAGAAACCATCAAGACAATCTGGCATATTTTAGTCATTTGGCACCAATGATTTTTATTTATTTTTACTAAAAGGCAGAGTCAAAGGGGGGGGGGGGCATGGCACAATGCTCCCCCTAAACACGTTCCTGGAAACGACATTGCTATCGGTGCGGGCGGTCTGGGGTTCGTTGCCTGGGCCGGTCAAAGCGGACACAGTTTCGCCACCGCTTCGATGTTTCTTCTGACTTCGAAGCTGTGTTGCCCAGGCGCAAATCCGCGGAGATGGGCTCCACCATTAGTAACACGCCTCATTCTCTCAACAAAGTGATTATTACGTGATAATGCAACTTATGCGTTGCCTAACGCAACATGACCACAGAACTATGTTGATAGAAGAAACACAGCATGTGAAAAAGTAAAAAGAGCCACATGAAACTGGGCAAAGAGCCGCATGCGGCTCGCGAGCCGCGGGTTTGCCACCCCTGTTATAGTACCTTGTCCTTGGTGCTACAATCCATAGTCTTATTATTTAAGAACTGGCTTAAAACTATAACTTAGACTTAAACTCGGCATAGTAAGCTCAGTAACTTTGTTTTGTGATGTCACTATGGACATCTTGTTTGACCACAAAAAAAAAAACACAATCCTAAGCTGAATACACAATTGTGCGCTAAGGGGTCATCGTTTCTGTTAAATATATTAGCAGACTTAAACTCAACATACTAAGCTCAGTCACTTTGTTAAAATGAAGTTTAATGTGGACATTAACGTATATTATGTGACTTTAAAAGTTGGATCGTATTTTCAGTTAAAGTGTGTTACTCCCATTGAATTGGTATCAAAAATGTACTGTAGTGTATAAATTTTCTTGTTCGTGTGATACGAATATGTCATACATTGGTATGACAACACGACATTTAGGTACCAGAATACAAGAGCACCTCCAACCTAAGGGAAAATCAGCAATACGAGACCACATAGATGATTGCCAATTCTGTAACCCAGCCAACATAAATATTGACAATTTTAAGGTAATTAGGACGTGTAACACGGAATACAACAAAATTCAAGAAGCTCTTTTAATAAAAAAACACAATCCTAAGCGGAATACACAGTTGTACGCAGAGGGGTCATCGTTTTTGTTAAATATATTTTAGTAAGTGTATTTAAACTCGGTATAGCTTTATGTTATTTCGTATTTTAGTTAATATTGTAGTGCGTTTTATTTATTACTACGTCATGTCATTTGAGCAAGATTTACTTCGTCGTTTCATTTGTGCAAGATAATTTTTTTATTCTGAAGAGGACCAAAAGCTATGGTCGAAAACGTGCAAAATTTCCAATAAAATGTTATCGATACTGAGTCTGCTGGCTGTTGCTGCAATTTGGTTTAGTAAAACTATCTCTTTGCCGAAAATTTATTGAAGAAAATAAACTTGGCTGAAAGCATTTCTTCGATTTATTACTGATTTTTCCTATATCTTGTTATCAGCACATTTCTTCTCTTGTTATGAACATCTGTCATTAAAATCATGTAACTTAACCTATTAACTTATTCCTCCCTCAAGTCATTATGCTAACAACTTGTTATTCAAAATTTCATAATCGCTTTCAGTCGTATAAGGTTTTAGGAGTGTTTGAGCATGATAAGTTATTGGTTCAAATGTAGCATAGATTTTTAGTCATATGTATTTAAGGTAAGCAAACTCAAATTCAATCGCGTCGCAATAAGTATTGTCTGAGTTAAAAGTTTTTTTTATTTTACATCGTAAGTGTAACTAATCGAAAGATTGAGTTATTATTGGAAATACTGATTTATTACAGTTTGATGCTGTGATGCTTTCAACCTCCAAACGTGATGGTGTTAATCATCCGGACAACTTTCGTTATGTCTGCGGCGAATATACTCCTCTTGCTCACCGGGTAAAGCTGAACAGCAGAATACGACATGCATACAAGCACTACTTAGGATGCCAAGTAGGCGACCAAGATAAAAGATGGGTCCCACATATTTGCTGCAAGCGTTGCAGAACAAGTCTTCTCTTTTGGCTGGATAGTAAACAAAAGCAGATGCCTTTTGCTGTGCCAATGGTGTGGCGTGCGCAGAGTAATCATGTTACTGATTGCTACTATTGCATGACAAGCATCAAAGAATTTTTTCGAAAAAATAAGACCAAAATTTTCTACCCCGTGTGCAGGTCAGCCATTAAACCAGTTCCCCATGGCCCAGATCTGCCCGTGCCTCAGCCTCCAACTGTGAAGGAAGATACCGTGTCTGTTGATGAACCTGCAAGTATCGGTACCGAAAGTGAGGAGGATCTTATTGAGTCAGATCCCTCCTTTCAGCATGAGTATGCGCCACTGCTTATTAATTAGGAACGCTTAAATGGTCTGGTGCGTGACCTATATTTATCCAATAAAAAGCTGAAGTTTTATGGTCCAGACTTCAGCAATGGAATTTATTAGAACCAAAAACAACCATTTCACCCTTTCACAGCCGCAATCAAATCCGTGCTCAACATTATGTAAGTGTACAAGATATATGCTATTGCAAAGATATTGATGAGTTGATGAACGAACTGGGATCCGAGCATAATCCCATTCAATGGAGGTTGTTCCTCGACTCTAGCAAGACAAGCTTTAAAGCAGTGCTGTTGCACAACGGAAACGTCAAACCATCAGTATCAGTGGGTTGTAGCATTCTCAGAAAGGAAACCTATGACACAATGAAAACTCTTTTCGATCTCTTGGAATATCCAAAGCACAATCGGAAAATTTGCAGCGATCTTAAAGTTGTTTCTCTTCTCCTTGGATTTCAGATAGGATACATAATGCATATGCATTTCAGATAGGATACATAATGCATAGGATACATAATAGGTTAAGTTTTTACGTCTATGGGACAGTCGGCAGGACAGCAGTCACTATGAAGTAAAAGTATGGCCTTCTCGACAAAGTCCCCAAATTGGTATCCATAATTTTCAGCATCAACGCTTGGTTAGTTCTGCAAATGTTCTTTTACCGCCTCTTCATATCAAGCTTGGTTTAATGAAAAATTTTGTAGAAGCGATGAACCGGGATGGCGATGGATTCAAATTTCTCAAAGATTTCTTTGGAGCTGACTTAAGTGATGCCAAATTGAAAGCTGGAGTTTTTGTAGATCCTGAAAATAGGAAACTGATGCTAAATGAAGAGTTTGATTTGCGGCTTAATCCGATAGAAGTAGCTGCTTGGCAAGCTCTGAAATCAGTTGTTGTTAACTTCTTGGGGAATCACCTTCACGACCAATATGCTGATATTGTTGATCGCATGATGAAAGCATATGAGCAGTAAGGAGCTCGTATGTATTTAAAAATGCACTTTGTGCATTCCCACTTGGATTTCTTTCCCCCTAACCTTGGCGAAGTCAGTGATGAACGAGGAGAGAGATTCCACCAAGATAATTATACCTGTTTTAGAAGGCTGATACCAGGGTCGCTTCAATGCCAATATGATGGGACATTTCTGCTGGTATCTACAGCATGGGAGCAAGGGCTCGTCACACTAAAGAAAAGCCAAGTGTATGAAGCATTTTACGATATATTGTGGAATAAAACGCATTTGTTGACTGTCCCAGTCGTCTGTCTAGTGGGAAATTGTAGGTTGTAACCACGTACGCTGGTGAGAATCAGAGAAAATTAGAACATGTGGTTATCTCAAAAACATGACGTGATAGAAAAAATCTAATATAATTTTTGAAATCAGCGCCCCCAAATTAGCTAAAATCACTATCTTGTTAGTTGCGTAACAAAAACAAAAATTTTTGTTCAGTGTAATCTGGTTTTATAATTGTCATAATAACAAGAATTACGTAGCGTTGTTTTTTGAATCTTGTTCTTTGCCGTTATGCTTAATGGAGCAATAACGCAATTTCATTAGCAAGGCAGTGCCGCTCCTGTACATGCAACTGCCCTCGGCCTCTCAGACCTTCCATAGAAAAAAGGCTAAACGATTTCGAGCAAAAATGATCTACGTACTGTAGCTCAAAGAAGAACTAAATCGTTAACATTTGAATATCGTTTTACCAGTTTCACCAGAAAGCATTCCTTTGACTTCCTTACCACAATCGTGCCTTAACTGCCTTCGGTATATTTAGTTTAAAACATCTCTCTTAAATTTGAGGCCATCTTTTGTTACTATACAGCCTGGGGGGGATGTGGGGTATGCTGTGTATGCATCCCCCCACCAGCCATTTTCAACAATGTTTTGGATGAATAAAATTTTTCCGTAATTTTGAACCTCTTCATAACAGTACGCCTTAGTCACCTTAAGCACGCATAATCGAAACTTTGCGAACAAAATGCATCATTGGTGAAGCACTCCAAGTTAGGGGCCAAAAATATGACAAACTTTCCCCAAGAATTGTTCAAAAACCACTAACATGGCCATTGCAGTATGCAAATTTTCAGAATTTTTCCGGGTAGCATGCCCCCGGACCCCCCTAGAGTCGTTTTTGTTACTTGAGTTGCTTGAAATTAAATCTGCCAAAGAAAGCTATGTCTAAAAAAGTGACGAAAATCGGTGCCCCCTCCCAGAAAAAAATTCTGAATACGCCCCTGACATGAAACATATTCGAAAGGCTTATTTACGCCTTTTTCCAGGTCTAAACGTCTTTGCATTTAGTTAACATTCAAAGTAATTCAAAATTACATTCCTCTCCAAAACTTACTAAATCCGCTCCTGCATACAACGTATGGTCAAATGTGACGTCATTCTCAACCCCCTCAGTGCAAAATCCTGCCTACGCTAGTGGTATTAACAGCTTATTAACGTATAATTTTATTCGAAATTTTGTTTGCGATGAACGTTACATTGCAAAATGGTATCAACTGAAAATTTTGACTGATTTTTATTGTTGCCTGACCGCCCCAGCCACCTACGCCTATGATTAAGAACCAACTAAATTAACTTGGGCCAAACCAAATTTCACACAAAAAAGTTACAATTGACGTGAAAACTATTAAAAAAACTCGTAATAATTTTACGATGCAACATTGTTTTTGTTGGCATAACTTCAGCTTTTACTGTACTAATATATTTTTTTCCTTTTGCATTGTTTTTGTTGGGTTTTGCTGATCAGGTTTCGAGAGAAGTTGATATGGTCAACGTTCTTTTTTTGCCAGATGGACAATTCATTCAGATGCTCTACAAAGGGTTGAAAGTGATGACGATGATTGCAAGATGGTATCTGCCAATAACCTTTATGTATGGTTTTGTTCTTCGAATTTGCTGACTGCGCGAATGGGCATGTGTATTTGAAATGAAGATAAACTATACTTTAATCGTTTATTCGTTAGATAAACTATACTTTCTCGACATGTTCATTACACTTAAATTTTTGATATCATAATCACTTTTTCAATTATAACGTCAAAAATGTGATTTTATAATAGAAAATCCATGGTGCATAGCAGACTCGACTCAGCTAGATGCCAGAAAGGAAAAGATTTTAGTACAGGATGCAGCAATGTGGCAAAAGTTTTAAATGTTAAAACGAGTCTCGAAATTTCAATTTCAGGTTGGCGATTTTGTTGAAATAGACAAAGATTTGCCTGATTTCGTGATTGATACCATGCAAGCAGCTTTTTCACTGTCAGGACAAGGACTAAAAGTGGTAAGATTTGTTGTCGCAAGCAAATTGTGAAACCAAGTGATTTGTGCAAACGTTGTCTGGGAAAGTTTTATTTAACTAAGCCGTCTTTTTTTACGGCCTAAATTACAATTACGGCTTAACAGCAACTTGTTAGTAAGAATCGGTATAGCTCGGTTATTCTGTGGCTGATAACGATGTAGCGTTAGTGCAAAGCCCATATAAGCGAAATTGAACGGGTATTGTCAGCTACTGTATAAAACTCTGATGACGTACGGGCCGGACAACACGTCGTAGAAGATCCGGATTCTCAGATAGTACATAGTCCTTAAATTGATTAATTATCTTTCGTTCATAAATTGTTAAGCATAGAAACTAGTGTTGCAAACTTGTACTTTGGCATGTTATTATGTTCAGTACCGAAGAAGTCTTGACAAGATCCTAACTTTTACTCCAGTCGGCGCTGCTATTGTCTCAATCAACGAAGTTGCAAGGTAACAACATGACTTGAGAGCTAGGTTCTTTCTCATAAAACACTAATTCATTCTTGCAAATCCGTACTGTATGATGATAAAAAGTTTTGGTTGAAAACGCATCATGCAAAGAATTATTCTCAGCGACAAAACACGGCCGAAGTACGAATTAAGAAAGCAACAATGCTGCGACATAAAAATCACTCCACAGGTTTGCGACAGCGTAAAGTTGCCGACAGAGAATCAGTGGTGTAAAAAGTAGTCCAGAAATCTACCTAAGTAAAGTATTGTTACTGATGGCGGAAACTACTTGAAGTAGAGTAGAAACTAGGGGACGTAAAAAGTAACCAAGTAAAAGTAAAAAGTATCAGCAATTTGAAGCTACTTAAG
This sequence comes from Trididemnum miniatum, assembly GCA_964006365.1. Lineage (NCBI taxonomy): Eukaryota > Metazoa > Chordata > Ascidiacea > Aplousobranchia > Didemnidae > Trididemnum > Trididemnum miniatum. Next base: position 4,804,795 of record OZ023244.1, read on the forward strand.
TAAAAAGTAGCGTTTGCAAAACCAAGGCCATAAAGCTGAGTTTTGACAAAAGATAATTTGCTCACTTCCAAACTTGACGTATATTTTGCCGATGCTTAAGCATGGTTAGGATAATTGGCACATTTATTTGACGAAAATATAAAAGTAAAGTGTGTCATAATCTGCAAAATGCAACCTCAGTGTCCACGCCAAACACAAGCAACAAAATACCACTTAATATCACGAGATTGTAAAACTTCAAATCAATTGTTCATTATACTCGCGGTAGTACGCCGAAGCGTGTAACGAGTGGCGGCGCTTATCTCCGCGGCTTAGCGCCTGGGCAGCACAGCTCCGAAGAAACATCGCAGCGGTGGCGAACCACTGGCGACACTGTGCCGATTTGACCAGCTCGGGAGTCGAACCCCAGACCTCCCGCTCCGATAAGCGTGTGCTTAGCAACTGAGGTAACCGGCGGGTTATTGTAAAACTTATATATAGAATCAAACAATACACCCAACACTAATGTTGCCAATTTTATTATCAAGCATGATTATTTATCATTTGCGTGATACATTGCGTAATATTAACTACTTATCATTTTTATAGCCACTTGAGTAGCATTACTTTCTGAGTGAACTGCGTAAGTAAAAGTAGAAGTAGTCGAAATTTAAATCACTTAAGTAAGTACTAGTTACCAAGCAATAATACTTAAGTAAAACTACTTCGTTACTTTACACCTCTGCAGAGAATCAAGGGCGTACGCAGAAAATTTTTAGGCGAACAGAAGGACGTAAAGGATATTTACCCCAAAACCTAACATTTTTGCTGTAGGTCTTGCAAGAGAATTTTAGCGATAACGGCTTTTATCGTGTATGGAAGGAGACTGAGAGGGTCTCGCGCATAAGAATTCCTTCTTCGCGCTCCCCTTCAAAGAGCACTGTGTCAATCTCTCAAGACTCATTAGTACAGTCGACGATCGACATTTATTTGAGGTTAAATATTAACTAGCTCGTTATAGCGACATGATCGCTTTCTCGTGATAGGAGGATAAATATGCAACTAATATAATACATAAATGTACACTACCTAAAAGCAATAACGAACAAGGCAAAAAAAATAGAGGCTGTTTCATTGTGATGAGTAGTTTGCCCTAATAATTTTTATGCAGTAAAATCTCTAGCTGGCCCTGCAAAATACTCTGAGCTCATTTTTGGTTTATGTCAACCCGTTAACAAGTCTTGTTTTATATTTTCCGTTCACCATCTACTGTAAAACATATATTTCACTTTTTGCCTTGCAGCATTTTGGTCAACCCAGGCTTGTTAAAGAAGCGAAGAGAATCGCGTCAAAAACAGGTGTGTGATTGGGATAAAAATGCCAGAAAAATCTGGTCAATGTTTGATTTGACTTCTGGGTGCGGATTGTGAATTTCTGTTTGTTTTCAAAGATACTCAATTGCAGCGATGTCCCATTAAACTCATGAAACTACTGCAAGGTCGAGGGATGCTGCTATTAGTCAAGATCAGAACTGAGCTTCTGTTTGCGGGAGGAGGGTCAAATTTTCATGGTTTTAAGGCACGCTGTAATGCGTGGAAATTAAAAACCTCAACTCGTGGTGTTACGCTATCAGCACTCGCAAATGCCGCTCCGCTGACGTTTTAAGGGAGGCGACCTCCTTCGTGCAGATTTGCATCTGCTGTTGGCTCATGAGCATGAAAAATTTAATGAAACAGCTAAACTGATTCTCAGTAGTCCGGTTAAAATATAAATGAATCAAATCTTCATTATATTACGCTGAAACATGTTGTGGGGCCCATCTCCGCTGCAAAGCACCTAGCCTGGGCAACGGACCTCTGAAGAAGTGTCGCAGCGGTGGCGAGCCATTGGCGACACTGTTTCCGGTTTTACCGGTCATGAAATCGAACCCAAGACCTCCGATGCCGATAGCAATGTTTTGAACCGCTGCGCTAATCGGCCGTTGTCATGTGAAAACAGAAAGTACTGTGTGAAAATAAGTTGGTTACCACTTCTTGAATTTTTCAGAAAATGAAATTCAAAAAGCGTCTCAATGTCAAAGAATGTTACTTAAAAAATGATTTAGAGAACCTGATCAGAAATCCATTTTGGCATTTCAGCCATACCAAGGTACAGTAAACGCAGATAGATTTTTGTAGGTTGGCCGCTAGCGCATACTTTTAACGGTACGAAAACAACATGTTCGGGGTGTGCGCAACGGCCTAGCCAGCGAAAAAATTTAGGGGAGGCCAGGGCCAGATTTAACCAATAAGAGGCCCCATTTTTAATCGCCCTTGAAGGTCAATCGCTAAAAAGGTCTTCATATGTTAAAAAAAGGAATCTGAGCTTCCCTGTGGTTCTAACTGGCTACATCAGTTGGTGTACTGTCAGAGCCGGATTTAGACAAGTAGAGGCCCTAGGCCAGGGGTAGCCAACTCGCGGCTCTTTGCCCAGTTTCATGCGGCTCTTTTGACATGCTGTGTTCTATTAGCAGCCTCGTTCAATAATCATGTTGCGTTTAGCGACGCAAAGTTGCATTATCACGTAATAACCACTTTTTTAGAGAATTACGACGAGGCCTTAACGAGTGGCGGGGACCATCTATTTGTATTGTAGCCCATTTGGTTGCATATTTTGAATATTTGTCCTCCCATCACGAGAAAGTGATCAAAGAGCTATAACGAGCTCGCTTAGGAGTTGCCGGTCACCTGTCTATCACACCAAGATGAGGGAATTCCACTGAGTGCTTTTCCCAGCGGCACAATAACTAAACTTGCCAGCTTGTCCTGCACACTGTCCCTTTAATGCTGAGCATGAAGCAGGAAAGCTGTGAATACCAATTTTAAAGTCATTGGTTTGACCCGACTCGGAATCAAACCCGAGTCTACAGCTCCAGAGGTGGACGCTCTTACCACTCGGCCATTTAAGCTGTTATCTCCACGACTTTGCGCCCGGGCAACACTAAAGTCCATATAACTTAGGAACTTTGGGCAACACAGCTTCGAATCCAAAGAAACATCGCAGCGGTGGCGACACTGTGTTCGCTTTGACCGGCCCAGGAAACAAATCCCACACCGCTCGCACCGATAGCGATGTCGTTACTAACTGAGCTAACCGGCCGGTTGTTGGTATACTACTAATCTAGCTAAGCAAAAGTATGTGCATCAATAAGAGGTATGGTGATATTAACGGGATCATTAGCGCTTATGTGTGTTATGGCTCTTTGCTGAAACACAGAAAAAATATGGCTCTTAGCGTCTGACTGGTTGGCCACCCCTGCCCTAGGCTATTTCTATTTTTCACTCTAAAAATCGGTGAAGATGGTAAAAGGTCTTTATGCCCGCAGGTGTCGTGTTTTCATTGAAAATATCGGTGAAGACCAAGAAAAAAAAAAGCTAGGTCTTTTTAACTGAGGTTATTTTCAAATTGTATTGAACTGAAAATTCAACAGTAATTGAGGGAGACTGCGAAGTGAGCTTGCGCTCTTCGAGTCAGCAGCCACCCCTTATATATGTCAAATGCGATCGGCTCCAGCCGCGAATCGAACCCGTCACGTAGGATCTGTCACCTGCGCGCGGTACCGCTAGGCCTTGATGAGGCCCCTCATTTTTTCCGAGGCCCTAGGCTTTAGCCTGCTTAGCCTAATACGTAAATCCGGCCCCAGTGTACTGTACAACTTAAAAGTTTGTATTCATACAGCATACGAGTTTTGATACTTCAGAACACAGCGAATGAAGGGAAAAAACGGTGTTTCTAAAAAGTGCATGATCGCGGTGATCGCAATGATCGTTCTAAAAAGTACACGATCGCGATGTTCAAACCTCGTAGATTGGAAACTGCTGGGTAATCGCTGCTTAGTGATTGAGGGCTCGGCTCATCTGTCGATTCATCAACTCATTTGTCGTAGAATGGTTTTACAGCATTAGTTCAGTCTTTTAAGACCCACCTAATATCTCTTATATTGATGATATTCACGCCTTATCGGCTTCACTGATTTTATTGGTTATAAACTTATCATCATTAATTATTGTAGATCAGTCCACCCTCGACAATAAAATAACTGCTTTGACCAATCTTGACTAAACTAGCTCATAGCACATTAATTCCAATACCCTGTAGTCTCCGATCTGTGAGGTTTATACATCGCGATCACTATAATCATCGCAATCACCGCGATCATGCACCTTTTAGAAACACGCGGGAAAAAATAGTCTAAAAAGGGAAATAATTTAAAAGCCAGAGTAGTTCTTGTAGCTGGACAGTTTGACAACATAGATTCAGATCAGCTGGCATCATCAGCAGAGTACGCAAGGCAGTAAAGAACTTATAGGCATGTTGTACAAGAATTACTTTGGCTAACTTTTCTTCCTCAAGTTTTGATATTGTCCTACACATTTACTATTGCAAAACCTGTAAACATATTTTTGAACATTTACGTTTATTTTAAGGTAGTGGGAAAGCTAGCAAAGAATATTCGGGATGACAGGCTTGACGGTTTGCTGGAGGTGACAGTTGGCAAATACACGTAAATTGTTTTTAAACTTTTAATAGATGTGACGATTTTATTAGGCTTGGCTCTGTAAATTTGTTTGTTTGATATTTTATTTTCGTGGTGAGCAATGTTTCCTCTAATTTTTTATAGTCTGTGTGCGCAGAAATTTTGGTGTACCGGTATGCGGATTTTTTTAAGAAATGACCAATATTTGTCCTACAGTCCGCGAGGAAAAGAGATCTAGCTGCTAGGTTAAGGCAGCTATTAAAAACAAGTAGCCCAACCAAGACTTGGTTATGTTACTGCTGGTACCTTCTAAGCATATGGAGAAATGCATCCTTGTAGCAAGTCCAAGAACCACTTTCCTCAACCTGCCCCCGGAAACATTGTTAGATCGTATGTTTGTGCACAGTAAAATTATGCGTGTGCGCAGTATCTGGAAGTTATGTGCGCGCGCATAACTTCGGGAACGCCAATGGTAAGTACCCCAAGCGGAAAGTTTGTGGAGGTCCTGAAATTGATTTCTTTTTTTTATTTTCATTGTAGACAATTCTTTCTGATAGGACATAGCGAGGTAGAAACAGGGTTGTCATAAGATCATGCGTTTGAATTATTATGCATTTAAACTTTGAAGCTGAAATGGACTTGGTGGACCAGCTCATCTGCTTAAAATGCTTATTGGCGAATGTTATAACCAATGATTTATATTTTTTTTCAGTTTTTTGATACCGATCGAATACTTGGATTTAGAGAAGAGTAAAGCAGAAAAAAGCTTTAAAAATCCCAAAACTTCGAAGCGGACCAGGCACCACACGGAGGAACCTCAGTACAAACGAACAGATAGATTTCCATTCATGGTGAACTTTTAGCAATTGCTAACAATTTAGAACGCAAGAAACATAAAGCGAGAATGGCTGATATTACAAAAATGAAGTTTGAAATAATTTAGCTACTGAACAAGCAAAAATCTTGTCGTAGTTGGTGCTTGTAATTCCAAAAATATTTGGTGATTAAATACTTCTTACGAAAGGTACAGTAAGCTGCTTGTTTCATAGGCGTAGAGTAGTTTTGCTAATTTGGGTGACAACCATGATCGTAACTTAAGTGGCTGTATCTTTAGATGAGATTCTTTACAATGATTTTCTCGTGATTTCTAAACATGCTGCATATTAAGTAATTTTAACCAATAAACTTAAAAGCAACAGCTTCTTCTGTCGCATCTGGTCACGTGCTTGGGTCGCTTCACGTGACAGAAAATCTGCGACATTAGCCAATAAGCGGTAGCACTAGCTTTGTGACGTTTTTTAGGTTCGTGAATTTGTACAACTAAAGTTGGCACAATCTGAACCACGTGTAAGAGCGCTAAAGGACTTTCTTATTAATTCAGATTTTTTTGAGGTAAGTTGACGTGGTTAAAGCTTTACTTTTTTGATGTGTTTAGAAGTGCTCTGAGTTTACCTAAAATCTGTTTCTGTGGCAAGTATGCAATTCAAAAATTTACCTATTCATAGCTTTTTTTCTTAATTTTTAAAAATTTGCAACTTGAAACTGGTGATGCTATGATTAGTAATTTAATATCGCTGTAAATTACTTGCTCAGATTGTTTCAGAATCGTCTTAAATTACACCAAATTACTCTGTTCAGACGGCGGAGAGAGAGTCTGCTTCTAGAGCAGTGGACTCTAGTTGGACTTCGAGTCGATTAGTTTTAAAATTGAAGTTCATAGTTTCTTTGCTTGACGCTCAGAGTTAATGAGACAGCGTGGAGAACAAACCAGCAAGGTTACTTTTTGTGGCGGTGGTTTGTTACAGCGCTTTGATCGCTTTCTTGAGATAGAAAGATAAACAAAAAAATCAAATCTTCATTGTACTCGCGGTATTACGCCGACGCGTGAAACGAGTGGCGGGGCTCATTTTCGTGACTCAGCGCTGGGCAACAAGTTCCGAAGAAACGTTGCAGCGATGGTGAGCGGTTAGCGACACTGCATCCAATTTTACTGGTCCGGGAATTCTACTATAGACCTTCCGCGCCGATATCGATGTCTTTTACCCACAACGCCAGGGCGCCGGGGGATAAATATGCAACTAATAATGTAGGCGTAAAAAAATAGTGCGAAGGCGAGATTCGGGTTTGGTTCCGAGTCAGGTCAAACCAATAACTTCAAAATTAATAATCACAGCTTCCGTGCTTGACACTCAGTATTAAAAATACATCATGGAGAACAAACCGATAAGGTTACTTGCTGTGACGCTGGCAAAGGCACGTAATAGGGTGACCCCGTAGTGGTAGATAGATTGACGTTAATTCCTCAACAAGCTCGTAATACAGCTTTAATCGCTTTATTGTGACAAGAAAGTAAATACGTAAGTAAATAGAAAACAAATGAGTCTCAGTTAAAATTGTCATAAAACAGTAATATCACATGCATAAACACAATTAGTTTATTACCCACGTCAATGCCTTGTGTGTTAACCGATTGAAAATGTAGTCACGAACAAAATCTGAAATATTTTGTGATATTCTTCGACGTAGAATAGCAGTGTTTCATATAGAAATAGAAAACGACTTTTCAAGGATAAAATTTTTCAGATTTTGTTCGTGACTACATTTTCAATCGGTTAACACACAAGGCATTGACGTGGGTAATAAACTAATTGTGTTTATGCATGTGATATTACTGTTTTATGGAAATTTTAACTGAGACTCATTTGTTTTCTATTTACTTACGTATTTACTTTCTTGTCACAATAAAGCGATTAAAGCTGTATTACGAGCTTGTTGAGGAATTGACGTCAATCTATCTACCACTACGGGGTCACCCCATTACGTGCCTTTGCCAGCGTCACAGCGAGTAACCTTGTCGGCTTGTTCTCCGTGATGTATCTTTAATACTGAGCGTCAAGCACGGAAGCTGTGATTATTAATTTTGAAGTTATTGGTTTGACCTGACTCGGAACCAAACCCGAATATACCGCTCTAAAAAACCCTGCACTCCCTCGGCTGTCTACTGTATGACCTAGTTTTGTCTTGTATAGGTTATACGTGGAGAAGTGGGAGAGTTTATGGGATACGACATTGATGGAAATGCAATTGTCATGTTTTCTTGGCCAAATGCTAACCGGTAATCTCACAAGTATTTTATTTGGCATAATTGCATTCTACTTCTACGCGTTTTTGTGGCACACGAAGAGAGTGCCCACCCTTGGTTTGTTTGGGCCAGCGGTTATTAACCTTTTTGGTAGTGCGCCTTTCTTGATTGATGACTTTCCGCCCCTCATTTTGTAAATTAATGCAAAGCTAGTTCAATTAAACTTTGTTGAGGCTACAATTCCTCACACTAATACCACCTACCTTATTTAAGGGTCATATGCCGCCTATTTTCGGCAAATTTAAGTTGTAAGTTTTTGCACATTTTTTTCTTTCAATTGCCATTTCTAATGATTATATGTGATCAAAAAACGTCATTTTACTAAAAAGTGATCGCAAAATCTCTTTCGGCATTTTCGTAAATACTAGGTTATGACGTCACTGGTGAACCACTGCTGGGAGCCGCCGCTGTGATAACCATGCGTTTGCCGGTATTGTGGCGATCAACTCTAAAAAAAAGGCAGTAAATGCATTTCAATTTTGAATCTTATGTGTTATCTATCGTATGTGAGCAGGGGTCTATTCATAGAGAAGGAAGAGAGGGGCCAGTTTTGTGCCCTCTAAAGCGGTTAATTGAAAAAGGTAATGTAAGTCTCAGAATTATAGGCTGCACTGAAGTAAGGTAGAGTAGTTGCTAGTTGTGAATAATGAAGCGTTGATTGAGTCTCTGAGCAAAACTGGCGATACAATTTAAAAACGATAAGCATGGAAAGCTGTGAAATGCAAACCAGCCGCCAGTGAGTCATTAGTTAACGCTAGCTTTGTTTGCAGAATATGTTTCATATTTCATACGCTCTTCAGTATGGTTTATAATTGTGAAAATAGCGGTATAGAAGAAATTGACATTCCGACTGATATTATGCCTTATCAATTATTCGAACCACAGGCTCTACCTATGCCAGCATGTTTATCCAACAGTAGCACTGACTCCAGCAGTTGCGCAGAGTCCAATGTGGATGAAACTAATGGTTCAACTACAGATGTAGACATCTGATAAGTAGTGGTTTTGCCATTCGTTTGTCATTTCATCACTGTGAAGTTTTCAATTATCGTAACGGAGAAAAATGTGTGTCACTAGTGTCAGTGTGGAAGATGCAAGGCGATGCAGTCAACGATAAGAGATTGGAGAAACATGTCAACTGCATCACGGACTCTCCTGGTTTTCTAACCAGCTGCCTGCACTTGGATGTGTTAGGAAGCATCATACTGTGAGTTTCGAGATGTGCACGGTCCGCCAGAAAAAAATCAACCGATACCCAAATAAAATCTAAAAAGTTCCGACTGATAGCCACAAATAAAAATACATTATAACTTGTAGTTTATCGCGATTTTGGAAGATACAGTACGCACACGTTAGTTCTAACTTTTTGTCACAGAACATACAGATTCATCGCGTACAGAAGATTCACTCGCTGGATCTGGAAAATACTGGGACGAAGAAACAGACTAGTGCTACTACCATGTGTGGTGACAAGCATTCGAAATAAATTCAGTTGTGATGAATAATATGGGTTTAAATACGCGATTTGAATAATAAGACAGTTGAACTATTCTTTTCAACGTTTTGAGCTATCTGTTTGCAATTAAGTTCACAGCTTTATGCGGAAATAAAGCCTCGGTTATTTATTCACTTCAAATAATACACTAACATTATGCAAAAAGAAAGGACCACCTTTATACCCTACCCTTAACTGATAGTTCTCTCGTCTGGTCTAGTCTGTTTAACAGCGACAAAACTCGCGGTTGTTCACGAATGACGTCACGGCACCGTGGGAATATTTTTAGCACTTTGAAAATCGCGTACTTTGCAGCGTAATAACTCGGTCATTTTTCCACCATACGGCAAAAAATTTGGAGATTTTCTTAATCTAAGTACAAACTCTTGAAAAAAACAAACAAAATCAACGAAATGACAAATTTGGTGGCATATGACCTTTAAGCTTTGACCCCCAAAAGTTGATAACAAAGGTTAATGTGAAAATAATTAAAGAATGTGTTGTAAAACAAATTAGGGCTCGCACCCTTTTAACGTTTGCGTACCTCAACCTGAAAATGTGCTCCTCTCTTTTAAAAATCGTAGGCTATTTGTGTAGCTGCTAGTCACTTGCCATTGACGCACAAATGTTTACATCGCTGTATTTAAAAATAGCTACAAAGGATGGTTGCTAACTTGACCACCTATAGGCCTAGTGGTGCTTTGTAGTCACGCTGTCGCTGCAACGATTAGTTTTTATGTGAATGCTTGTGCACTTATACCGTTCTTAAATTTTGATTAGTTGCAGAACAAAACAATTGGTAAATGAATTGACGTTCGAATCGCGGAGGCGGACGGTTCAGGTGCCTCGACCCGTTTAATCAAATCTTCATTATATTCGAGGTATTACGCCAAACCGTGTAACGAGTGACGGGGCCCATCTCCGCGACTTTGCGCCCGGCTACTGCTAAAAAAAAAACGTCGCAGCGTGGCGACCCGTAGCACCCCAAAATTGATGAAGCGAGTCTCATGAAAGTTTGATGTTTGCAGTCATGTGTCTTGTAACGTGCAATGGTTTTGAGTCAAGACAGGTATATTTTGAAGTAGAAGATTCATTTTTCCCAAAGCTTTTCATCTGACACTCTTCAGGGAAAATCGTCAGAATGAAGAATAAGTGAACCGAACTGATTTAAAAAGGGAAAGAAAGAGTTCTGATTGGTTAGAAATAGAGAGCTATGATTGGTTGGTTAGAAATAGCCAATAGAAATCAGACAGAAGAGCTCTGATTGGCTAGAGAGTCAAAGGGTTAAGGTAGTTTCAAAGAATAAACGAAATCTTTTTGTTTGCAGAGGATAGGTTTGAGAGATTTAATAAAAGTAGCTTCTAGAGCGGAAAGATGAAAGAGAGAACGACCTCGAGCAAGAATTGAAAATTTGTCGTCATTGTAATGAGAAGCATATACAGGTATATTTAGTTTTTTACTACTGCGAATTATTATTTGTAGTGATACTTGCTCAACAACTCTCTATAATATCCCAGTGAAGTTTTTAAAAGAGTGTCCACCAAACTTAGTCACTTCTCATGACAAAGAAGTCGAAAAGCACAACAAGATAAAGGTACAGTACACTGGCTAATTATACCGAGTTACATCCATATTCGGCTGTTTACTTTTAGCAGGTTTTTCAAGCATTATAGATATTTGTCTTCAAAAATGAAAATTGAGTTCCTGAAATCAGAAAAAAAACATGGACTAAGCGATTTAGCTTAATTCATTTTTAGTTCAGGCTGCCTGTTTATTATGAGCACCCACCATTTTCATTCATAAAAATCGTGTCTCTTTGCTGCAAAACTTTTTCACCAGAGGATATGCAATAACAGATCTTGTTACTTTGATAAAGTTCTTTGTCTTTTTCGTCTAGCGTTCCCTAAGCCTTGGAGGGTGAATGTACTTGATCATTAAAGATCAAGTCATTGGCGCAGTCACAAATTTTAAAAGGGGGTCATAAAACTACGGAAGCCATCAAGAGATCTGACTATATTCACTTGACAACATTTGCTTTTTTTTACTGAAAAGCAAAGTTAAAAGCGGGTGAGGCATGGCACAATGCTCCCCCCCACACACACCTAAATACACTCTTGGATCAGGCTCGCAGCCAGGGGAACAAGGGGGGGAGCTCCGTCCTCCCTGGAAAAGTTTTCACCCCTCTAAAAAAATCAACTATCTATACGTGTATATGTTGGTGTTCATTGTGAAGTAGATTCGGCAAAAATTGATGAATATGTGTTGAATGCGTGATAAAAAATTATTCAACGAAACCCTTTGTATAACCTGAAACTGGGGTATTAATCTTTTTTATCATAACTAAGTCGCATCAGAGATTCATGCCTCTTTTACGTATTCCAGTATTACTGTCTTGAAGACCCGAAACCAGGAGGGACGCGGAAAAATTTTTAAAAACTTTTCCTTCGGTTTTTATGTATGATGTCGTAACGCGACATTGCAAAAATTTCGTCCCTATAGCCATGACCTCGTTGGGCTAGGTCCATTTTTTGGATTACTGTTCAATTGAACAACCAAATGGACAAGTTAGTCACCAAAATTCCTTCTTCTGCAAGATCTTTCAACGCGGCTTCGTGCTTTCCTTTGTCATCGCAAAGCACATCAAACAGCAGCTCGACCTCTGCGACATCGATTTGTTTTTCGCAAAGGCATCAGGATCGTTTACCAGATAATCTGCAAGAAGAACCTTTACCAGACCAAAACTACATGCCTAACCAAAGGATAAAAACAACTGTTCCTTCCACGATTTACTAGGCCAACTAGAGTGCCGGTGCATGTTTTGCTTTACAAAGTGAAAATCCGCTACATCTAATCGGCTCTGTTGCTGAACATTTGTCAAAAAAGAAACCGCCAAACCCGCAAGCCGATGATGTCTATTGTTTTTGCACTAAAACTTTGCTCGTCACTTTTTCGAATTAGATACGTGTAAATTTAATTAATTTATTGCGTAATAGCCTCTAGCAAACCTATACGCTGTCAAATCTTTCTGTTATTGTAGAGTAGCCTACTTTGCTACTTTTCCCTTTTGAAACTGATGTAAAAAGAAAGCGTGATGGAAGTGTAAATGTCAGTCTGGAACAGAGTGGATGTCATGTAGTTCTTTTATACCAATTTTACCTGAAAAATTCTCGGCCCTTTTGCAAAGAAATTTGCCCCCCTTAACATTATCTTCTGGCTACGGGCCTGTCCTGGATCAAGTGCAAACAGCTCTGAAGCTAAATTAAGAGTCTATATTTTCACCACCTCAGGTTGTTGCACACTCACAGCTGGCCAGTTTAGAAGATTGCAGTGGTGTTATTTAAACCAGCTTGTGGTATCGTCATCCAATAGCAAGAGACCGATGTAGTTGATTTGGCAAATACGCCAGAGCATAGTTCTTTCTCTGTTGTCACTCTTCCCCACGCGGTTTGAAAGTTAGCAGATGAACTTGACTTTAAAACAGAACTTTCGAATACGCGCGTACTATTACAATACAGAGTTGTGTTGATCACTGCGGTTTCTATACAAAGAGCAACAAAACTATGCGATGCAGCGCACAAGCACTACTACGGACAGTTAGCCTACACACGATGGAAAGACCAAACACACGTCAATTAAAAGAGAACAAGCCTAGGGCTAAGGCAGAAAATATCAATGTGACTAGGAGAAAAAGTTATTTTTTCAACCAAAAACTATGCTATTCGTGTTCAGGTATTGTCTACTTGAAGATAGCCTCAACCTCCACGAATACTTTACTAAGTTTTCAAAACTAGGCTATCCTTTTCAATCCATCAAGCCTTATTGAGATAGATCGCATAAAGAAAAGGTGCGAGCGCAGTCAAGTTGGATACTCACACCCTGACTGGCAGCATTCTCTGACTACCAACTGCTCCAGAGCAGGGTTTCCGGAACTTTTTTATGAACGTACCACCAAAACAATTTCAAAAACTTACCGTACCACTTCAGCATAAAAACTAAAGATGCTTACGAAAAAACCCTTAACTACAATAACACTCGCACATCTTTTTGACGTGTTTGCTTATTGAAAGAAAAAAGGCAACTTATTAAATTATCATTTTTTATTCAATGAGATGGATGCGCTTGCTTCTGCGCAACGAGCTCGTCAATGTCACTGTGAATTTTTGTCATATTGAGATGAAGATGAGGTTACCGCTCTAAGAGTAGAAATTTTTGGAAGTCAATTTGGCAGTGAAGCCAGAAACTGGACAGGGTTGATGTTTCAAATTTATTTTTCAATCTACCCAGGGGTGTGCCCAAGAATTTAAAAGGGGGGGAAGGGCGGAATTTGAAGCCGTCCGTTTCCCGCCCAAAGTCAAGTGAAGAGCAAAAAGAAGGTCAACACGTCCGCAGATGTTTAATTTTCCGGCCCAAAGTCAAGTGAAGAGCAAAAAAAAAAGGGCCATCACGCCTTCAGATTGTCCTTTATACGCATATCACCTTTACACAGCTAACGTTTTGTGTATTTGTCTGAGGGGGAGGGAGCCGCGGCCCCTCAGGATACGCCCCTGCTACCATCACAAGAAAGATCAGAAAAAGAATTCTTTTTATGGGTGGAAAAATCATCAGGCAAAAAATTGTTTAATTTTACTTCATGAATATAAATGATAACATGAGCTAATCCGTGCACCGTGCATATTTGAAACATCAACCCCGTCCGGTTGCTGATGCGTGGACGCAAAGGGCATGAACAGGACACATGGCCTTTTCGCAGTCTCTCAGCAGAAAGACATTGCGTAATTTTCATTTCTACATTTATCATTTTCTTTCATTTTGTATCACGCGTTATGCCTTTCTATACAAAAATGAACTCACTCCTTTGCGTGCACCAACGCAATTCGACCATGACAGACTTTACCGTGCTGCGTGACGTGTTGTGACCAGCAAATTAGGTTTCGAATGGGCTGTGACTTACGTTTTTTTGCAAATTTCCTGTTTACCTTAACTGGTGCTCGCAGCTGATGAAGAAGATAGTCCCACCCAACCATTTAATCATACTTAATCACAAACAAAACTAAATTTTAAGTGTACCGTACATCAAGCACCCACATGCTGCGTGGACACAAAGGGCATTATGTCGGAACAGTGCTAAAACAAAAATAATAATTCAAAATTGTTACGAAAATTTTTTATTTTTACGAAAAGTTTAATGGAAATGACTTCATATTTTTTAATTACATTCACAAATATTGATAAAAAAACAAATCAATTTCTGAATGTTAGACGTACCACCTGCAAATCCTTCGTGTACCAAAAGTGGTTGGCGTACCACAGTTTGGGAAACGCTGCTTCAGAGGCTATCCCAAATCCTTAATCTTGGCCCGACTCAATTACTGCTCCCTGCTTAACAACAACAACGATTCTTTATTGACCTAGTGAAAATCAATTCAATGAAAACGGTAAAAATATTAAATACGGCCACTTGGCAAGGAGGCAGCGAAAAGACTAAAGAGTCACCACGTCAGCTGCCACCTCATAAGCACTTAATACAACACACATATGCAAGCGAACATTCACAATACCATAAATACGAAAACTGACCACACCTACAGCTTAGCAGTATGATAAATTCTCTGCACACTACAATGCAGTGGCGTAGCCAGCCAAAATTTTCGGCCCAGCCGCCAAGGATTATTAAGATTTTAACAAGAAAAACACTCATTTTAGCGTTGTTTTTTGTCGCGTAAGGACCCACGGGTACCCCCGAGTGGTCTTAATCCGCTCCTGCTTGCGTTGTTAGTAGACTTACGTTATAGCATTAGTATCTTTGTAGGCTAGTGGTAAGTGAAATATTTCGAAAGGGGGAAGGGGGCATTTGCTTCCCCCCCCTGGTTACGTCCCTGCCACTGTGTATCCTCTGAAAATGAATTCGACCAATTGATTTACTTTCAATATAAAAAGCGAATTCAAGCATTTATGATTCTTGTTAAAATATCATAGAATTTTGGAAGCGTCTACCTTGCCGTCAACGGCAAACCATAAGCATTAACCGGATAATTTTCTCAAAACCAGCCATGCGCATATACGCAAGCCAATCAACAGTCATGCGTATGCAGACGCTAGCCAATCAGTATTTCGCCACCAACAGCAAAACAAACACTGCCTAGAATTTATTTTATTACTGTACAGTGTAGGCTACCATTGTTCTTCACTTACTTAGAAATCGTATAGCTAGTTTTAGACAAACACAGGATGGACTGTGAAGACAATATTATGATACGCTGATAACTTGACAGTTACAATTCAATGAATAAAGACAAAGCAATATTATACATAGAGTTAGTCACTGCGGAAATACTGATTAATTATTGACCGACACTGCACATGAATCTTGGAACCATTCATACAACCTATAACCTAATTTATTTGCGCATCGTAAAATGAAAGCAAATAGCGTTTGTATTTAACTTTGAAATTTTCAAAAGAATAGGTTTTGATATCATTAGGTACTTCTTGCCAGATCTTAGGACCATAAAATTGGAAAGATTTTTTACCGGTTTCGATGCGTTTCCGGGGTAAAAAGTAATTCAATTGAGTTGAATAACGTTTGATATCCATGAGTTTGATATCCATGAATTTGAGCACTTAATTTCAATTTTTTGAACTGTGGCTTATCATTTCCAAGAACAGTGTCCACAGTCTCAACTTTGCACAGTGTGCACACTGCACAGTCTCACTTACTTCACAGTCTCAACTTTAAACTGAATAGGAAGCAAACACTAAAGACGATACAAAGTAACAAACTATGATCTGACAGACAGGTACCAGTTTTTTTTTATTTTGCCTTGTCTACAGGTGAAAAAAAAAGCGTTTGAAATAAACAATAACAATGGTCAAGAAGCACCGAAGAACCATGGGGTTTTTAAGTCAAGGTGCCCCTTGATTACAATAGATCACAAACATTCTAACACACATCATAGATCACATTTTACACGTCACAATCACACAGAAAGAATGAATAATAACTAAAAAACACAGACGTTTGGTGGTGCAGAATTTGAAGATAACATGAAGCAAAAGATATATTTTTCGAAAGCTTTTTATCTGACACTCTTCATGGGAAATCGTCAAAATGAAGAATGTGTGAGCCGAACTGATCTATAAAGCAAAAGAAAGCGTTCTTATTGGTTGAAGGAGAAGAGTTTTTGATTGGTTAGAAGAAGAGGGTTCGCATTGGTCAGAAATCTTGAAAGGAATTAAGATATTTTCAAAGACTAGACGAATTCATTTTGCTTGCAGAGAAAACACATAAAACACAAGCTGATATGGAAATCAACATTCTCTGAACATCGCTGTGAATAACAACGTTAAATCTCGGAATACAATAAATATGGGACGAAAATAGCTTAAGGAGTAAAAATAAAGCCACAGTAATTCTCAATACTGGAGGTTTCGACAACATTGCCTCAGCTGCCATGATCAGCAGTGTAAGCAATGCAGTACAAAACTGAAAGTAATTCTATATCTACGCACAATATTACAGTACGTTCTTGAAACAAAAGCATATTCCGTGATGTTATTATTTCAGTTGAACTTTGAACCTCTAGAATGATGCAAAACATTACTTCATGTGATTGGATTTGCCATCATTCCAATTGTATCTCATGACTTGCATTTGCTAAGTTTTAATATTTGGATATTGAAATCAAAACACCCATTCGAAACTGATGCTAGGAAACTTCTGTACAATCTATCTACTGTGGATATTCACGCAGCACAACAGAACAACTACCGAAGACCACGAAACATCTGGTTATCTCATCCAAGTTCCCTGATTTCACATACCACGAGCTAGCCTACTACCACTTGGAATGGCTATAAGCAAAAGTCTTATCAGCGTTGCTACGCACAGCCTATCCAGGCTAGACTCGTTACAGACTTACAATATGGGATGAGTCTAGTCTGGATAGGCTGTAAGAAGCATGGCTGACGTTACTTTTCTTAGTTGAAACATTGAGTAGTCCTTTACATCTTTTTCATTTCACTAGAACAGTGGTGGGCAACTTCTTTTGTCGGCGGGCCATATGTGCGAAGATTAAGTCCTTCCCATGCCGGATTATTAAATGGATCAAGTTTAATATCTTCAGCACCTACTATTGTCAGGGTCGCTCTGATTGGAAGAACTAAAAAAAAAGGTCTGCTCCTCAGTTGTCTTGTTTTCTAACGAAAATATCGATGAAGCGGTGGCGAAGCGAGAAATTTTAAAAGGGGGGCCATAATTTTCACATTTTTTTGATCCTCTTTTTATTCGGCAGAACTACTTTAAAGCTGATTAAAAAACAAAAAAAGGCTTTAGAGGGGTCCGGGGGCATGCTCTCCCGGAAAAATATTGAAAGTTTTCGTGCTGTAATGACTATTTTAGTGCTTTTTGAATAATTTTCAGGCAAATTTTGTTTAAATTTTTCGACCCTAATTCTGAGTGCTTCGCCAAATATGATCCATTTTGTTCGCACATTTTCGATTATGCCTGCGTAAGGCTTATCGCCATCGAAGAGGTTTGAAATTATGGAAAAAATTGTATACATGAAAAGAATTTTTGAAAATAGCTGGTGGGAGGATGCATACCCCTCATACTGCCCCCTGGATCCGCCCCTGGCCAGTCTAACATATTTCAGTCACTTGACACCGTTAATTTTGTTCTTTTTTACTAAAAGGCGGAGTCAAAAGGGGGAGGAGGCATGGCACAATGCTCCCCCCCAAAATACGCTCCTGCAGTGAAGAGCAAGAAAGGTCTACTTGTCCTCAGATGTCCTATAAAAAAAAAGTCTTCGGCTTGATTCGCGATAGGAGTTTATATTTCTGTAAGTGCCGACGGGCCGCATAAAATGGTCTCGCGGGCTGTATGTTGCCCATGCCTGCACTAGAAGCTAAATACCCAAAAAATTATTTTTAACGAAGCCGCTACAGCGTTTTTGAGAATCACGTGATGCGTAAGGAAACTATTAAGTGCAAAAATTTTACTGCAGAATGGCAACAGTGACGTGGTGTAAGGCAGGGCTTCTCAAACTTTTTTGTTCTGCGACCCCGTTCAGAGAAAAATATTTCTACGCGACCCCATTATGGGTGCTTTCAAAATGCGTTTTTAATTTGAAGGGTTTCATACTTTCCACAGACAAAGTTTCATTACAAATTAGTGGTTTTTCTTATTATAACTGCTTGTAAATCCATACCGCAAAAATGCGTCATCATATTTTCTTTTTCATTTATTATTTTTTTCAGCGTGCTTTCTATGCTGCCACATGAATCTCAACCTAACCACTAGTCCACAATAAATTCATTGGTTTAACTGCTTTGAACTTCAGTCTAAAACTGCTCTATGCCCTCAGAGAACTTAGCTTGAACCTAGGCTTCCAGAGTGACACAATAAAAAGGTTCTTTCAATAATTCCTCTGAATCGGAATACAAGCAATATAAAAAACTTTTGGTCAGCAGCTGCTCGTAGCAGCAATGATGGCGTAACAATGCATCACTTTGCAAGGGACAAATTAATGTTTCGACTATAACGAAAGTCTCGTCAGCCTTGCTACTACGCACAGCCAATCCAGGCTAAACTCATTCCGGACTGGAAAGACTTTTTTTGCATTGCTTTACCTAGTCATCTCGACTTCAACCTAGAAAAGAAATGAAGGCGAGATAGATGTCTAGGTAAAGCAATGCAAAAAAAGAGTCATTACAGTCTGGAGTGAGTTTAGCCTGGATTGGCTGTGCGTAGCAAGGCTGACGAGACTTTTGTTATAGTCAATGTATCACTTGTTCTGTTATACGAGTGATTATAATGTTCGGTTGGTAGAGCAATGGACCGGTAATGATCCATAGGATGCGGATTGAAGTGGCTGCTGTTCTTGCAACCCTTCCTATTAATGCCGTCCATGATATTCTTTAAGCCAAAAAGTACGCAAAAATGCACCACTTGCTGTGATTGGTTATTTTTTGTTATGCGATATCTCATACATTTTTGCCATGTAACAACTTTGTTGTAGTAGGCCTAATGTTTCGCGACCCCTAAATTTTTTTATCCGACCCCATTTGGGGTCGCGACCCATAGTTTGAGAAGCGCTGGTGTAAGGGATAGTACGATGGACTGCCACTCGTAGGGCATGGATCCTACGTTCTCCTAGGTTTTGATTTTTTGTCAGCGTACCATACTGAAGTCGCTGTAGCAATTTTGTTGAAAATGATTTTTCGCGTATTTAGCTTCTCGTTTTCAATTGGGGGGGGCTAAAGTTTAATAAATTTTACCCAACAGCTGGAACGGATTCAGAAAGTTTTGGTGGGGGGATGCAGATTTGAATTAGGTTGAGTGTTAACTACAGTAGATATAAAGACATCAGACGTTTAAATCCGGAATAGGGCGTCAATGTTTTATGTCAGAGGCGTATTCAAAGTTTTTTTTAGGGAGGGCACCGAATTGTGACATCTTTTATTAGCGTATGTTTTTCCGGATGAGTAAATTTGAAGCACATTGAGGAGAAAAACGGTTTTAGGAGGTCCGGGAGCATGCTCTCCCGGAAAAATTTTGAAATGTTACATGGTGTAATGGCTTTTTTAGTGCTTTTTGAACAAATTTTGATCTAGGTTTTTGCTCCTCATTTGGAGTCCTTCTAATATGATGCATTTTGTTCGCACATTTTCGATTTATGCTTGCTTTAGCCTAGGAGTGGATCCAGAAAATGTTGGTGGGAGGATGCACTTTTGAGTTAGGTTGAATGTTCGCTATATTGTAAATACAAAAACGGTACCGGTAGAGGTCTAGACGCAGAAAAAAGCGTAAATAAGCCCTTTGAAAATGTTTCCTGTCTGAGGCGTAATCAGAAATATTTTTAAGAAAGGGGCACCGGGCACCAAATTGCAACATCTTTTCCAGCGTAGTTTTTCCGTTTATCCATTCAGTTCCAATCCGCTTTTTTCCTCGACACCGAAGGTGGCTGGATACACCTCATCCTTTCCGCCATCGCTCTCACACCTACCCTCCATCTTGTTCGATCTGTAGCTTCTTCGATTTTCAACCCGACTTTTTTCACACTCTCTCCTCCATGTCATTTTTGGCCGTCCTCGCTTTCGCTACCCATTCTTTTCCAGCATAATTATTTTCTTCAGTATATTATCATCATCTCTTCTAATCGCATGTCGATATCATCTTACTCCATTCGCCTTTGCCATTCTATCCAACGTTTCCTTTAAACTCAACATTACCATCAGCTCATCCATATTTTTTTTATCCACTAATTTTACTCCACACATTGACCTGTAGTGGCTCTTTCAGTTCTCAAAATTGCCATTTCACTCTCCCTCAAACACCATGTATCACTTCCATATAACATTGCTGATTTTACACTACTAAACCATCATTTTCAATCTCAATTAAAACCTTCTCCCACGTAACAACTCTCCGCATTCTCTAAATTTCATCCATCCGATCCTCACTCTTGAGATCACGGCAGTTTCACACCCACCTCTCCTCTAACATTCAGCCTGTCTCCTAAATAGCAAAATCCCTTCACAGTCTTCACTTCATCGCATAATACAGTAGACTCCGCTTAACTGGATCACTTCGGGCAGAGAGCTTTTGATCCAGTTTGCCGAATGATCCAGTTAGCCGAAAAGTTGCGTATTTAAGAAAAGATCAAGTCATCAAAGACAATCAAGTTGTTTTATTGTAAAAAAAAGTTAATGCTGCGGAAAAAAACGACACAAAGTCGACTGTTTCAAGTCTGCTGTGAGAACATG
Source organism: Trididemnum miniatum (assembly GCA_964006365.1). Taxonomy (NCBI): domain Eukaryota; kingdom Metazoa; phylum Chordata; class Ascidiacea; order Aplousobranchia; family Didemnidae; genus Trididemnum; species Trididemnum miniatum. The sequence goes on from OZ023244.1 coordinate 4,825,690, forward strand.
ACTCGAAATCTTCCTATTGTTTTTGGTTCATCAGCAACTTACCCGCTTACGATTCATGTATCGTTTAAGAGCGTCCGCTTGGTAGTCGGGAAACTTGGGTTTTATTCCTGGTCGGGTCATACTAAAGACTTTAAAAATAGTATTCGCAGCTTCCCGCCAGGCGCTCGGCTGATAAAGAAGCGCGAAGGGTTAAGTGTATGCGTGTTGTTTGTTATGTATGTCCTCTAGCAGCGTTCAATCATTCATGGTTGAAAATTGTAGTGGGCCGCAATTGGTCTAAACAATTTGTGCTTGCACCCCTGTCTCGTACCTTTACCTTTACCCGCTTACCCGCATAATCACTGCGGGGCAAAAGCATGTTTTAGCGTGTGATCATTCAATGACTGAGGTATGTGCCATTCCAAATACGGGATTTTACGGTAAGTTTCAGTGTAAAAGTGATCCAGTTTTCCGAAATAGTGATCCAGATAAGCGGCGTACTTTTGCCTAGAAAATGCGCGTGTGATTAAGGACTTTGAAAAAATGATCCAGTTATCCGTGAGCCAGTTAAGCGGAGTCTACTGTACTTGAGCTGTACTCGCGTTGAGGGAGATGCGTGAGGATGACCTTCCCCTGGAAAACAATACCATCCCCCCATGAAACATTTTAGCGCAGACCATTCCCCCATAATTAATGACCATTCCTCTTTTACGTATGCGTGAAAAGCTTGCACCATCCCCCCAGAAGTGTTTTTGCAGTCCGAGCACTGAATACCTCCACTGGTTCTTCCTTGCCGTCTCCAACATCTGTGCATCTTCTACAAGCAAAATGCTTGCAGAACTGCAGGTTGCCTTTTTCATTTTCCTGCATCTCCCATGTATCCACTTCGTACGCTGTGTGCAACACACGGCGTTAGACTCAACCCTTATCTCACATATTCCACAAGGGTTTATTTTGCTTTGTTCAATACAGATTCTCCTTCCGTTTCGCTCTACATCATCTTAGTTTTTCCAACATTCACTTTCAATCCCTTGTCTTCCAATGCGCTTCTCCACCTTTAGAACCTCTTCCTTAAATCCTTTAAACTTTCACTCATCAACACCAGATCATCCGTGTACCAAATTTCGTTCAATAATCATTCTCTTGCATGTTCTGTCACAACATCAACTACAATAGCAAATATCAGTGGTGATAGCACAGACCCTTGATGCACACCAACCCGTACCCCAAATTCTTTCGGTGTCCCTGATCCAAGTCTTGACTTTTGTCCTTGAACCCTCATATACACTCATCACTGCTTGCACCAACACTTCTTCCAAACCTTTCTTTTTGAATGCACATTCTATTAATTTTCTCGGTACCCTATCAAATGCCTTTTTCAAGCCTACAAAACACATGCACAGCTTTTTCTCTCTTCCACAAAACTCCTCCCGCATTCTCCTAAGAATGAACAACATTCTCCTAAGAATTAACTCCTCTTGCATTCTCTCAAGAATTTTCTGGCAGAATTAATTAGAAGCAAGTTGAGGAACAAAAAAACGGCTCCAGAGGGTCAGAGAGCATGCTGCATCGTAAAGTTTTTAAAAATTCACGTACTGTAATGGCCATTTTAGTGCATTTTGAATAGTCTTCGGGCAAATTTTACCGAAAATTTTTGCACCTAATTTTGAGTGGTTCACCGGTATCGATACATGGCGTTCTACAAACCGGTTTTTATGTAAGCCGACAAAACAACGTTTAATTTTTCCTTGCCTACAGACATCTTATTGGATGCAGGGCTTCAACAACGCTGTTCTCTTCATTCTTCGCACTGGTCCTAAATTTTTTAACCGCTTTTCGTTTCGTGCAACGTTTTCAACATTTTGTATTGCTAAAACTTTTACACCTGCGGAAGCGCTCAAATTTAAGCTATGCATATAGCACAGTGAAATTAATGCCTCTAATGCCAAAGGAGATTTGTTTTGAACAATTGAAGTGACGCCAGACCGTTCGCTGGCCGTTGCAGCTACGCCATCAACTCTGGCCAACGCAAAAAGCAAAGTTGCGTTGTATTTCTTCGTAAGCCCACTTTTGAAAGCCCAGTAAGAAAACAATCATGCAATGGCAAGTATTCATCATAGTTACCAAGATCCTTGTTTGTGTCCAGGATGGATTGGGGGGGCATGGCCATCCGGGCCCCCTCCTGGCTACGCCCTTGGGTTTGCCTAGTTTAGCGTGAGTGAAGCTGATAAAATCTCTTACGAACTGGCGTAAGTCAATTTCGCTCTTCCATGTGCTAATGGGGTCTTCTTCTTTGCCGGATTACGAGTGTGGTGCAAGTAAGCAAACAGCAGATCACGTCATCGTCATCTCCATTGGTCAATACACCATACACCAAGAAGAGTACATGACCTGTTGCGACTGGATGACGATTCCAAAATTAACAACATTACCGCTGGCTTCTGATCTCTTCTAGGCAACAACCTTGAGTGGTAAAACGAATGATTGCCGTGGCCTCCGAGTTGTTCACACTTGATCTGAAGTGATTGTTCAACCAGACGACAGCGACGACTAGCTTTTAACAAACGAAGATAGACTGGGTAAATATATTTTGTTCTTTTTCATTCAGGTTGGAGACGAAGTATCTTCAATCGTTGCCAAGTATTATTCATTTGTTTTGGACGTCTTGGGAAAAACTTTGGCATCAAGAGATGTGAAAGAAGTAAGTTTTTAAATTGCCTATCAACTGTGTAAACTATCATTTCATTTTCTAACTCTACAGTATATGGATGTTTTCCCAAGTTTGTGAGACTGGTGTACTAAGATTTGAACGGAGCTGAAAACTTCGTGGACGTCAACTCTTCTAGCTAGAACTGATCGCTCTAGAGCAGGGATGGCAACCTTTTTTGGTCCGCGTGCCAAACTCAGCTAAAATCAATGGCCAAATTTTTACCCGTGCCAACCGACAGTTCGTGTTTTCCCCTCAAAATATCGGTAAAGAGCAAAAAAAAATCCTCACGTCCTCAGATGTCATTTTCTCCCCTGCAAATGTCGGTGAAGAGCAAAAAAAAAGGTCTTCACTTGCTCAGATGTCTTATTCTTCCCTGAAAACAGTGACGCACCCAGGGGGGTTCTGGGGTCGACCCCCCTTTTAAAGTAGGAATGTGCCGGATAGCAAATTTACCGGATATCCGATGGGTCATTATCCGGCCGGATACCGGATAGTAGCACTAACATAAAATTAATATTTAAATGGTTTTTGTCCACGCTATCGTTTTGCTTGACTAGCTAGCCATAAAGCTATTGCATGAGATCATGTGACACATGGGAAACTTCCAAAAGTATTGCGTCATTAAAAATGGGTTTCATTACTTGATCTAAGTTGGTCGAATCGGCAACGTGGTCGAGCGGCAGGAGCTCAGTTGATATAATGACCATCTCACCGATGGCTTTTGATTCAACTGCGATCCACGACGCTACGTTTGTGGAGCAACACGCTTGCAACGCTAGGCTTTATTTTTTGGGTTAGGAGAATTAAGTTTAAAATGTGAATTTTGGCCAAGAGCGTGCCGAAAATCGGACGCCAAGTCAATCGTTCGCCATAGGCGTCTATTCCGCGGGAGAAGGAGCAGTGCTTCCTCGGGTCTAATGCCGAAGGGGGCGACACATTTCTGGCCTCCGGGGTGTTTTCATTATAATATTAAAAGTTGACTGCATGCAGTGATGTGCGTTGACACCGCCAGTTGACTCCGTCAACTTTTTGTTGACGCCAGCCGATGCGTCGTCAATTTTCAAAAAGTTGACGTTGGGCGTTACGCCGTCAAAATTTCAGCTCTTAGTGGAAAGCGCTAAGCGTTAATTTTTTTTTAGATTATAATGCTTTTTGCTATTTCCAAAACAAGCGAGGTATTCTTTAAAATAAAAACGCTGAAATTTCAAATGCTTTTCTTTGCTTTTTCCAAAACAAGCGAGGTATTCTTTAAAATAAAAACGCTGAAATTGCAATCACTCGGAAAGTAAGTAGAAAATTAACTTCACTTAATGGGCGCGCAACCGGTTTTGAACGCAAAATATTTCAATTATTTTTCTCCTATATCGTTTAACTAATATTCAGTTTTGTGCGTTTAGTTACAGAAGAAGGGTATAAAGTTGCGGTAAATTTTTCGCTTAAACCAAAACTCATTGTAGTTACTGCTTCAGTTAATTATCATTTCGATATTCGATACAGGAATGAATACAAGTTTAAATATGCTTATAAATAGCCACGGTGCCCATTTGACCTGCTCAACTGCTCATTTGCCCCAAGTGCTCATCAACAACACCACTAGAAGCCACCACTACAAACATTACATCGCAGAGTGGTCATCGCATTGGACTGCGAGTCTACTTTCCGCGAGTCGATGCTCGGCTAAGTCATCTACCATGATGCACATACTTCACTAAAAAAAATATAAAAAATCGCAGTAAGCAGGGGCGTAGCTGGGGGGGGGGGGGCAAAAGGGGCAATTGCCCCCAAATATTTTCAGTGACCACTAGCTTACAAACAAAGATACTAATGCTATAACGTAAATCTACTAACAACGCAAGCAGGGGCAGATTATGACCACTTTTCGACAAAGAACTACGCTAAAATGAGTATTTTTCGTGCAAAAACCCTAAAAATACTCATTTTAGCGTAGTTTCGATTGGGGGCTCTGCCCCCACTCCCCATTAGCCTGCGGCGGCTGGGGCTTCGTCCCTACACCCCCGGTTAGGGCACCGAATCCTGGGTGCGCCACTGGAAAAGCCCATGAAGTTTTGCCCCCCCCCCCTCCCGAACTGGCTGTAAGTTTCGAGACTAGTAAATAGAAGGACTACGTGGTTTATCATTGCTATCAAACTTCAAAAAAATTGACGCTGACAGTTTTAAAATTTTTGGCGATGACGCTGACGGCGCTAGCATTTTGGGCAGTGGACGCTGACGCCGTCAATTTTTTTCGTTGACTCGCACATCACTGACTACATGCACATTGCGCAGAAACTAGTTCCAAAATGTAACAGCGCAAAATCTTAGCATTGTTAAACACTGCATAGTGGGGAAGATTTTGTTGGACTTGTATACCGGGCATCGAAGTCTAGGCTAGCTAGGCTAACTCAAGTTCTGCGCTGCTTGTTCTTCCGGTACGGTAAAAAACGGAGACAGAAAAAATCTACTCTCCAATTTTATTTTTGACGTTTCGCTTGGCAATGAACGCCAAGCTTCATCAGAAAATACACATCACATCATCCCAAACACCAGAAACTCACTGTGACAAAGACGCTACTCAACCGCGTTTAAACACACATCTCTCATACTGCTAAAAACCAAAAAAGCGGTGAGTTACGAAACATACGTTCTACTCTGCAACTTAACGGATTTCCTACCAGAGCTACTTTTCTCTCTCGCAAAAACAAACGCTCTCAAACTCAAAACTCTCAATTCAAACAATTCACTTCTATTCCGTATGTGCAAGGTACATCAGAAAGAATTAGACGAGTTCTGAACGAGGCAGGAGTCGGTGTTGCCATGAGATCTGTAAAAACCATTCGCCACATTTTGCCCTCCCCTAAAGATCCGTACACTACAGAAGATAAGAGTTGTGTTGTTTACCAGATCCCTTGTTTTGACTGTGACTATGTTTATATTGGTCAAACCAAACGTGGCCTTAAGTCACGACTGGCCGATCGTGCGATGGACTTTAACCATACCGCTGATTGGGAGAAATCGGAAATCTTGAAAGTGGAGAACAATTATTCTAAACGACTCATCTCGGAAGCTTGGTTCATCAATGCCCATCCTAAGGTTATGAACAGGTCTGATAGCGACAGTCTCCCAAATGTTTATCGTTCATTGGCTAAATGATTATAATGCAATTTAATCACTGTAGTTTACATACTGGTTTTCACGTATTACACATAACAATTTGATGATTATTCACGCATTTGGCCTTTTTGTGACGCAATAGTTAATCTGGTTGATCCAATTTACACTTCGTAACTTTTTAATCAGTTCAGTTAAATCAGTGCTACTACGTTTTACTGTTCTCGACCTGGGTTGATTTCCTTCCCAGGTCACTGTATTTTCTGATGAAGCTTGGCGTTCATTGCCAAGCGAAACGTCAAAAATAAAATTGGAGAGTAGATTTTTTCTGTCTCCGTTTTTACCGTACCGGAAGAACAAGCAGCGCAGAATCTTAGCATTGTTTTGACGAAATTTTGCGCTCATGCTATGCATAAAGCAAGAAGAAAACTCATTCGAGTGTGTGGCCTGCGTCAGCGGCGTGATTTTACGAGTAGAAAGCCATGGAGTTAACAATTGCCACACATTGTGTTGATTTTTGCGGTTTTGCGCTTAGGAGCAATTTGTGATACCCATCAAAAAGTCAACTTCAAAAAAGTATTAAACCTTTGTTATACTCGCGATATTACGCCGAAGCATGTAACGAGTAGTGGCGCCCATTTCTGCGCCTGTGCAGCACAGTTTCGAACTTCGAAAGAAACGTCGCAACGATGGCGAACCTCCCACATCGATAGCGATGTCTTCTACCACTACGCTAAGCGGTCGGTGAAAAGCAAATTTGAATTTTCACATGTTTTGCGATATCATCAAAGCTACTAAAAATGCAAAGTTTACAGTTTATAAATGCCGTATTACCATAAAATTACTGCAAAGTAGCGATCCTGCGGTAAGTCTGCAATGATGGATAATTTACGTCAAACTTGAACATAAAAGCCGATTGATGAACTAAGGACGTTGAATTAATGACTTTAACTTACATAACGTTACAAAACCGCACAGCATTTAAAAGTAGAAACGCATCCATTACAATGCTACTGGTACCTTGAAACGTCGGTTTTTGAACGTAGAAAACAGAGTTTCTAGAAAAATCCTCTCCCCCTGCTGTTTGCTTTCGAGAAAAATTGACACCTGTGTCGGCCGTTCATTGTTGTTTATTTTTTCATTTTGAACAAAAGACAAAAATCCAAGTTATAGGACAGAAGACAGACTTTTAAACGTAACTTATTTTCATGGTCTTTACGGATGAAACAACGACAGCGGTCATCGAACTTTTACCGTCTCGGTTTAAAGCCGATTGATTACTGCCTTACTGCTACTGCTACACCATCGAAGTGGCTTTCCTGATAAAACTTACAGCGCCAAACGAAAAAATACTTCCAATTTAAATTTCAATCCACTAGATCTAAAAAATTACCAACGTAATCTAAGGTTTGGACTCGGTTCTACTTTTTGTGGAGAGTCTAAACAAAATTCAAGTTTTCAAACTTACTCCAAATTTTTTCACATAAATCGAAAAGGCAAATTTTATTTTTACCGAGTCTACTCTACGCAATTTCCCTAAACTATAAAAATATCTGGTATCCGGCCGGATACCGAATACCTCAAAAAGTGCCGGATGTGCCGGATACCGGATATATATATATTCGGTATCCGGCACATCCCTGTCTTAAAGTGCAGTGTCCAAACTGTGCAAGCGCAGTACCGGTACCTGCTGTTATTTTAAAACAGCTGTGGCAGAATTTGCCTCACATCATACTAAAGTTATACCAGCTGGTTGGAGTAGTAATAAGAGACATTGTTATCGGTACGGGCATGGGCAGATCGAGGGGGGTGAGGGGGATGCATCCCCCTCACATGAAAACATTTTTCAAAGGGCCTTTTACGTCTTTTTTGGGTCTAACGTCTTTGTATTTAGTTAACATTCAACCTAATTCAAAATTTCATTCCCCTACCAAAATTTTCTGGATCCGCCTTTGAGTGCGGGATCAAGGATTTTTTTAGACCCCCTTTGAAATCTGCTGGGTGCGCCCCTGCCTTAAAATATCGTCTTCACGCCCTCAGATATCCTACAAAAAAAATAACAGGGTCATGTGTTGGTCAGTAAGACTTCTGCTGCTGCTTTTCCGTTGACTCGTTTCCGTGGCCTCGCTCGCGTGCCGCAGAAACGAGCTTGCGTGCCGAGTTTGGCACGCGTACGTGGGGTTGCTCATCCCTGCTCTTGAGTCTTGAAATTCTTGATGAAGTCGCCGAGTGAGTAATAAGAAACAAAAGGAGAAAGTGTGGAAGTGAAACTCAATAAAAAGCACCAGATTTTTAATAAGATGCACGAAGTCAAGGAAACGTGGCGGATGAAAAGAAAAGCTCTGCAGATTTACGAGAGTCGAAAACGTTAATAGGAGAATTGAGATTGCCAGCAAAAGTATATTGGAAAGAGTTTATTTATTTACTCTTTCCAACTGGAGAGGATATTTCCAAATATCAAATAAAAAAAAATCAAATCTTCATTATACTTGCGGTGTTACGCAGAAGCGTGTAACAAGTGGCGGGACCCATCTACGTAGCTTAGCGCCTGGGCTACACATCTGCGAAGAAAAGTCGCAGCAGTAGCGAGCCGATTTGACCAGCCCGGGAATCGAACCCCTGACCTACCGCACCGATAGCGTGTACGCTAAACTGCAGAGCTAACTGCTGATATCCTCTTCAATTGGAAGGAGAGGATATTTCACTTGGAGAGTATATTTGAAAATATCCAATTATACCCCAGTAAAAACTGGATATTTCCTATTATATTTGAAATTAAAAATATCCTCTCCCATTGGATATCTTGTCCAATAAATATGCAATTGGAGAAGATATTTTTATGTATAACTGGAAAGAGTTTAATCAGAATTAGGAAAAAGTTCACAGATTTGGTCTTTACCGAATTCGTAAAAGAGTTCAATCAAAATTACTCTAAAGTAGCGTGGATTTTGCTTTTGTGTTGTTACAATAGAAAATACAACTTCGGTCAAAATCGAATCATGAGAGGAGGGGAAACGATTCGGTGGCTCGAGCTTCTTCTGAATTTTTAGTTAATACGTTAATGTATTAGTACTCCGATGCTTTTAAACGCACGAAACTACGAGATCAGTTTTTGTTTACTTTTAAGACTTCCTTCCTCTAAACAAATTTTGGGTCCGCCTCTGCAAGTTTACGTGCTAGTTTCTTTAATGTTATCCAAAAAGTTTTTTGCTTGATATACGAATTTTGATATTGTATATTTGTTTTAGGCAATGATTTTAAGTGCAAAACTAATTGCGTTTGATGATGAGAAAGATGAGGCAATTGTAGAGCTGGAAAATGGAAAAAAATTCGCATTTCCTAGCGAATACATCACCACAGCCACGAATCAAAAATCGGCTGCAATGGTAAAAGATTTTTTGTGCGGAGCTGATAAAAATTCGATTATTAACAAGAGTATTTTTTGGTACTGTGTGGAAACCAATTGCGGTCTTCATTATTTTTTGTAGTAGAACATCCAAAGCTGCCATTTTCTTGCAAACTTAATGCGATAATCTCAAATAAACGAACGAGTTATCGAGCATTTTTAAAGTAGGCTACTGATTTCCATTGTTATCAAATGAATAAGCAGCTGAATTATTTTCAAATCATATTGAGAAGAAAATTCTATAGATTGAGGGAGACTGCGAAGTGAGCTTGTGTTCTTCGAGTCTGCAACCATTCGGTATGCATGTCAAATATGATCGGCTCATGCCGTGAATCGAACCCGTCACATAGGATTTGTAACCTGCGCGCGGTACCGCTTGGCCATATCGCTTGAAACTAGTATCAGGTGAGTAGTTGTTGTAATCTTTCTTTTTCTTTGGCCCTCCACTAAAAATTTTGGATCCTCGCATCGACCCCTGGTCATTCTCTTATTACGATGCTTAGACATCTCTGCTAAACGCGTCAGTCGCACCTAAAGAAACGAAAGGTATGACCGCCAGTGAAATGAAGTTGTTCTGTCATTTGATGGATTTCATCGAAGAATCATTTCAAGATATTCGTGAGTGTGGTTATAAATTTTAATACTGGAAATGGATCCGTACTGTAAAATGCAAAAATCAGAGTTGAAATTCGTCTTTTTAAATTTAACTGCTTTCTGGCATTGGCATTCAGAATTTTGCAGGGGCAGCTGATACACAACTGCCGCAGTTAATTCACAGCTCCGGCGGCCGAGTGTTAAGAGCGTATGTCTGGAGCTGTAGACTCGAGTTTGTTTACGAGTCACATCAAGCTAGTATTCACAGCTTCTCTACTTGACGCTCGGCATTAAACGGACAGTGTGGGGAACAAGCCGGCAAGTTTACTTGTTGGGCTGTTGCGAAAAGCACTTAGTGGGATTTGACTATCTTTGTGTGGTAGACCGATGGCCGGCAGCTCCCAAGGGAGCTCGTCATAGCGCTTTGATCACTTTTTGATGATAGGATAAATATGCAAATGAATACAAAATGCAAATGAAGCGTTCTTATTCTTTTTTCTGTAAAACTGTGTAACTATAGCAGCTATAAAAGCAATAGTAGTACTCAAGATAAAGTTTTCTTCCATCATTTAGTTTATTACCGCCATACTTATTTCTGTCAAAGAAACACAAGCAGTGTTTAATTCTGCTGTTAAATCTTACTTTTCATTTTTTGTGATTTAGTTCAAGAAATGCCAGTGTTATCTCACTTGGTTTCATATGAAGGAAAAACGGGTGTGTGTTTGAAGGTTTTTTTGTCTGAAGACATGGATCAAGCAGGTAAAAGAAAGATGTAAATCGGTCTGATTAAGTACTTTTATGGAGGCCGTTGTCCTTAACACCTTGATGTGTTAAATCATGGCCCACAATCATCTTGTATTCCAAACTCAGGACTCACCAGTTGATAGGCTAGCTGCAATTGGTTTCTTCTTCAGTCTTTGAGCTATATAACAAACAGGCTATTCTAATTTTAATGAATGCTAGCTCAAAACCTACACTCTAAAATGCATTTAAATAACGAACAGCTTATTCTATGCACTGTTTTACCAATAAACAGACCAAAACTTGTTACTGGTTACCGGCTCTCGCCAGGGGATTCCCCTAACATCAATTACATAATATGCAAAAAGGGCTACAATTGTAGTGATCTGTATAGAGATCACTACAGACTCTCCTCCTTGACAAAGTTAGTTGCTATGTACGTTAATATTATACACTCCACAAAGGTGCTAATAAACACCAAATAGATATGCATTCCTTCATGTCAAACTCAAAACAGAAAACAGCAAAAATCAACAAAACAGCAAAAATCAAGAAAGCAGCAAAAGTCAACAAAAGCAGTGGATCACACAAATATTTCACATCTTAGCAAATCATACATGTTGTCAGCAACGGCAAGGCACAGTTATTTGTCAAATTTGAAGATATATGATACTTATATTTTCTCATCAATCATCACAGGGGCTTACAGAAAGAGAATAGGTGCTGATTTGATACTCACTAGTGTACAATAGACCACACCACCTTCACTGAAAAATATGTGTGTAGAGATGTAAACAAATGCCTGTATGTGATGGAAGTATTAATTGCCAATTAAGGTGCAATATCAAATGTACAACTAAAACAAAGTGTTACAAGTAAGAATGCTGAGAGCAAAATTGAAGCAAGTAACAACATATAAAATGTAAGTGATATCACATAGGCCTATAGTAATGGCATAAAGCAAATGAGTGATGATGCTACATGGAGGAGCATGGTAACACAGAACTACGTTCAATAGTAGCATAGACTATCTGCTGAATCGGAGCATAATATTTCACAATATACAAGACTGATCAGACAACACCAAAACATTATGTGAGACAACTGAGGTAAAATATTAAGAAAAAAAAGAGTGATACATAACATAAACCTTGCACGATAAGCCAATTAGTAGTAAAGGTCATGAAATCTGAAATGTTTGAGCATAAATCTGACCCGATGTCTAATAGTAACTGTATGAACTAAACTGATGTTAATTCAGGAAACGTAGTGTTCAACACACACAGATAGATGATGAATCACAGAACAGCCTATTTAAGATTAGGGATGTACCGAGTCGAGTGCGAGTATTCGGCCGAGTAATGAGGCATTACTCGGACTCGGCCGAGTGTTAATTCATTATCAATTTGACCTTTTTTTTTGCTTTTTATCCGAATTTGAGTCGAAATTAGGACTTCTACGGACCTGATGACCTTTTTTTTGCTCTTCATCTAATTTTGAGTTCATATTTTGACGTCGTAGATACTCGGACTCGGCCGAGTAATGTCGTGAACACTCGTTACTCGGCGAGTCCGAGTAATTTTCCTTGAGGCACATCCCTATTTAAGATGTGTGTTGCTAGAGTGTTGAAAAATGATGTTGAGAACAAAAGAGGGATATTTAAGAAAGATTCAGAAGAGTATCATGATAATAGAGAAAAACATGATAATTATGTTGTTAAAGTATTACATTTCGTAGTCCTGGAACTTACAGGGAAGGAGAGTCGTTTTTCCACATCTGGTAGTGCCTAATGCCAAGTCATAAATATCAGAGTTAGAAAAGCAAACATCAGGATGAATGGACAAGTCGCCATCATAGAAAGGTGGCAAGAAGAAGTGGGAGAGACGTCAACATGATCATTTCCAGAAGATTGATTGGAGGTGGATGGCTTTTCTGACGGAAATGGAGGAGGGCTCTGGAGAGATTCAAGATCTTGCAGGACATATCCCGGCTTGATATTATTTATCCCTACAGAAACCAGTCGACCATGCTTCAATATTTTAAAAATCTCCGGATTGCGTTCCACAACCAGAAAAGAGCCAGAGTATGCAGGACACAAATTGGAACGAATTGGATCATCTCTGACAAAGACATATTTGCAAGTGTTCAATGTTTTTGGGAGGAAGACACATGTGATCTGTTGCACCGTGGTTGAAGTGGTATGTAAGGATTCAGCAAAGCATCTCATACTCTCGGCAGTATCAGAAGATATGCGACAGCGGGGTTCAAGAGTAACGATGTCACCAGGTAAGCTCAGATGGCCGAGTGGTATAGAGCGTCCGTCTCTTGAGCTGTAGACTCGGGTTTGATTCCGAGTCGGGTCAAACCAGTGACTTTAAAATTGGTATTCACAGCTTCCCTGCTTGACGCTCAGCATTAAAGGGACAGTGTGGAGAACAAGCCGACAAGTATACTTATTGTGCCGTTGGGAAAGGCATTTAGCCTAGCGGGATTCCCCCATCTTGGTGTGGTAGACAGATGGCTGGCAACTCCTAAGCGAGCTCGTATAGCGCATTGATCGCTTTCTCGTGATAGAAGGATAAATATGCAACTGAACAAAAAATAAAAAAGCGCAGCCACTGACCAAACAAAATTTCTGCTGCACTGGTTCGCTTGTCTTTTTTAATCATGCTGTTGAGGGAGAGAACAATGATGGGTAAATGCATCACCCAGTTGGCAGAGTCAAGCTTTGCAGTTAAGGCATTTTTTATCGTTGTGATCGCCCTTTCAGCAAGTCCATTTGAAGCCGTATAACGAACACTACTTATCCGATGCATAGCTCCTTGATATTGACAAAATTCTTTAAAGGTGTTCGATGTAAACTGACACCCATCATCAGAATGGACTTCAATGGGGGCTCCAAATGTTTGAATGTGAGAATTTAAGCACTGAATCACAGATGCTGTGGTCATATCGGGCATGGGAAAAGCTTCGATCCATCTGGTGAATGGATCAATGCAGACCAACACATACGAATTACCTTTTGAACTAGGGAATGGCCCAGCTATGTCAAGGTTCAAGTGCTCAAAACAGCCATTAGGCATTGGTATAGATGCAATGGGTTTCACAGTATGTCGGGCGGTTTTGGCTTTTTGGCAATTGATGCAGCAACGAACATAATCACGAATCTTAGATCTCATACCCTTGAAAAGAAATCTAGCACAAATGAAACGCTGCGTAACCTTAATGCCTAAATAATGCATATCATGATAGTGGGATAGGATGGCTCACTCCAAACTTGGTGGAATGAGAATGCGGTCTATGGCCATGCTGGTGTCAAATGCTAAGATTGCTATTAGGTACAGGCACAGAAATGACGTTTACAGTAGAATCTGAGGAAAAATTAAAAACATTTAAATGAGAAGCAGCTCTCTGTTCCAAAGCTATAGATTCTAAAGAGAAAGGCAAAGCATCGACATGCAGAACATGGTTGACGACAACTCTGGATAGAGCATCTGATACAAAATTGTCTTTGCCAGCAATATAAACAACATTACAGTCAAACTGCGACAAATAAGAAAGTTGTCTCACTTGTCTGGAATTAGGACTTTCAGATGGATGGTTGAAACTATTTACCAAAGATTTATTGTCAGTGAAAATTGTGAATGGCTTATCCAACAGCAAATATTCAAAGTACTTAACACTACCGTAAACACTGAGGAGCTCAAGATCATAAGTGGAGTGATTTCTTTGAGCCGAAGTCAGAGCCTTGGAATAATAACCAATTACTTTAGATTTATCTTCATAAACCTGCTCCAGTATTGCTCCAAGAGATACATCAGATGCATCTGTTTTCAACAGAAGCTGTGCAGACTCCTTGGGATAGGCCAGGTACGCCACATTAGCAAGTTCATCTTTAATTTTCTCGAAAGCAAGCTCAGCCGATGCAGACAGTAAAATCTTCTGGTTATTGGTGACCTTACCCTGTAGGTAGGCGTTTAGCGGAGCAAGAATTTCTGCAGCATGTTGAAGAAATTTTTGTTAATAGTTCACCAACCCGAGAAACTGACGTAACTCTTTTAATGGGGTAGGTTTAGGATAATATTGCATGGCCTTTTTCATCAGAAGCCGTCATGCCCAATGCAGACATCTTACAACCCAAAACTTCAATCTCTGGGACACCAAATACACACTTTTCCATGTTTAAGGTCAAACCATAAAAGTTTAGCTTGTTGGCAATGTCATGTAAATGTTCTTTGTGTTCAGTTGCATCTTTGCTGAATATTACTAAATCGTCGATGTAAGCAAAATAATAAGATTCAGTGTTAGGGTGTCCCCGTTTTTCACTTTTTGCGAAAAACTGTTAGTTTGAAGTACAGCGCTACAATTTTTTTTTCAAAATTTTTTTCGTCTTCATGGGGGGCAGCTGAAGATTTGGGGGGAGGGGGGTCAAAAAGGAAAAAATCCTTTATCTTGAAAAGTACAAAAGCTAGAAAAGAAATTTTTGCTTCAAACGATTCAAAAACACAGGTTTCCTATCTGCTTGTAGTACATTTACTAGCGCTATCTCAATAAAAAAAAAGTTATTTTAGAAAAACGACATTTTCGTGCATAATCCGCACTTAATCAAGCCGTTCTGCCACAAACAGATGATGTATTTATCAAAACATAATCAATATTTGCCCTTAAAACTAAAAATCACTCAACACCTGCCAGGTCTACCTGTAACAATATTGGTAGGTTTGCAAATTCGATCTTTGTATCCATTGCAAATGTACCCTTTAATTTTAGCATCATTTTACTCTACTTCAACAGCTTCTGTTATGTGGTCTTGTACTTTCCTGTCATTGATGCATCGCGTCATGTGCCCGGTGTATTGTTCTCAAGAATGGTTGTGGTTACCCACAGAATTCCAGAAAGCGCTTTCTACTTTCAAGCAGGGGCTTTCTACTTTCAAGCGTAGGGCGTCATATTCTTTCCAAATAGTAGTAGCCTCAGGTATCGATTGGCTGTAGCTAACCATCCGCATATGACGTTATTCAAAGATGTGGTTAAACAAAACAGATAAAATTTGTTTAGCACCTTGCAAAATGTATGGTTTCTTGCTTGTAAAACAAAAATTTTTCCAGTTTGACAAGAATATCAACACCTACGATCCTAACCCATCTATTTGTAGGCAAAATCAGCAAGCAATCCTGATCATTCCGAAAGTCGCAGTCATCTAAAATCAAGCGCGTTGGCGAACATGATCTATTCTAAAACAAGCATATTGTACGAGTACCTTCTGTTTCGTCTACCTAAATCACGGTACTTCGAAGGGAGTTTATTCCCTTGCGTGTAACAAACACGTTGATGCTGCGATTTGAAGGCTGTAACTTTTCTGTCGGCTTAACTTGCTGAATCAAGTTGTACAATACACGCATTCTACTGCCATGCCGTCTGGAGCGACTGGCTTGCCTTCAGTAGTTTGAAGGCGTGATTTCGCAATAACTCATTAACATGTAACTGGCATTCCAACACGTAAATACTATGTCCAACATTTTGTAAGCAGCCAAGCGGCTGCTGATACCCTTCTTCTTTCAGGTATTCAGGCTAGTGGTATCTTTTTTGGCTTGCAAAGCGGTAGGTCTTGATATTTTTGTCAAACTCCAAAAATTTTTGTTTTACGAACAAGAAACCACATATTTTGCTAGGTGCGGAACAAATTTTACCTTTTTTGTTTAATCACATCTTTAAATAATTTTGTATGCACATGGTTAACTACAGCCAATGGATATTAGACTATTACTATTTGGAAAGAATGTGACGAAAGCACAGCAGGCCAAGTTGCACCGTATCACCTCGTACATTGTTTTGATTTACGTACCGGTACCAATGTTTTTTTAAATTTATTTAAATCCGCGGGCTTCTGAAGGCCCTACCAATATGTTGTATTCACGAGATCTTCTAGATTTTGGTTCTGAAGACACAATTTTGATGGAGCAAAGTGTTAAAAATATTTTTGTGAAACACTTCAATGCATGGATGAATCCAACAAACGTAGCGTTAAATGGATACTCAAAGAATCTTACATCTCAATTAAAGCATTGCCGGATGAATCTCATGTAGTTTTATTGCAGATCTCGTTGATGCGTCAAGTCTTGCTTGGAAAACAGCGCCATTAAGATCATTCTTTAGTAGTTCCAGAAAAGATGCCCCATGCTTAAAAGTAGAAAGCGCTTTCTGGAATTTTGTAGGTAACCACAATCATTCTTGTGAACGATGCACCGGGCATATGACGCGATGCATCAATGACAGGAAAGTACAAGACCACATAACAGAAGCTGATTGAAGTGGAGTAAAATGATGCTAAAATTAAAGGGTACATTTGCAATGGATACAAAGATCGAATTTGCAAACCTACCAATATTGTTACAGGTAGACCTGGCAGGTGTTGAGTGATTTTTAGTTTTAAGGGCAAATATTGATTATGTTTTGATAAATACATCATCTGTTTGTGGCAGAACGGCTTGATTAAGTGCGGATTATGCACGAAAATGTCGTTTTTCTAAAATAACTTTTTTTTTATTGAGATAGCGCTAGTAAATGTACTACAAGCAGATAGGAAACCTGTATTTCTGAATCGTTTGAAGCAAAAATTTCTTTTCTAGCTTTGTACTTTTCAAGATAAAGGATTTTTTCCTTTTTGACCCCCCTCCCCCCAAATCTTCAGCTGCCCCCCGGAGTATGACGACGAAAAAAATTTTGAAGAAGATTGTAGCGCTGTACTTTTGTGTTGATTTGCACCCTGTAAATCTTATAAACTGGAAGTTTTTTGCAAAAAGTGAAAAAGGTGGACACCCTGTTCAGCGTGTGACAACACATAATTTATGAAGCGCTGAAATGTACCACTTGCATGAGTAAGACCTTGCGGGAGTTTCTTATACTCATAATTCTGTCTATGAGTGGCAAAAGCTCTATATTTACGATCGTTGGGTCTCACATCAAGCTGCCAAAAGGCAGATTTCAAATCCAGACTGCTGAAAATGGTAGCATCCTGTACATGCTGCGAAATGTCAGCTATCCTAGGCAAGGAGTAAGTTTTGGGAGCACATCTTGCATTGATGACACGATAGTCATGAACCAGTCTGTTGTAAAAACCATTTTTTTTACCAGGTAAACAGGAGATGCCCATGGACTTATTGTTGGACGTAGGATATTTTGTTTTAGCATGTCATCTATGATGTCATTTAAAGCTTTAAACTTCTCTGCATTTAATCTGCGAGGACGAAATGCAACTGGTGTTGTTTGAACTTCTAAAGTATGCTCGAAAGAATGATGCTTTTCAGTAAAAAAAGTGTACCTGAAGCCACAGCAGGAAATAACTTGATGGTATCTGTGTAGTCATAATCTTTGTAGTTCCAAGTTTTTAGAGGAGGAGGCTATTTTCATGTGCAGAAGAGTTTAAAAGGTCAATGCATCCCTTGCGTATATTCACAATTAAATCGTGCTTATACAAAAAATCTAGGCCAAGAATTGGGTTTTCTACCTCTGCCAAAATAAATTTGTGGACAAAATATTGGTGTGGAGACATGTCAAATTGCAATGAAAGTGTCAGAACACCAGCCTGATTTAATGGTTGACCATTTGCAGCATACAAGTCACAAAATGGAGTATCAGTTTGAAAGATAGGAAAGAGTCTAGTAGGAAGAATAGACACTGGACTAGCTGTGCCCAGAATAAAATTGATGTTATGGTGAGGGTCAAAAGCATTAATGAAAGACTCAAAGAAATGGATGAAGAAGTGATAGTGTGAATATTTAATTGTTGAGAGGAAACAGATGCCGTCCATGCTGATAGCTATCAAACTGAGGGCATTTGGACATGCGGAGATAAGCATTGCATGAGAATTTCCGATGATAATAACAGAGGCTATCAGTTGAAGCGCGTGGTCTGGTAGGTTGACTAGCGGGTGGACTGCAGCGATAAGGGTGGCGATAGGTATGAGATTGATGAATTGGTGAGACGTAGGCTGTACGAGAACCGTGCGGGCAAGGGTTGGGGTTGAAAGACTAAGTCTAGGGGGGTGATTTTGCACAGGAGTCCAAACTGGTCGACGCTGACGCAGTGTCTGTTCCAGTGAGCGCACCTGTTGACGAAGATCTTGCATTTCTTGGAAATGTTCGGATTGGGAAAATAGTTCCAGGTAGGAAATGTAGTAGATTTAAATGAAGCTTTGCGGCTCGCCACTACCGAATCAGCAATCTTTGCAAATTCCTCCAAAGACTGATCCTGAAACGCAGCCGAGATATGCTGAATATCCTGTGGGATTCTTGCTAAAAACTCTGCTCTCAGAAACCACTGAGCACTGTGGTCATCTCGGTTCACGGGCGTAATGTGTGCTTTAAATCTAAAAGAAGTTGGGTGGGAGTCCGGTTACCCATGTCAGGAGATTGGCGTAACTCTCGAAAACGTTGGTGAAGCGGTACTTGGAAAGCATCAATCAGTGCTTGCTTCAGTACCAAATAACTCGGTACATTACTGTGAGCCGAAACCCTTTCAAAATGCTTACTATTCAAACTTTTCACCAGCTTATAGTACGTTTGCTCATCACTCAAGTTTTGATCATGATAATGAGCCTCAAAAATTCGAAAGAATGATGGGACATTGCTGGCATCAAATTGCTGGGTGAATTCACTTTGAAGAAAAATTCGTGGCAAAGCAGTGCTGGAACAAGTGGCATTCAGTGGTGGTAAAAGAAAACGGTTAGTGGTTGAAAATGAAAATGGCTGATTAGTGCAGCCCAAAGGAGAGGTGGAGTCTAGTATAGATGAAGACAACGCAGAATACGGCACTCTACTGGTAGGTGTACCACCTTGCAAAAGAGGGTGTCCTTGCTCCAGTGGAGCTTCAGGCTCTGTAGCAAAAACAAAACCATGTTGTTGATTAAGCTCCAATACGCAGCAAAAAAAAATACACAAAAAGTTAAGTAAATCTTCAACGACAAAATCTGTCTCCAATAAAACACATTTACACTAACGAAATGTTATACCATCAAATCATAGGCTTACGCTAAATATATGGCTAAGCTAAACTGTTTGTCTTGTCGTATCAGCAGGAGTTGTAATTGGATGGAAACTCTTGTAGGCGTAGGCTTTAAATAGGCTAGGCAATAGGCATGAACAGTAAAACTAGCAGCTCGCTTGCTCTGTGCTAGGCTAACAGCAGCAAATAAAAAAGAAAATGTCCCAGTTTACTTGAAGGCTGCGCAAGTATAATGACGTCGGGTCGTCACCACTTTTGTAGAGCCCGTTGTCCTTAACACTTTAATGTGTTAAATAATGGCCCACAATCACCTTGAATTCTAAACCCAGGACTCGCCATTTGATAGGCTAGCTGCAGTTGGTTTCTTCTTCAATTTCTGAGCAAAATATAAATCCTCTTGCAATAGACCTTAACAAACAGGCTATTCTAATTTTGATGAATGCTAGCCCAAAACCTACACTCTGAAATGCATCTAAATAACGAACAGCTTATTCTATGCACTGTTTTACCAATAAACAGACCAAAACTTGTTACTGGTTACCGGCTCTCGCCAGGGGATTCCCCTAACATCAATTACATAATATGCAAAAAGGGCTACAATTGTTGTGATATGTATAGAGATCACTAAACTTAGCATTAAGAAAAATATTGCCCCAGTTTTTTTCTTTGCAGTTGTGTTTTTCGTAGATACAGCTCGTTTTCAAGTTTGTTTTGTGTTGCAGAGTATCGAAGTGTGTCATTGTGGTTACATTATTCACGTGTTTTCTTTGTAGAGATGTTGAAAAGGTTGCAAAAGTGGAAAATTCCATCTATACCAAATCTTCCTAGAAATGTTTTTTATCGCATCATCGCAAATCATCTTGGAAGCACTTCACCCAGAGAGCATGTAATGACCATGTTGTACCAATGAAATGCATTAGTTGGTCTAATTATTAATACTGGTACTGGAATTTTAGAATTTTGTCACCACTTGTCCAACGATTGCACAGGAGTCGGTGAATGATTTGAGAGAATCGGAAACACCAAGACTGGAACACCAGTTGATTGCAAGTGGTGGAAACGAGTCGGAAACGAGTGAAAACGTTTCAATACATCAGCCACTAGAAACAATAGAACCGCAAGAAGAGAAAAAAGAAGGTACGTACAGACTCCAGCAACTGGTGTAATTATACTCTAAGCGGATCAAGGATCTACCTTAAAAGGGGCTAGGAACAAAGGAAATGCTTATTTTACAGTTTGGTTAGCATAATGGAAGTATCAAGATGTTAAAATGCATCACAATAAATTCAATAAAGTACGCAGGACAGTACAATACGCTACGCGGTTCTGAAAGTATTGAAGCATCAATACGTTAAAAATGCACAAAAATAAATTCAGTGAAGGTGAGCGTTGAGCAAGGCTGAAAAAAATTTAATTTCAGGAAGGTTGTGAGCCCCTTTTAGTCACCTTAGATCAGGGGTGCCAGAACGCCGTAAAGGCAAGGGGGTAGCTTTTTAAAAAGCCTTTTTAATACCTACGCATTGGCGTAACGAGAAATTTTCAGAGGGGGAGCATAATTTCTACATTTTTTCAAGCTAATTTGAAGCTGATTGAGAAACAAGAGAGACTCTAGGTGGGTCCGGGGGCATGCTCTCCCGGAAAAGTTTTGAAAATTTGCATGTTGTAATGGCTAGTTTAGTGCTCTTTGAATAAATTTCTGGCCAAATATGATGCATTTTGTTCGTACATTTTCGGTAATATGCGTGCTTAAGGCGTAAGGCTTGTATTGATATCGAAGAGGTTTGAAATTGTGGAAAAATTGCACACATCAAAAACATTTGAAAATGGCTGGTGTTAGGATGCACATTGCACAAGCTACCCCTCATCCTACCCCCCTGGATCAGCCCCAGGCCATAAGCTTCAAAAACCATCAAAAGAGTCTGGCATATTTCAGTCGCTTTGCACCATTAATTTTGTTTTTTTTTACTGAAAGGCAGAGTCAAAAAGGACGCCATGGCACAATGCCCTCCCCCCCTAAATACGCTCTTGCCAACCGATTGAAATATGCATTGTCTCGTGCCTTTTTTTGAAATATGATTAACGGACGAATTGTATTAGAAGAGAATGTGGATTCTTTGATTTCGCCGTTCTTTACTTTTACACTTCAACACCTTTACAGCTGCTGCTCGCCTGCTGGAAACAGCGGGTGAAAAGCGATAAAAATAACGTACCGATAATAAAAACTTAGTATCATTAAAAGCACGAAAAGTTACGTTTCTATGCTACTTCGTATTGATACTGAATTTGTCATACCGGTACATCGAAAAACTAAAATCTTCACCATCAGGTCTACTCGCATTACTTTTTTCACCACTCATAGTCCAAGTCAGCAAAAAAAAAATGACGCGAGTACAAGCTCTAGGTTAACAATAGAAGTTGTCAAAAACTGGAATCGAGTCCTACTAAAACTGGAATAACTGCTGAAAATGGAAGGGAAACTAAAATCAGTGATACCTTCGCTATACTACAGAGCACACGTTTTACTTCGTTACCATCCCAATGGAATGCTAAGGGCAGTACTGCACCCCCTAGTCAAAAGAGCAGGAGGGCAGCTACCCCCCCCCGTTCCGGCACCCCTACTTTGAGTCTGCTGAAGTATGTAACTAAGACATTGTTTTCTAGTTTGTCAGTTACCCAGCATCTTTTTTCGTTGATTAATTTACTCTTGAACCCCCTTTAACAAGCCTTCGTATTCCTGAACAACTTGTTTTATACACCAATGGTTCAACTTCCAACCTTGTTGTTGCGTCCTTGGATAAGATGCTTTACGATGATTATCTCTGCTTGGTGGTATATGGCAAGCAGCAAATTAAAGAAGTCAGAAGAAAATTCAACCGGAAAACTTGGAAACAAAGGCAACTCCTAAGCGAGTCTGGATTTGTACTACGAATAGCGCCTGCGTCGCTTTCTCGTGATAAGAGGATAAAGATAGAGAAATCTATTCAAATCGAAATCAAACGTTAACCCGTTTTGCTGCCTGTTCCGTTTTCCGTAACTCATACTTTTGGCCAGTATGAACTTTGTTTTTTCGCGTGCGGAAATAAAAGTTGAATTGATTGATTGATTCTAAGTTTTAGTGGAATAAGCTTATTTGATTAATGTCAAAGATTAAGATTACCATTAGCAATGGTAGTAGTGACAGCAGTGTGGTCATGTTGCGCGCAAAGTCGAGTTAGTACCATCAGAAAACGACAGACAAAACTTTAAAAAACGGATGAGATGGACTGACATTTTTCATATTTCATGATACTGGTAGGGCCAACTATTATCGTTTAGATATAACGGAAACTATTCCGAAGGAAGTTGTTGGTATTTCTGACAATGAAGATCAAGAAGAGCCGTCTGTTGTATCAGAAGCAGAAGTAAATGAACTTCACGAAACTGAAGAACAAAATGATTTGGAAGCAAGCGGAAACAGTTCTTTTGTTTCGACAGAAAGGAATAAAGAAAATGTACGTGAGAATGATCTGATACTTGAGCAGGCTGCTTCGACTGGCAGTCGTTTCCAAAGCAGGCTACAAGACTCCGAATCTGAACCAACAACTGCTCCCCAGCAAGCCGAACACGATGTTCAACTCGACTCTCTTGATGATGGGGATTCTTATGAAGGAACAGCAAGGATACACTTCAACCCTTTAACCAGAAAGATTAAAATACATGGAAATCTGGGCAGAGGAGCTGCAGATGGAGAACGTCCTTCAAACAGCGAAGAAAGAAGATCCATGTCTCGCCAAAACAGTGCTGCTCCTTCGCCAGAGGCTATGGGTCTGCTCGGAGCACCGTATGTGACTAACAACAACAATTATTTTTCCAATTGTTACTTACCCAACAGCAAATTTGGTTGCGAATAACAACCGTTAAAAATATTTGAAAAAGCATCTTTTCAATTGACACTTTAAAACATAGGGAATATGGTATACAATGTGTGGGGGTAGAAAATCAAAAAATGTTCTTTAATTGAAAAGATGAAACTAATCATCGTGCTTTGAACGTAATTTGAAGTTGTTACGGACACATTTTTATGTAATATCCGCAATCACCAGCCGGTTGGCGTAGCCCAGTGGTTCAAAGCATCACTATCGGCGCAGGAGGTGATGGGTTTGACTCCTGAGCTGGTCCAATTGGACCACAGTGTTGCCAACGGTTTGCCACCGCTGCGATATTTTTGGAAGCTGTTTAGCCCTGGCGCTACTCATCGGAGATAGGCCCTGCCACTCCTTAACAATTCGGTGTAATACCGCGCGAGTATAATCATTATTTGATTAGGCACCCAGCGCCAGCAAGTGCACCCCTAGCTATTTAGGACGCTGTGTGTGCATTTAAGTCATGGTTCGACAGTTCGTAAAAAATTTACGATGGCCGAATGAGACGGATTTGATTTTGAAGCGCTGCCCTAGTATTGTTTGTGTAAGCTATGTGTTTCGCTTATGACGTGAAAAACAATTTAATTTATAGTTTTGGACAATGTTTTTTAAGTTACTTAGCATAAATATTCCCCCCATGCTTCTTTTATAATTGTTTTAGAATGTATAAGTTACATTTTGTGTGTGTTAGATTATTATTATCTCACTTGTAATTTTTCATAACACAATTAGTTGGAAAGTGTGGTAGTCACCCCGACGTATTCCGCATGGTGAGAAGTCTGAATACATCTGAGTAATTAGCGAGTTACCCACAAAGCCGTTGAAATTAAGTTTGTGAAAACAACTGAAGTTGTTTACCACTCAGTAGACATTGATTGTTCGTCGATTGTTTCTTGTGCTTTTCTTAATTCTTTCATTTTATGAGCCGGTAAAGAATCCTAGTTGAGCAAGAATTTGACTAACAGGAACTGACTGAATGGAGGAAAAAAAATAGCTTTCACATTAAAGCACCGTAGATTATTTTTTTCATGGCAAAAGATTATCTTCATCATCAACTATACAATGATTCTCTGGTACATAAACTCTCAACCTTTCCCACCCAATCACCTTTTCATCAATTTTCTCCTTTACAAGTTTAAATATAATTTGATTACATAACGGTATATATTAGGGTGTTTCATAATTTCACCACTTCCGATTATTTTTATTCCGTAGGCCTACCCTTTTTTGTGATTGGACTTTTGGCGCTGATTACGAAATTGATATTATTTTTTAGCTATGACGTCATTTACAGGGTGCACCACGCGATTATAACGTCATTTTGTTAAAAAAATTTTATCTCAGAAACTACTTGCAGTAGACGCTTGTATGGTACACCAATCGACGCGGAATACGCGATTTCCCATCTGTCTTCCATACATTATTTAGTCGTATCTGCAATAGAAAACGAGTTACTTCGAAAAAACTCATTTTCCACAATTTTAATCCCTAGACTAGGCATTTGAATCGAAACGTGCTGCCATCACTGCATGCTGCAATAACTTGCTACATCAAACAAGTCCTTTGTTCGTTAAGCAAACTAAACTGCACTGTTTTTTCTTTTTTATAATTAAACAATTTCATTGAAGCATTGTATTTCATCACAGAGGTACCGGTGCTGTAACGATTTAATTTTATGGTTTTAAGTTCATCAAAAAATTTTGTTAAGTCCCTGCACATTTCTTGCTGTAACGTGACACGCTTATGTTTGGGAACTTTTAGAGCAAGATCTGCAAGTTCCGAATCAATTTCACGATATGCAAATAACAAGTTGCGTTGAAAAAGAGTGATTTCTGGACCTTCGGCCGTTGATGGTAAGGAATGAGTCGGATCAATTTCAATTTTTGCTGATCGTCTAACTGACCGACATTAAATATCAAAAGACGAAGATAGCCACTTGCTGTAGTGACCCATCTCGCATGACGAGTTGCTTGCTTGTAAGTCAAGAGAGGTTTCATATTTTCTGGAAGTTCCTCTAAAAGATAGCAAGATAGAGCAAGCAAGCACATGTGGTCATTTCTGAAGGAGTGATCTTTGTTTTGCGTCTTCGCGTTAGAAAACCACTCCGCTTTCTTCTTCAAGTGAAGGGCTGCCATGTTTGTTACAGGAATTTGCGGTCAACAATTTGACTCATGTCTGGCTTCTCGATCTCACTGAAATATTTCATTAATGCACCTTCTTGCATGGCTCCTGGTCCTTTCTTTTTTACCTTCAATTTTCGCAGTAATGTGGGTCAAGTAAATTTCGTTCACATGAAACAAACACTCCAGTGAATGAATGTTGCGATGATGGCGAGACTTATAAAACTCGGTTAACCGTTTGTTAACTCCAGATATTTTTCCTGTGTTGAGGGCTGTAGTGTCCGACTTAACCTAGGACACTTTACGCGGAATACTTTCGTTTGTGTTTTCCATTACAGCTGCAAAGACAGCCTCAGCATTCACCGAGGAGCCTTTTTCAAAAGTTTTCACTGCAACAACTTTTTCTACTTTTTTTCTTTCAATACACATTGCCCTAACAACACGTATCGGTCCATTTTGTTAATAATTTTACCGTCGTAACATAATTGGAAAGCCTTTACATTTTGTTAATAATTTTACCGTCGTAACATAATTGGAAAGCCTTTGTATTTTTCAAATCTTCTTCACATTTTCTTCAAGCTCTTTGCCGAGATTGTTCTCTCTTCCGAAATACTGTTGCAGGGGAAGCAAAAATATTCTTTTCTCCAACAGTTGATCGCTGCAACTCCGATTGTTGGCGAATCGATATTAATCGCCGGTCTGCCTTCCTGCTATCACTTATTGAAAAATTACGAAGCTTTTCATATGATTTTCCTCCAGTGACATACCGAGAAGGAGGTTGGTAATCCACGTCAGATTTTTCCAATTTATCAACTGCGGAAGAGTTACCTGGCTGGTGTAATGAAGCTGCATTGTCGTCCTGAAGTAAAGGGTTATCAGTATTCCGCGGTCTCAGAGCGGTGGAAAATATGGTATCGGGATCGTTACATACCTTCTTTTTACTACATGAGGGCGGTTCTGGATTGATTTCAGTGGCTTTACGCAAGAATCTTTTGCTTGTGTTTATTGAATAACGTATCCTTAGATAAACTTAGCATCATTTTTCTGTACGACCGTTGATCTTTCAGAAAGGTAACCTCCTTTTCTAGTACTCTATGATCAAAGTCACAGTTACAAAGCAATTTACCTTTTAGTTTGAAAAACCTGTCTGCGCTTCGATTTTTTGGCTCTTTTTCTTACACATGTAAATTTATCGTGTATGTTTTTTAGCTTCTTGTGGATACTCTAAGCTTCAGTTACAGTCAAACTTGCTTTTTTCCATAATTCCACAACAGCATGTGATTGCTCCTCTTACTAACTGATCTTCTAATTTGGAAAACAATGCAATTTAGTTTACTTAACGAAAGGACTTGTTGGACGTAGCAAGTAAATGGAAGCCAAAGTTATTGCAGCATGCAGTGATGGCAGCACGTTTCGATTCAAATGCCTAGTTAAGAGATTAAAATTGTGGAAAATGAGTTTTTTCGAAATAACTCGTTTTATGGGAAATCGCGTATTCCGCGTCGATTGGTGTAACATACAAGCGTCTACTGCAAGTAGTTTTTGAGGTGAAATTTTTAGCTGTTACCAGTTTTGTTACGAGCCACAAACATTGATTTATATACGGAATTGGCGTACGAATAACACACAGGCCTTAATCGTGAGCAGAAATTTCCCATGGCCTAGTAAATCAGTATTTCCAACAAAGGAGGTACTAAATTTTAGATAGGCCTACTAGAAGTTGTATACTCCTTAGTTACGTCGCATGTTCGTGTACCTTCTCAGTAAAAATACGCATTCTGGTAAACAATAATTTCAAATCAAAGTAGTTAGTCATGTATTAAAATAGAGAATAAGGAGGTAGTAAAAGCATAAAAAATATATATGGCAGCTTCAAAATATTCCTGGTACACAAAACTACAAAAATAATGCAAACATAATTGCAAATTGTGCTACACAAACCTAAAATCAAAACTCTTGTAGATTTCAACCTTTTCTGCAGTTAAAATCAATACAGATAAATGAAACTGGGTTTCATTCAGCTTACCCACCAAGGTGATTGGCCTGAAAATGTCAAACGTTTTCATCAAAGTTTGTTGTTTCGCACATTTTGGCACAAATCATGGAAACGCAATGAGCTTGTACTGTGGTAGACAAAATGGAAATACTGGTTTTGAGCGAAACGTTATCAAAGCGTTAAAATTCCACGACGAACAAGAGATTAGAAACATGCAACTGCTGAACACAAATACAAAAAAAGTTAAACATCAAGGCATTCGGTGTCTGCATGCTAAAAACAGCACTGTTTAAAGATTAAAACTGTCTGTCAGATTCGAAAATTTTCCAAGGCTTGGAGGTTGCGAAATACATTTACTACAAGGATTATAATGTGATTAAATCATCCTACAAGATCAAATTCTTTGCCGCACTGGTGAATCTCAACATAATTAATGAGAACTGGTGTTAAATCTAGAAGTGCTAACACCTTTAATGTGCAAAAAGGATGAAATTTTTAGTTGTACAAAATCAATCTAGTTGGCGGTCGATATTTGGGGAAGAATTCAAAATCTTAAGCAAAAAGTAAAAAAAAAGGTTATACAAATTAAAGTTGGCAACATTTAAAATTTCAAATACTAGTCTCGTTTCCTATTCGTTCGAAGCATTTCTTTACGTCTTGTGATCGAGTGACACCTACTTGGCCAAATAAGTCATCATCCCCACTTTTTGGGGGTGAGGCTTGGCTTGGGGATAAACCGGAGTTTCTAGCAGGAATATGGAATGGATTCGTAAGGATCGAGGAAGCAGTCAAATAACTGTGAGTTTTGTGGTGTTCTGCCAGCAAATGTCTATCCTCCCCCCGTCCATGGGGTAACTCTACCCCTTCAACGCGGTTAGATGGACTGGCCCAATCCCCATTGGTTTGAGGAACCAATGGGGATGGGGGGTCGTCCCCACTTTCAAACTCATTGGGTGATTCAGGGCTTTTTAGTTTGTAGCTGGACATCAAATTCGGGTTCCGATTGAGCCGCTTCCGATGAGGCCGGGGTCTGGGAATGAATTTTTCTTTCTTTTTCTGAGGGGAGCAAATGAGAAGGGGACGCAATGGACGATCCTGTACACCGATGTTGTTCAACTGTTCCAATTCATCCGCTTTCTTATATTCTGAAATACCCAAGGCAGGTAAATTGTTAGCAAACATCACAAGTTTGAAGTTGGATTGCTTAGACCGTTCTTTCGCAGAAATGTGGTATTTACTGTTTTTTCCTTATCGTATACACCAATACTATTCTGCATGATTACAATTAACTAAATGGTGGAATACGCATTACACACATCAACACAGAACACTCGGGAAAACACACATTACACAGATGCACCGAGCACTTACCATTTATCGCTAAATTTTCCAGCATTTTTTCATCCACTTTGTGTTGATCAAATTCGGGTAATCCCCAAGATGCAGAACCCAAGCTAACCCCTTTCGTCTTCTTATTCCCCTTCTCTTCATCGTTACTAGTCAAAGGGTCGTGCGCAAATTCACGCAAGACGGTTAATTTTTGTCTTCGCTTTCTTTTTGCCTCAAGGTTCTTGCGAATTTTCTGGTGCCTGGAACAAGAAAAATGCTTTGCTTTGGCACAAAACTACGTTATTTTTACGCTTCTTTCCTAAAAATAATAATCAAACACTTAATGCAAAATCGTTTCTTACCTGTTTAACATTGCACTGTTATCAGGCTTCAGTTGATGTTGTTGCAATATTATTGGCACTGTGTGCATGTTGACCAGACTGTCATCGAAGCTATGTTCAGTTAAGCTCGGTTCTTGCTGCTGCTGATACATCTGTGAAGAATAATGTTAATGCAGAGGATAACGGTGAGCGTACAGGTAAAAACATCGCCATTAGAGCGGGAGTGGTGGGGTTCGATTCCCGGGCCGATCAAATGGGACACAGGGTCGCCAACAACCCGCCACCGCTGCAACGTTTCTTCGGACGTGTGTTGCTCACGCGCGAAGCCACGTAGTGGACCCCTCCACTCGTTACACGCTCCGGCGCAACACCGAGAGTAAATGAAGATTAGATTTAATTTTTTGTAAAGGCGGCTTTCCTCTGATATCATTTAAAACAAGTCCAAATGACAAACAGGATTTACGAAAAGTAGGAAAAGCAGTGACAAGATTTCTGGATAAGTTTGAAATTAGACAACGCCGAAAAAAGCGATCAAAGCCTCGCAACACTTACTCTGGCGCTGGTGAGCTCAATAAGTAGCGAGGCAGCATTAATAATCAAAACAAGTAGCTGCAAAGATAAAACTTTGGTCTTCGGCGTTTAAAAGCATGAACGAGAACATTAAGAAACACTACGGCTACATCATACCGGACAGAAAATTGAGAAAGAGGTCTCACCTGAAGGTTTGTAAGCTTCACAGTTGCTTTATTGCGCCTCTGGTGGTCAAGGGCGTTGTCAGGGTGATGGCAAGCTGATGAGCTTGCAATCTAAATCCATAAACGAAATAACATCAGAATCATAAGATTCATAGCTTCGTCTTACTTGTGACTGAGATGGGCATTTGTTGCTCACTGCGCTGATAATAACAGGATCTTCGACTGCAACCCCCCGACCTCTTTCACGTAACGACGAAGAGGGGAGGGTGAGAGAGTTTTCTTCCCCGGTCGTAACAGGAGCTACCGTTTCAAGAGTAAGTTCTTCTGTAACTACAAAGCAATGATTATGATTAATGTCGTTTTTTAAGTTTCGAGTCCGTAAGAGTACCGATTTGGATCCAAAAATGAAAACCGAGTCCCTAGAATCAGAAAATTTTGGGCCCATACTGGTGTGCTTTGGGATACTAGAAAAGGTTAAAAATAACATTCTTACCACTAGCTGTGCCCGTGTTTTTTGGTTGCTTTGATTTTACATTAGCAGTGAGTTGCACATTTTCATGGTTCACATCATAAAGCTGTTTCTTGCATTGAAGAAACCTCTTCCAGTGTTGGGAAGCATCCGTACGAGATACGACATGCTGGTAGAGGAGGAAGATGCCCATTGATGAGGAGAAGATAGCAAAAAGACAGGAAAATAACAGAGAAAGATCGACACCAGGATCCACCGCATTTTCAGAAAACTGAAAAACAGAGAAAATACTGTACTTGAACGTATATAATAAGATTTTAATTAAGAATGTTAAGCAAACCGTTTTGTCACATGCGTAGGCTCCAAAACAAAAAAGCGAAGCATAAAATGCTCGAAAAGTGCAGAGCTTTAATGAGAAATAACTAATTAATTTCAACAACATTAATCGAATTCAGTACATATGGGGGCCAAAATAGCTTAAGGAAAAAGTAAAACCTCGCTAATTTTTAAAAATTTTAACCTGCAGCTTCATTTTTTCTCAATAATCAAATTCTTAAAAGATTTTGCTAAATAAAATTTACCACGTATTAAATTTACAGCAACCAAGTGCTTCTCTCCCCATTAAGTGCATAGCCTACTACACACCGAGAAGCCGAAGGTCATATTTATAAATAAACTACGTTGGCAAGGTCAAAACCTTCACTGTGCTCTACAATAAAATGCTGGGATTCAGCCGATTCGCACCGGTGCCATAGAATCGTCTTACGAAATTTTATCAAATTAGTGGAGCAGCCACAATTACTGTTTATGCTTGTACCATTAGTTGAAACAGAACCGGATAAAAATATAACTTTTGTGATGGAACCGGCTGACCAAAAATTGAAATCCCACCACCAGTAATCAGTCATCAAACTTACATAATCAATTGTTTCCGAGAGCAACACACTGTTGGCAGAATTCTAAAACAAAGAATAAAAACGAAAATTATGAAAAACTCAAAAGTAAGCAGGACTCAGTCGCTCACGCGAGAGCTCCGTTACGATCAGCAAAACAGGATTGAAAAGCAAAATTTGGCAAGTGCTGCAATGCCAAACACAAGAGCGATTCTCTTTAAAAAAAAAATCGGCAGATTAAACCAAGCTACAAGTTCAACAAGCAAGGGTTTTCGATGTTAAATATCAAAATTTTGTATTGCTAACAAGAACTCGATTTGGTACTTAATACAACCCATTTCTAGCTACAACATAGCCCCCTATGCAAGGCATTACGGTTAACACTAAACAATGCGTTTTCACGATTCACCGTTGTACGCGCTTCATCGTTGTAACTTTAGTACCATGACCTTTTTGATTTTAGAAGGCCAGGAAGATGATCTGTCAGAGAAGAAATAAATAACACTGAATAAACAAGATACCCAGGAGCTATTTTGTTACGACCTACCTGATAGTTACTGGCATCCAGTGCGAAAGCAGCAAGCAGCCAAGTTGCGACGGAAAACAGAAGAGTGCAAGCCGCGCCGCGGAGTCGAATTCTGAAACTTTGCTCGTTGAATACCTGGAAATAAGCGAGGTTAAGGGGAAATGTGAGCGAGCATAACAAACACAATACCGACCTGTTTGTGGATAGATGCTGTGGAAGGGTGTACTGATGAGGTCGATAGCTGATGGAGCGGAGTACTCTCATTTCTGCATCAGCAAAAACGTTAACGAGTAAGATCAAAAGCCATTTTTCAGACGGCAGAAAACGAGCAAAAGAATTGGAAAATATTAAACTCAGGGGCATCTAAATAACCTTTACAACATGCCAACATTGCAAAGCCATTCTTTTTGCTACAAAACATTAAGACTTTCTCATGAACTATATCTGCATGCTTTACGTCGTTTTACAAAGTGATGTGTCTCAGGAGCAAAGGCAGATTCTCAACAAAAAAGTTGTCTGCGTAAGCGGATGCATTACTCGGCGCTAGATTGCGAAATAGAGCATTGCAAGTTGTTACACGTGTTACTGTTTAAAGTGAGTTCATGAAACTTTGAATACTTACAACGGACTCCTCTCATGGTTGGTATCCCTACGTGAGCTGGACTCATTCTGGTTGCAATTGAGGGTTGCCAGAACGCGCAGGAGGAAGAGGATACAAGACACAGCGGTGAGTGCAGCAGGTACGAAAAACGCATACAAACTCGTATACCAAGACAACCAGCAACTGAAACATAAACTACAAGTGTAATCGCTGTCGCCGGATAAGAACGAGGGGTAGCCCATAAAAACTACTACCATGAGCTTATTTAATATACAATACAACTATACACGTTTTACAGTTTTGTAGCAAAAATTTGACGTTACACGCGACTGGTGGTTGGCGGAGTGACCAAAGACATCTCTATCGGAGCGGGTGGTTTTGGGTTTGATTTCGGTGCCGGTCTAATCTTTCGTCTGCGACCTTTCGTCGGATCTGTGTTGCCCAGGCGCCAAACCACGAAGATGGACCCCGCCACTCGTTACACGCTTCGGGCAATACCGCGAGTATTGTTTGTTTTGTTTGTTTATTATTTCGACGACAGCTAAAAGTCAAAAACTAATCACGAAGAAATGATACAAAAAAAGCGACGCCACATAGTCTATGAGAAGCCCAGAAAATGGCTTTTAATCGATTGTTCAAGGAACCATTGATTCATAGACTCTGTAATCAAAATAGGAGAAAAAACAAAAAATAAAAGAAAACGTATAAATAAACTAACTATGAAGGAGATAAATGTGAGGATCCTGAGAGTGCTTGAGGAGTAAAAGTGATATCAAATTCAAAAGTGTTAAATTAATAACTGTTTACAAGCAATTGTTTTATTCGTTTTTTAAATTGAGCTAGGTTTTTTGATTGTTTAATTTCATTAGGCATTTCGTTCCATAATTTAACGCCAACCAATTTAATGAAGATTTGATTTTTGAAAATTACACGCGGTATGTTACGTTTAAGAAAAATATTCCAGCCTAAATTTTCGCTGCAAAGATCTTAACCATAAACAACTCCAAGGCGTCTACGATGAGCTCATCTATTTTCTTACAGTCGACAAACCGAAAACGACGCCAGGTGGGATAATATCAAAAACCTGACAACAGAGCGATATCAATACGTACCATTTACTGCCTTCTTCAAGATAGTTATTAGCGGCAGCGGTAATTCCGCAAATCATTACCGGAATTCCACAAGCTATTAAATAAAACCTGAAAATTAACACTTTTCATTAGTAAACGGAAACACAATATAACAGCCTCTGTACTGCAAACTGCTACAAAATCGGCCCCAAAAGTTTTTTTTAAAGCGTTATGACAACTACGTCTTTCTCGACTGAGTAAGAAAGTTTCAAAATTAAACATATTTCTAAAAATGATTTTTAAATTTGATTAAAATCATTTAACTTGACGTAAAAATACCTTTGGACAAGCGGCATCCGATTATAATTGTGTTTATAGCATAGTACCCAAAGCATCATAATAAAACAGCAAATAACGACAATCAGCCTACGCAGTTTAATCCTTAAGATGCGGCAAATACATCACTGTGCAATACCACGCAGACGATGGCAACAACGGGCCGACATTTGCATATACAAGAAGTTGTTCTAGATTCACCTTAACATGGGTCGCTTGGGTTTGGGTTCAATGGGAGGGGGCTGCTGGGAGATCATCATTTCTTTGCCCATTACTCGAGCAGTGAGTAGTAACCACGCGAGAATGGAAAGCGATGAATAGTGGATCGTTACACCAGAAGCGTAACAAAGTACCTGAAAAAATACTTCCTTCATTTGGCAGAAAAACTCAAGGCCAAGTTTTGTTAGAACAAGGTATGAAAGCACTAAAATCCAATCTTTTAAGCATGACTGAAACAATATTATTAAGGAGGAATTTTCTATGTTAACATTTGCTTTTTTCCACGAACCTATACAATTTTGTTGGCAACTACTCCAGCAAAAAATCACAAAGCAAGCATGTAGGCAAAGCATTTCTCATGGGAATTGAAAACTAGTTGAAGCCGAAAAATAGAACCTCTAGGAACAATTATTCTTACCAGAGCTGCATTTCCAAACAAGAAAAATTAGTAAAGACGATTGACAAAATCGATCCATCTTACCTGGTGATCTACTCTGCCAACTCCTATCACGTAAGCAAGAAGAGCTAGTAATACATGCAAGCAGACGTTAACCAACATGTGTCGTGACTCGCGGGAGATAAGCAAACTGAAAAATCAAATGGAAGCTGCTGATACGTAAACCTGTATTAAGCCAGTAAAAACACTACACTCTTTGCAGAAGTTCTTTAGCCTGATAAGTTGGAAAATAAAAAATAATCTAAGCAGTCCAAGCTCTAGCGCACTTAATGCATCCGTCGCTTTATCATAGCAAGACGAAAAAACTGATTATTTTAAAAACTTTTGAGGCTGCTTTCCACGATAACACAATTTCAGGAATAAATCTTCATTACGCCTAAGCGTGTAACGAGTGACGGGGCCCATCTCAGAGGCTTAGCACCTCAGCAACACAGCTGCCAAGAAACGTCGCAGCGGTGGCGGCGTTGTGTCGGATTTGACCAGACGTGAATTGAAACCCAGACTCTCCAGCGCCGATAGCGGTGTCTTCAACCAGAGCACTAACTCTTACTTGTGAAATATAAGATAAGTGCTGATGACGATGCAGAGACATAAAGATAAGATTGTTGCTCCGACGTACACGATTGGATGCATTAAAAATATGCTGTCTGCAGGAGTGAAGTTGAGGAAATTTTCATCCAAATTCTAAATCAAGCATCAAGTACTACTGTAATTTTCCTGTTCATTTAACCCTAATTCTTGTCATCTCTTTTTTTCCTCCTTTTGATTAAAACTAATCAGCTCTTCTGATTTACACAAAATCATACTGTATTATCAATAGGTGGTCGCTTGACTCGAAGACCTAACCGGTCCCTTCGCGACTCTCCTTTGCGTATTTGCCAACTATGTAGGTCTATTAATACTTCTGGTTAATAAACGAAATTTTTTCATTATTATGTTAAAATATGCTTTGTTTATGTTGTTTTACCTGTTGGCACCTTTCGTGTTCGCATAAAATAAACTTGTTTGATTTGATTAAACAACCAAATGTTTGTCAAGTTAGGAGATTTCTTCAGTTACATTTCACAAAAAAACTATCCAAAATCGAAAACCGTAAAAAAGTCAAATTTTGATTACACCCGCGGTATTACGCCGAAGCGTGTAACTAGTGGTGGGCCCATCTCCGCGGCACAGCGCCTGGGCAACACAGCCCCGAACAAACGTCGCAGCGGTGGCGAGCCGTTGGCTACACTATGTCCTTCAAAAATCATTTCCAAGGTCAATTATTTTAAGCAATCAAGTACACAAGACTTTAAACACATATTTCTCTCTTAACATCAAATCACTACGAGTAGATACAGCAAGCAATTATCTTCCTAACTTATGCTTAGTTGGGACTGTGGCTAGTAGATTTGCTGCCTCGCAACAACAAGATAACATCGCCAGGTTTGAATTCAAGTCGTGCCCAGGCCTCGTAGCTACGACCACAATTAAAAAATTTTCGTCAATTGATTATACTGAAACGACTCACAGTGAAAGTAAGAGTAGTGTCTTTTATTTTCCCACCGCCAACACGATGAAATACGATAACATGAAGGAAATACTACTACGGTACAAAAAAGGGAAGAGACAACAAAACGATTAACGCTATGGTATGAAGGTAGGAGTTTAAAAAACAAGAATAGACAATAGACATGCTTGCAACACCCAGAACACACCTAGTTTGATTAGCTTGCTCCAATTTACCTTACGCGCAGTGACTATATTTCTATCGATCATCAATAGGTCAAAAATATGAAAATCATTTTTTGTGCTTACTTTGGAAATTGCATAGATTCCAAACCACTTGCATTGAAGCACAGTGAGGTTGCGAAGTGAGTGAGCACCATCCAACGTCTCACATTCGTCTTTTATCCGTTGCCATTTGGTGCCGTTCCACATCACCATAAAATGCAGTTTTTGCCGAAATGACACTATAAAAAAAATTAAACCGAAGAATATATCACGAACTGTTACACATTGGGTCCATTCATACAAAATTTTCTCCAAAAATCAAATCTCTATTATATCCGCGGAATTACGCCGAAGCCAGTATCGAGTGGTAGGGATCCCTTGCGGCATAGCGCCTGAGCAACACATCTCCAAAGATTCGTTGCAGCGACAGCGAGCCCTTGGCGACACTGCGACCAATTTGACCGGCCCGGGAATGAGAAGAGCCACGCCGATAGCGATGTCTTTAGCCACTACACCGATCCAAAACTATCTCCCCTGATCCAAATTCCACAGCAATACCGTTAAATCTATTGCATGATAACTTCAGTATAAGAGCAAACCAGTGCACAATTCAGCACATGGCAATTGCAATTTTTTAATTAGTCCAACATCATAAAGGACGTTACCTCGTTCGTCAGTGCGAAATATTAACGTGATTGAGGTGCTTGAATTCAACTTCATTTTATCAAACGGCAACACGGAATAGACACTGGATACCAACACAAGGGGACGCTGTTCCGACTCCTCAATCGGAGTTTGAATCGCCTCACTTTTGTTGATTGGAAATGATTTGGTGATGTTGACAGGTAGTTTCTGGTACTCCAAAAGCTCGATAGTTGAAGTGTGATGAACCGATTGAAATAAACGACCATTTCTGAAAAGCAACAACTTTACATAATATCAAGCATACAAAACAAAATCCACCAAATATGGGACGAAAACAGCTTAAGGAAGAAACATAAAGCCGCAGCAAATCTAAAAACTAGATGTCTGGACAACATTGCCTCAGCTGTCATCAGCAATGTAAGCCTTTCAGTTTTGTACTGTCTTGCTAAAGGTGATGATGAAGACAGCTGAATCTGTGTTGTCGAAACGTTTAGTTTCAAGAATTAACGAAACTTATTTTCGTAAAACAAAAAGTGTAGCATGCGTTACTAAAGGTCTAGCTAGAGCAAGGGTAGGCAAGCTTTTTACACGAAAAATCAGATGTGGAAAAACTGTTGAAGCCGCGGGCCGCACGCTGATTGGAAAACAAGGTGAAAACCTTTTTTTTTTTTTTGAGATCACAGTCCACGTACGAACGTGATCTCCAAAATAAAAGGTTTTCACCTCGTTTTTTATTTCAATTTTGCACCGATGAGGCTTATTTTTTTGAAAATCACTGCCATCCATGATCTCTAAAGGAAAAAGAGGTCTTCCGCTCAAATCACGGTAGGAGTTCAAGATTGTGTAAGTGCCGGCGGGCCAGAATAAACGGACCGGCGGGCCGTAGTTTGCCCAAGTCTGGTCTAGAGTCATAAGATTGAGAAATTTTGTACGTGTGAGCGTAAGATGGACCATCTGCAAAAAACACTCAGCTTACTTACAAAGTTGAATCCATATTACACAATTATTTATCAACGGCAATAATGCTATACTTATTACTTACCTATAAATTACAACTGCAATTTTTTGTGGTTTATCCACAGTAAAAGATAGATAAACTCCCGGGTGAACAAGCTGAAACAATAAAATTGTTAAATGGGCAACAATCAGTTGCACTGCTGCCAATAGTGCGCATATGTTCGCAAAATCACATTGCGTTGACCACGACAAGCTAGTTGCAATCGAATCAACCGGTGATCTCTGCAATAAATTCAAATTTAATGGTGTTCAACGATAAGCATTAATGTAAGAATAGGGTTAGAATAATATTTATCATCATTAGAAATGGCACGATCAATCTTACCAAGTCATGAATTTAATTAAGATAGTTCGTCAATAAATAGCCAGTCAACAGTCTCATATAAGATGGAATCTATGGTTCGATTAAGTTGCTCTAATGTTGGAATGGTGCAACTCATATCACTCCATTTCTACACTCTAAGGAGGAGTAACACAATACCAATATGAAAATTATAGTCTCCACATACTGAACCAAGATCACATATTCCGAGTCTCGATAAAACTTGGCTTGAAAAATTGAAATTGATGTACAGTGATCTAGCACGTGCAAAACCTACCTTTTTTGAAGGCTTTTCACCATGGCAGTGCAGCCCAATCTGGCTCTCATCAATTGAAACATTACATTTCAGCCCGTCAGACTTCACAGTATCGTAAGCATATAATGCTATATTTGCAGTATTCTGTCATAACAAAATAAACAAGAGTCAGCGAAGGAACAAGTGTTTGTTTACAGCCAATATAAACACAAATATATAAGGCATTTTGACACAACACCACCGGAAGTATGTAATGAGTACCTGGAAGGTAAAGCTCGAAAAATTTCTATAAATAATACGTAAGTCTCCAGACAATCCTGAAGGAGCGAACGATAACAATAATCATTGACCCAGCTCGAAATTTGCCGATTGCAGCGCATCTAGGAGGCTGTTTTCTTCAAGTGTACACAGGATCTGCACTGACAGTCACAAAGATGATTGTCAGCGGAGGATGGGGGTCTATTACCTCCGGGCTCTCGGTAACTGCGTCCTCTAAAAACGCATGGGGGCCCCCCGAAAAATATAAGCCTCGCGGCCCTCCGAAGTCTCAATATAGCTCTGTTTATTGCTGATCGAGCAAATGCAGGGAGAGTGGTGAAACGTGCGAAATCACAAGAGCACTGCGATTTCAGCAAGCTAATAAGAAATTTTCGATCGTAACTTCAATAAAACTTTATAATCACTTGCCTGATTGAAAAAACTTGCGTTGTGGTCAAGATTGGTTCGTAAAACAGCACCAACTACGTCATTAATGACGTCAGAGATATTGGTCAATGATTGCGACATCATAATAAGATCCGATGAGAAATCCATTGCATGACTCGACAGTCTAATCAATGCAGATCCAACCTAAACGATAAGTGACGAATTAAAGTTTAAAGTTTGTTAAAAAACTGACAACGCTCCTTGACATTCACTACATCATTTTAGTACAGCGGGGCATGAATGCAAAGTGGGCCGCAAAAATAAGCACAGTAATCTAGTCTTCATTATACTCGCGATATTACGCCGAAGCGCGAAAGAGGCGGGGCGCGTCTCCGCGGTTTAGCGCCTAAGCAACACAGCTCCCCCAAAACGTTGCAGCGGTGGCGAGACTTTGGCGACACTGTGTTCAATTTAACCGGCCCAGGAATCGAACCCCAGAGCTATCGCGACAGTAACGATGTATCTAACCTCTACGAGAGCAAACGAGTGATGCAAAAGAGCGTGTAACGAATATGATAATTAGATTTTCGTGAAATCAGTAACAGCTTTTCGCGATGGTAAAAATTAGAATTTCACAATGACAATATTTTTCTCATGCGAAGCAAAACTCAATTGGTAAAAATCAACCCATTTTTCGCAGTAGAAAAGCCTTTTGACTTTCTCCCAGAAGCTCGATGCAGTAAATCACTGGGCTTGTTGAAACGCTAACAGATTCTGAATTGATCATTACTCACGTAAAAAATAATCAGAAGTATCAGTTACTCACAAGATTTGACTGATGAAGGTGTTCAGCACATTTTGTCATGAATTTAGCGAGA
Source organism: Trididemnum miniatum (assembly GCA_964006365.1). NCBI lineage: Eukaryota > Metazoa > Chordata > Ascidiacea > Aplousobranchia > Didemnidae > Trididemnum > Trididemnum miniatum. Next base: position 4,865,661 of record OZ023244.1, read on the forward strand.
AAGTCAAACCCGATCGGAGCGGTTATTTCCAGTTTCAGCAAACCATGAGCTGTGTTATTGCACGTACTAATCGCTGACTGGTTGAATTCTTCATTCACCACATTCTATATAGCAAAAATAGATTCCCAAAATATGGTTATCTTGAAAAACTTTAACCCTACAGTATAGTTTCATGCGCAGATTATATTTATCATTTACACGTTTTGGACACGGGATCACGCATTTCAGTAACGAAACATCATAGTCGGGAGCAAAAAGTCACAAGCAGTCGCGGCCTAACAACCTTCTTTAAGAGAGAGAATAGGGACATACTTGTTTGCGCCGTCCTCAAGGTTATGGAATTACTCGCTTTAAGAGTTGAAGAGAGAAAACCGGATAAAAGTCAGATCCATCCATTTTAAACATAAAACAACTCATAAAATATCAAAACAACCCGCACATGAATGAATTTTGGTAAAAAAATCTGACAGACTTGAAGCAAATTTGAAACCTAAATCTAAGTATTAAATTTAACACATACCGGTATGTTTTCAAACACAAAAAATCAAACTCTTACATGTGGACGGCAAGAAATTTGCAATGCTATATTTGAAAGTTATCAAAAATATAAACATTATCTCCAGTCATCAACTCACCACCAGGGTCCTTGCAACAGGATCCACATATTTGCAGTTTGTATAGTTTCCTTCACTCCACATCCGGACACCTAAGCACGTGCGAGTGGCTTGCGGATTCACCATCTAAAAATTGAAACAATCCAGTTGCAATACACAGTTTAAATGAAGTCCAAGAAAACGCAACATGTTTTTCTCTGGCGCATCAGCTTGATTACAAGCCTTATGCTAGGATCAATGACATATAAGGTTGATTACAGAAAACGTAAAAAGCTTCTGTAGTTTAGATATAATGTGACTACAATGCCTGAGGTCATGGGTGACGGAGTTGTAGCAAGTAAAAATCAAATCTTTATTATACTCGCGGTATTACGCCGAATCGTGTGACGAGTGGCGGGGCCTATCTTCGCGACTTAGCGCCTGAGCAACATAGCACTGTCGCAGCGGTGGCGAGCCAAAGGCAACATTGTCAGATTGGACTGGCCCGTAAAGCGAACCCTTGACCTCCTGCACCGATAGCGATGTCCTTTACCACTATGCCAACCTGAAGATAACCGTAACTAAACTTTTATACGGCCTATTAATTCATTTGAAATCAAGCATAAGCATAATAGCTTTATGACAATTAAAAACACCTTTTCGTGGTCACATTAAGTCATTATTTGTATTATTGCTTCCGGTATTACTTCGTATAAGTGGCTGGAATCATGAATTCTAGTCGAAAAAGTGCATGTCAACTCTCTGTGCACCATCACACTGACTAAGCAATAAGCATGAGAGTGCTAATTGATGAATGAATGTAAAATAAGTCCATTACGATACTGAAATAAAAATTGAGCAATTATGGAAAACATAGCATCTGAAGACCATTGGTACAGAATAATTGTTCTTGCCTCGCTTCCTTCAGGACCGACTCCACAATCCAGAAATATTTCTACTCCTTCCACGACCTCGGGCCATCTAAAATCGCCGAAATCGTTTTTTACCAACTCTCTATCGCAATAACCAGTGTCTTTCTCCAGCACAAAAAGTCGGACTTTTTCAGAGTGCTGCGAATAGTTTGAAAAAATCGTACACTTCCAGTCACCTGGAACAAAACGTAAAAATTCAGAAAAAGCATGCTAGAGCTGTTTTTATTTTCTTAAACGGAATTTTCGACTTCGATATCGTTCTACGGGTGCTGTGTTCACCTCCCACTCCTGGGAGAGGATTGGAAAAAACAATCATGCCACAACAATTTAAAGTTTTCAAGCATCCAAAACCACAGAGCCATCATATCCAGATAAGTGTTACAAGTTTGAGGCCAAAACTGACATCAACCATTGGGATAGTTATCGAATAGCAATGTCATAGTGGCAAAAAGCAACCGGGCTTACTGAAAATAATTCTACCCAACCACAAGCACATTGAAACTAACTGGCTGCACAGTACACACTTTTGCACAAGTCCGAAAAAAAATTGAAATATGTTCCAAGAATAAAAATTATCATCTTTCAAATTTGGTAAAAAAGCACCGGCCAGCTGACGTAGTGGCTAAGGACACCGCTAACGGCGCCGAAGGTCTTGGATTCGATTCCCAGGCCGGTTAAATCGGACGCAATGTCACCAGATGGTCGCTATCGCTGCGACGTTTCTTAGGAGCTGTGTTGCCCAGGCGCTAAGCCGCGGAAATACGCACCGCCACTTGTCAAATGCCTCGGTGCCACACCGCAAGTATAATGATGATTTGATTTGGAGTTTAGGCATAACCTTAATTCTTTACTTCCTTGCGCATTGAGCAGATGAATTATCTCTTACCTGACCAGCGACTAGAAAGGGTCAAATCAATGTAACTTTCAATGGTTGTTTGGTTTGAATGAAGAAAAGAACTTTCGCTGATCGTTTCATCTCTAGTTGAATCAATGAAATTACCATTCAATTCCCAAGAAACCTAAAAGAAAAAATAATCGTAAAGCAAAAAACAAATGCAATTGCAGATTTAAGCAGATTCATCTTTTGTACCGCAAAAAATTACAGTGCTACATCTAAATATCATTCATTTAACACCACAAGCTATGGGAGTCGTTATTTTTCGATATCTCTTATCGACAATTCATATGATACCAACTTCTTAACCTCACAAGAATAGAACAAATAATAGTTTCACAAATCTGCTAATTTCAAAAAAAAGGAACCTTTATATTTATATCTACTGCATACCTAAATCTCATTGAGAAAATAGGACAGCCGACAGTTATGTGCAGCGGTGTTACATCAACCACCAAATTTGCTATTTGTTTTCACTTCTAACAAACAAAAATTCACGTAATTCCAACAAACTAACTTGCGATTGTATGAGGTCGGTCCCTTCACATGACAAACGCGTCCGATCTCCGGTGAACACCAACTGATTTCTACGAGGTTCAATTTCAAACAAAGGTAAAGTGGTTGGATTGTCTGCAAATTTCAATGATGTAAAAATCAGGTCACTATTATTCAAGGAATCTGGTCGCACATTTGCGCCGTCCGCACCGGCAGTGTAAGTTGTTCTAACAGCCCATTTGATTTTGCATCATAATTAATTTTGATGCCATAATCACTAGTTTTAATCAAGACACTGAAAAATTGATTGTCATGCAGAAAGCCGTGGTGCGGTGGGCCTTTAGAACCACTCAAGCTGGACATGAAGATAGGGTAATTGAGCACTTTTATTGAGACGTAAGAAGCGGAAATGCACCAGGCGACATTTTTTAAATGATTATAAATAAATAGCTGAGGTTATTTTCATATTATATTGAACAGAAAATTCAGCAGATTGACAGGGACTGCCAAGCGAGCTTGCGCTTTTCGACTCAACCGCCACCAGATGTTCAATGCGATTTTTAAATGAAGTCCAATGTCCAATGTTTCACGTGAAGGCAAGCACACAGACTTCGCAATGTGTGGAAGATATGAGCAAAAACTGATAAAAAAAGAATCACGATACAGCACGTTTTTTTGCCGAGTGAACAACAGAACTACTGTATGCATTTTTGACGTGATCTTAAAACAGCATAACTATGTGTTAGAAAACAGTGCAACATCGAAGGAGTAAAAACAAACACACACGCTATGCTTATCCTCCCAGAAATATGTTTCAACCTGGCTTATGGGTACTCACCGCAGTTTAAATCTTTTAGTTTATTTGAACGCAACGACTGGTCTCGTTTTTCAATAGGGAGTTTGCAAGTTCCAGACACACGTACTTTAGGATGTTGCCGACACCAAGTTAGAAAATCTTTCATCAAGCAATTGCAAATCAAAAAATCAGATTCAACAAATCTGAAAAAACAGCATACCGTGTTATCGGCACTAGTGTCTTCAAATGATACTCAACAGTCAAAATCATGAAACCTTTGTTCTTTATGGTTTTCATACAGTACACGATACAGAAAAAAAACACAATCAAGAACGTACAAAAAACTAAATGTAAAAGATTACGTCACACAAAAAAAGGCGGATCGCCGCGTAAAGCATCTGACACCAACTTATTCAACTTCATTTTGCCAATTGTAAGCAACAGTATACCTACAACAAAAATTGGGCTAAATCATAGCATGTTTTCACAAAAACGAGCATTGGCATTACATAATCCATTACGCATAAATTACATGTACACAAAAAAACTTCAACTCACAACTTTTTCACTCGAGTTAGATTTGCGAAAACATCACCAGCAATTATAGGAAATGTATTGTGTTCCAAATATCTGAAAAAAATTCAACGTATAAGGCAAATATATTGGTTTCCATTTAATGCCCTTTGCTTTTACAACCACCAACTTAATTGCCTAACTTTGACTAGTTCAAGAGGCCTAAAGATTAATCAATAATAATTAAAGTATTAATAGAATAAAAACAAAAAAACTATCGCTGAAAGAGAAACAATAACGCCACAGCAATCTTAAAACTAAAAGTTTTGAACTGTCTTTATTGCACTGCTGATGATGGCAGTTGAATCTATGCTGTCAAAACGTCCAGTTTTAAGGATTATTGTGGCTTTACATTTCCTAGAATTAACAGAATTCTTTATGCTATTTTTGTCCCAAGTTTACCGTCTTCCGAAGTTCATTAACAATCGATAGGGACAAATTTCCACACTTACAAGCGTTTCAAGTGGCCAAGACCTATGAACATTCCCTGATGCAGCCTTCCAATGCGATTGTAAGATAGATTTCTGAAATGAAAATAAAGCAGTATACATTTTTACACTTCAATGAAGAAATATGACATCCTAAAAATCATAGCCCCAAGAACTGGGGCGGCATACTGCTCAATTTTTTTGTCGCGCTCTACGTATAATAGAGATAATAACAAACAAAGTTAACGCATTGCGTTAAGTGCAACAAAAGTTGAGCAGCGTGCCGCCCCTGCTCTCTTAACAGTAACTGATATCACAGACAGACAACATATTTATTTTCGTCGCAAAAAAATGAAGAAAAAAAAACTTAATAGAGAAATAGACACAAAGATAATAAAGATATCTTTTAGTGACGGGGAGGATGCAAAAGACCTTACGGTCATCGAGTCGAGCAGCCACCCAGCGTCGGGTTAGATAATCGACGATTAGATAATTTTCAATCAATTTTTAGGGATAGTGCGACTGACAAACGTAAAGTAACCTTAACAAGTAATCAGCGAGAAACCGCACCAGCAGCACAGCACCGCGTCAAGCATTTGACTGGTTGCAAAACAATGGTGTGAGGCAGTTCTCAAAACTAACGCACTAATTAATTCGCTTTCAGAATTTAGTTAATATAACGATAGAAGAAAAACTTTGTACCGATTTTCAAAGGATTTGTCTGATTACACATTGGATTTACTTTCAAATAAACACAAATCTTGTTTCGGTCACATATAATTCAAACAGGTAAGCTTACTAAAACAAACCAGCGCAAATAATTACAAAAAAACAAATTCCGTTCTTTTATAATAATGGGATAAGCCAAATGTAAGGAAACTTGCTAGTTTTAATTAACGCTGAAAACACTTCAATAGCTTCAGACGCAACACATTTTTAGTAGCAGAATATATCACACATAAAAAACTTACAAGCTCTTTAAATTTTCGAAATATTGGAAAGCTCTAGCTTCTACATATTCAATCTTGTTCTCTCCTAGTAATCTGAAACACAAACAAATTTGCATCTCAAACGCTAGCAGATCTACAATATAAACAGATATATAGAGCTCAATAAAATGCAACTTACAATTCCAATATGTTGAGGAAAGACTTCGATTTTTGTGACGGAAAAAAATCCACTGGAATACTGGTTATTTCATTCCTAACGAGTTTTCTAAAAACAAAAATACCTGTTAGTGTCAAAATTTTACACACTATAAAACATAAATTTAAATGTTTTGTATATACCAACTAAAATCATAGTTTTACCACGTAAAAACAAAATTTTGAGCTCTGAGAAACATAGTGTAAAAAAAACGAATATTAAGATTTTGTCGTCACTGAAAAGTCTTCATTTCTACAAAAACGATTCGATAAGCTTAGCTCCTATCGAGACAACAAAAACATCTTTGTTCAAAATATCTTGCGTTTTTCCAAAATGGTTCACAAGCACACTCAAAAATTTTGCTCTGTCACCCCTTAACATGTTCCAGTTTTTGTCACTCGCAAAAAACACCCTTAGATTATGACCAACACAATAATACATGAATCATGATTAATCTTCAACTTAAGTGCTATAGATATTCTGAGGACTAATATAAGCATGGAAAAATACAACCAAACACTTTAAACCAGGGGTCGGCAAACTTTTTGTACTACTGGGTCAAATCTACACACTTCCGGCAACGTGCGAGCCGCATAAATTTCAACCTAAACAATCGCCACATTATCGTTAAAATTATGGTGTACCCACATCTCCTATTCTTGTGTTAAACATTGCATAATGAGACGTGTTTTTGCCGTGTCGTATTCATTATCAAACACATATTAAAACGCAATGCATTATTTTTATTCACGTATCATTATCAATGTGAAGGATGATGCTATTTCTGTGTCTTGGCCAATGTGTTAAAATCAACTGGCAACTTTGTTGATGATATTTGCAATCCGTCACTTAAATGACGATCTGACAAGGGAGTACGAAGTTTATTCTTACTGCCATACTGGTCTGACATATCAAGCAAACAGGTTTCGATTAATGCTCAACAAAAAAATAATTTTCCGTCCACGCACGTTGGAGTTTTCTACCCTCGCAGTAACTTTTTTACGTTTCCCAGCCATTCTGATGTCAAATTTTAAAAATTAAAATAATCTGCTGAACAAAGATTTAGTCAAGTAGGCCTGCTAAGTTAAATCTAATCTTAGGTAACTGAATATTCACTTCACTTTTACTTTACCACCAAACGCGTGCAATGCACACGACACCTGTGGTCATGTGGTAAATTACTGCTATATCAGTTTCGCTTCTGTTACGTCACAATTACACATAATGAGTGAGCGCTTTCGCTTACATCATTCCTTGACAATTTTATGCACTAAAAGTAACATCTTTCGAGGGCCGCAAAAGTCTGTCGGCAGACCATTGGCCCACGGGCCGCAGTTTGCTGACTCCTGCTTTGAACAATGCCAGACCACATCAGCAAAATAAGTCACAAAAGTACATTATTGTACTTGACAGCATATTAGGAAACCTAAACCTAAGTCATAATAAGGCCTACGTGAAATAACAACGCACTAAAGAAACAAGATCTAGTCAGTGTTAAAATTAATGCAGTTTGCAGAAAATACAGTTTTGTCCATAAATCCAAAAAACTGAAGACAAACTCTAACATGGATATAACTTCCTTGGGCAGATTGGCCTTCATGAAAATATCGTGGTACCCTTTTGTTGGTCCACAGAACATTTGCTTGCCATTTGCATTCATAAACTGAAATGATAAATGTATTAGCAAGTTGTACAATATGACATACAACGAAAAAACAATGCAGTGTAAGTTGTAACAATATAGGCCTACCTGTATAAGTGTATAACGAGGCTTACTAATACTGAACAACTGCTTGCTGAAGGATACAATAACTAAATATATCACATGACCTAGATGGTAAAAATAAATGATATGCGCAAAGCAGAACAGTCGAGTGGACCAAACTGAAAGAAAAAACTTTGGCAATTTGTATTAAGAGCAACCGTTCTCATTTTTAAGATACCAGCAGGCTATCTTATGTAATACAGATAACTTATTTCATTACCTCATGGGTTGAACATCCACAAATTGTCTTTGAATCTGTGTCAAAACAGGCAAAACCAAAGCCAATAATGACGTAAACAAGAACATACAGCAATAGTAACTTCATTTCATTGAGTTTTTGAAAATTTCAAAATCATTTGCTGGGATTAATAACAAATTTGATATAAAATGTAATCTTAGCTGAAACTGTAAAACCCAACAATGCAGCGTACACTCAACAAGGCAAAATATAGCCACAGTAATTCTTATGTAATAACGATAATAATTAAGAATTTACTTACTGCTCTATATCCTTTATCTGGAAACAAAGAGTCACCACAGTCTACAGCAGGGCTTCCCAAACTGGGGGTCGCGACCCCTCGAGGGGCCGCGTAACAAGCTTTAGGGGTCGCAGAAAGTATACAAATTTTAAGCAAAGCATTGCTTATTCCGCATTTATAGGCTATTGTTGTACTTTTTAGACTTATAATTGGTACAATTGCGCAAATATCATTCTTAACCTAGCTGTGGATTCTGGCCTATCGCTAGGCTAGTACAAAAGAGTGAGGCAGCGGATGAATGTTTCCGCGTTCTTAAGTGACACAGCAGCTGTAGGTCTATGCATAAACTGTTTTGTTTTGTCACTTTGGCATCACGTAAGTGCCACAAATATAGATGCATCTTTTTGTTTTTACCGGCATAAACAAATCTTGAGCCACGGCTGGATTTGCTTTGTAGGAGAAAGCAATCGCACCCATCACATTAATATAAATGTGCGTGCTTTTTTGCTTTTGTTTTTAATATGCTACTTGAGTGTAAAAAGTAGGCATCAGAATCAGAAATGATTCATTTGTCGTCAAGACGAAAACGGGCATGTAACTCACACACATAAAAAAAGCACAACCTTGGAGAACTTTTTGCGACAGGGAGACTGCGAAAAATCTCTCGGTCATCGAGTCAAGCAGCCACCCTAGGTCTAGATTCTAGAAAGATGCGTACATATTAAAAACTGAACATAAAAATAAATAAATCATAAGTTTTATTACTGAGTGAGTTACACAGTGTGGCAACCTGAAAATGACCAACAAATAGGAACCAACGATAGTCGATAGGATGTAGCGAGGTGTTGTTTGTATTTAGCTTTAATTGCTTTTTAAAAGAGGATTTACTTCATGTGGAATAGTTTCAAATTTAATTGCGTTGAGTGACGGTGGCTTGTTTTCAGTTTACGCCTTTCAATAACTACCGGTGTCGAAACGCATATTTCGCACTGTATGTCATTTAATTTAACCGAGAGGGGTCGCGAAAAATTTGAGTAAATTATAAGGGGTCGCGAGCGAAAAAGTTTGGGAAGCCCTGGTCTACAGGATCTCAGAGCAGTTTAACAGAAAGCAACACATACAGCATAAGTGACAGCATTGTCAGCGACATGGCCTAGCGGTACCGCGCGCAGTTGACAGATCCTACGTGAAAGGTTCAATTCGCTAACGGGTGGTTGCTGACTCGAAGAATGCAAGCTCACTTCGTAGTTTCCCTCAATTAATGTTGAATTTTCAGTTCAATATAATTTGAAAATAACCTCAGTTAATTATTTATTTATTTATTATGAATGAATAAAAGCAGTGAAGAAAAGTGCGACACTCAAAACAAAACAAATGTAATCTAAGCTTAGTGAAAAAATGAAATTAGTGAAATATATAACATCACACATGCGACACAAGCCTTGAAGGCAAAGCAAAGCTAGTTTTCAAGACCAAGTTTAACTTAAACTGGAAGTTTGACAACATACACTCTGTATTAAGTTGTCATCATTAACAGTGCAGCGTGTAAGCACTGAGCAAGGCAGTTCAAAACTGCAAACAGAAAGCAATTAAGAGTATTTTTCTCTTTAAGCTATTTTCGTCTCATATTAGTTGTAATGTGCACCACCTTTTGGGATTTCAGCAAGTGGGAATTTGCTCAAATTTCAATTTTAGTAATTATAATAATATTAATGACATATCCTGCCTTAACACCTGCGTTGGTGCAAGCACTCTAGCAAGTTTGTCTAAGTGGACAACAATAATTCACTGTGACAAAAACATGGATGAAAACAGGAGGATAAAAACGTAAAATAATGAGTTGCCAGTAACTTCGCCACAGTTTCATACATCGAAAATTTACATTGCCTACACCAAAACAAGACTTTAAATAATTTCCAGTTGTAAAAAATTTTATCAGGCATTTCCAGTTAAATTTATTAAGATAACACTGTCAAATGGTAACTTAGCCACATAATCGAAACTGTGGGGGAAGATGTGAGGAGAGGTGTGAAAGAGTGCATGGGGTGAGTGGGGAAGTGTGTTGGGGTGTAGAGGGAGGTGAGGAGAGCTGTGGGAAGAGGAATGGGTGTGGGGTGTGCTGGGGGAGGTAAGGAAAGATGTGTGGGGAGTGGAGAAGTGTGGAGAGTGTATGGAGTGAGTGGGGAAGTGTGTTAGGGTGTGGGGCCCCAACACAATTTCCCACCAGTGTTCCCTCTAGGATTTTGACTAGTGCGAATTTGCCCAAATGACAAATTCATTAAAATTTCTGCCCAAAGATTTCACTATTTTGAGAACCCTTTTTACAAATTTTTTGCATTAAATTTGCTTTTCCAAGATACAAGCTACAGTCTTGCATTAAAATATTCAAGTTTTTTGTTTAAGTTTTTCAGTTTTGCATTTTATCATATTAATTTCTGGTTCAAAATTAGTAAAATTTGCCCATAATTTCGCATATTTCTCAAATTTCTCACTCTGGAGGGAACACTGTTCCCCACATCTCCTCATCTTTCCCCACATCTCTCCTTACCTCCCCCACACCCCAACACACTTTCCTACACCTATCCCCATAATTATTTCCCCTCATCTTCTCAAAGTGTGGCGAAGTTAGCGGTACCATGTGACGAAGTTTCTGTGGCGAAGTTACTGGCAACCAAATAAAGCACCAAAACAAAATCATGTAGTAATACTTATTATCAAAACAGTGAAGTAAATTAGCAACTTGTAAAGTAGGCTAGACTAATGAGTTTTTAGCATTTTCCTAAAAACACTAAAACTTTTTGTACAGCAAACTGCAAATATTATTGGCAATTTATTCCAAATGGTCAGTGCAATGTATTTAAAATCAAATTTAGACTTTTTGAACTTTGGAAATAATGCACTGGTAGGAACATTTAATATATAGAGCTGGCTTTCTGGTCTCAAATCAAGTTCAGAATTCTTTCGCTTCAATAAAATCAACAAAGTGGCTGAAATTACGTGACCGTAACATTTGCCCCTTTGGTTTATTTTATTACTTCGTCACGCTCTGAAGCAACAAGGGAAGTGTGAAGGGATAATAAAATAAACCAAAGATACAAATGTTACACTCACGTAACCTTAGCCTCTGCCTAAAATCAAATCTTGCAGATAGTCAGCTTTGTTGCTTAGACATTTAATGACAAGTAAAGCAATTTTATGTCGACTTCTGTAGGCAACTGGGAACATAATTTCTACGCAGATCTTTCCTCATGGCTTAAGTAGAACTATGCAAACGTATAGATTTTTTCACTCCAAAAACAAATCTTGTACACTTATTTTGAACTGTTTGCAATGTTTGCTATTTTGGTACTTTACCAGTTTACCGTACTAAATTCAGGAAGTTTTTACTCATTTGAAACTTTTTTTTCCTAGACTAATTTGGAAAAGATGTTTATAACATGGTGAAAACTTTGATCTGATAAATTATACCTAGCTGCTGAACAGTTAAATTTGTACCGTACCAGTAGGTTTACTGGATTTATCTGGTTTTGATGTTGTGTTATTTACCCTCACTTGTAAGTGTGCTTTGGTTTGTCACCTAGCAACATTGTGTTGTATCTTATACCGGTATTAAATTATTAAACGTCATTAGCCCCCAGATTTGGTTAGGGTTAGGTTTGCTTAGGATTAGGTTCGGTAAAGGGTTAGAGTTAGGGTTGTAACTGAACCGAACCCTACCTAATTTAACCCAAACCGAACCTAATCCTAACCCCAACTGAACCTGGGGGCTGATACTAGACATTAGCCCCATACCACAGTGTACTTATATTTCTTACAGTGAGCCCACTTAACAAAAAAGTATTGTTACATATGTCCACAAAAATGCTGCAAAGCCTGTGATGTAATACATTGCTTTTTGAAGAAGTTCATCTGTATCGTTGCTGTCTTCAAAATTTGCTGTTTGTATTTTCTGTTTTCACAACTTTCAAGGAGACATTGCCGATTGTTAAACTACGTAGAAGAAATGAAAAAAAAAAGTTACGAGCAGTCATAATCCAATAAATACTATGAAATTGCTCGCCATTATTTTTTTCATTTCTCAGAAAAGGAATGGGCAACGAGATTTGAACAGATGAACTCCCAACTCAGACTTTCGTTCCGGACACTGAGCACAGAGAGTGGTTCCACTGTTAGTAATAATGAGTAGCCTACACTGTTCCCATACCGGTACTCTACCAGCATAGTCCTACCACCTACTGGCGGTATTGCCACAACCTAAAGGAGCTAAAGGACCACTTTTGCAAGTGAGTTAGGAGCGCAAGGACCGCTAGTGGCGCAAATGATTCATTACTGAGAATTAGGGTCGGTCAAGCTTTAGGGGTTAGGGTTAGGGCACAGTGTATTTATAGTTCTTACAGTGGGCCCACTTAATAAAAAAGCATTGTTACGTATGTCCACAAAATTTACAAAAATGCTGTGATGTAATAATTGCTTTTTGAAGAAGTTCATCTGTATTGTTGCCGTTTTCAAAATTTGCTATATTTCTTTTCTGTTTTTAAAATTTTGAAGGAGACATTGCAGATTTCTTAACTACGTAGAAGAAATGAAAAAAAAGGAACAAGCAGTTCATAGTCTAATAAATACTATGAAATAGCTCGCCATTATTTTTTTAATTTCTCAGTATAGGATAAGGCAACACGATTTGAACAGATGAACTCTCAACTCAGACTTTCGTTCTGGACTTTGAGTACAGAGAGTGGTTCCACTGTTAGTAATAATGGATACACTGTGGTTAGGGCCCAGTTCGTAATGGCTCACTTGCGCTCCTAGCAGTCCTTGTGCTCCTGACACGAAAAGCTGAATACGCGAAAAATCATTTTCAACGAAACCGCTACAGCGTTTTTGAAGGTCACGTGATACGTGAAGAAAGTATAAGTACAAAAATTTTACGATCTAACGGCAACAGTGAGGTGGTGTAGGGTTTAGTGCGATGGACTACCACTCGCAGGGCAGGGGATCATTGCCCTCCTAGGTTTTGATTTTTTGTCAGCGCATTATAGTGAAGTCGCTGTAGCAATTTTGTTGAAAATGATTTTTCGCGTATTTAGCTTCTCGTGCTCCTGACTCACTTGCAAAGACGGTCCTTGTGCCCTTGCAGGTTTTAGCAGGACTGGTTCCCTATCAATCTCTGGTCTGGTCAGTGGTAATAATTAGAAACTGTTTACTGTTGTTATAATTTGACAGTTCGACTAATAGACGCCTTGAATAAAAGTATCCTACTGGCGGCTAGTAAAATTCGGTTTTCAACTTGGGTTCCAAAAAGTTATTTTGAAGTTTCCGCAAGATCTTTGAAGCTTTTGCTTTTATATTTTGTGGCGACGAGGATAATTTATTCACACACAACTTCTGAAATTTTGAGGTTGATTGTAGTAGGGTAGCCTAAGTAACTCAAATCCCCAATTATTTAAAAATGCCCCTAAAATTCATTATTATTAGCAGGGTTGAGAATCAATACCAAAAAAAGTAAAGAAATAATCGATATTCGATAGCTTCACCAAAAAGTAAAGAAATAATCGATTTCGAAGGTAGTTTAAAAAAGGAAAGAATAAAGATTATTGTTACGGTGAGATATTGCTTATTGCCTTCACTTTGTCTTCGTAGCTGCTTCGCTTTGACGTACTAGCCTTTGTGACGCAACAGCGGTAGCATTGTGTGTTGAAAATCTTGTTTCTGCGTTGCATTTTAGTTAATTCAGATGGCAGGCTGGCAGCTAGTCTTAAAAGCATTTTGTACTGTGTTTATGGGCTGTTAGTGTGAGCGTTGTTGTAACATTGATCGTTGAGCATGCAGAGTAGGCTACGCAGTTTCGTGAGTTGGAGGCGCTCATTTTATGTTGCATTGATGCCGAGCGATTCTGTAGCAATTGTTGTTGCCTTAACCTGTTAGTCTAGCTAGTTAGCTATATTTCAGATTTGACCAGACTGGCATAACTGGTTTGGGTCAGGTACTGTAGTATTTACTTAGGCTTAAAATTGTGTTTTCGTATTTCTCTTTGCTTATCTTTTGCAGGATAACGCACGAGTTGTATTTTAACGTTTCTTAGGTTCGAACGTTTTCGTGGTAGTTCTTTGGTTCCGTGCGAATTTAAGTTAACTGACGCGCTGTGCCTGACTGACTCGGGGCCGCAATAAAACGTCGAGGTTGTAAGATTGTGGTTGAGGTGCAGACTCAGGTACGAGTAGCGTCGGGCGTTGAAGCAATAGTCGTTAAAGCTGCTGACAGAGTGGAACCCCTTGACTCTGAATGCACCAATTATTGTAGCCTAATCGATATTCGATATTACCCTGAGCATTTAGCGGTGTAAGCTACGCCAAGCATTTAATTTTTGTGATGTCCTCACAGTCATGCGGCAACTTACTGACAAACGACGGGCATAGTAGGCTACTATGCGAAGCAATTTTGCTATTAAACATCATTTTTTTTGGCACAAAAAAAAATTTATCAGCAAGAACAAGATATAATGACATACCGACGATTATTTTAAATTTACTAAAGTAAGCCGATTTACATGCATAATTTTAGCGGGTTAACCCGCTAAATCCAACCCGCTTACGTTACACGCAAACTTACGTCGTTCTGCTTCAGTAAGCTTTGCGTTTTGGAAATTATTCACATGCAACAGGTAGGTTCAACCCGCTAAAAAATGTGTAGAAAGAACAGCCAGTTAAACCAGAGACTGTGGTTCAACTAAAAAATCTTCTAAACTAAAACTAAAGCGTGTAACCCGCATAACCAAACCCGCTAATGTAAACAGGCCTAACGAGATGCAGAGGCGCAAGTAGAGTCAGCTGAGACCCTGGGCATTGCCCATTTGCTCAATGGCGAAGCACCAGCAATGAGCTATGGTGACATACGAAATATTGCCTGGAGATTACACGCGATTTTGGTAGTCAGCAACAAACTGATGTGATCAATTTAATTGCAACGATTACACTTTTAACGTCCAGTTTTCGAAAAAAAATGAAACAAAGAAGCTCTGCTAACCTTAGCCCTACTGACCACATTGAGTGGCTGAGTGTAACTTCATTTAAGTGGGTCTAATAAAAAGGATAGGTGACCCAAAGCGTTCGCTACCAGATGCAGCCAAAATCAGAGCCAGAAAGATATCAATCTGGCAAACACGTCTGTGGTGGTTCACGTTCAAGAATTTCTGTGGCATAGCATAGCCTATGTCATGTTAATAGGCCTAAAGAATGTGAATGACTAGAATGGTGTGATGCGTGGCCCATATTTGAGTCGGGGTGATAAAGGTCACCACACTCCGAAAAATTGTTCGTACCCCTAGCAAAATTCGAAGTCTTAATTTGACAATGTACAACAACCTAGTTTCTTTTTTCGGTCATTTGTCGGTTATTTACCGAATAATTTTGGCAATGACCGAATTTTTTTTGCGGTCACAATGACCGAAAGAAATTTGCAATTATTTTAGTTTAAAATCGCTCTTTTCTTCTGGTGATATTAATAGCTATTATACAGGTGATGACATAAAGTGTTTTAATACGTTGCTCAGTTCCCGACATAACTAATTATATGTTTGTGCCATTTGTTTCAAGAATGTGCTATTGCCCTCCTTTCGCTTTTCGCCCCTGGTGTTTCTTTTTCATCAACAAGGGGGCGATATCGCCCACTTTGAGATTAAGAAACACCGATTTAGATAATTAGAACTATATATTTGCTTGGTCCAAACAATAGTCTCCCAAAGTGAGTTCCAAAGAAACTGTAAAGCCAGGAAAATACCGAAACTTCACCAATCGACCTATTCCTAATTTTTAAGCATTTAATGGCAAAATTATTCACGTAGGCCGATATTGAAGTTCATCAAAACAAAGGAATTGTGTGCAAATTACAGCAAAATAGCTTTAACTATACCTTAGCTGAAAGGCATTACGAACACCAGGAAAAAAACCTGGGCATTTGCCCCCAAAGAAAAGCCTAGTACGCCTCTGGTGCCGTGTGAGACTGTTGCCCCTCTCACCAAAAAAGCTCCAGATGAGACTCTTTGATATCTACAAGCATTTGGGCAGTTTCGCGTTTTCTCGACTCGGTTACTAACGTTCTCATTAGCTGTACTATTTCAAGGGACGTATCCATGGGCGTAACCACGTAGGGGCAAGAGGGGTCAGTTGACCCCCCCTGGAAAAATAGCACAAACTTTAAAATGCAAAGAAACGTTCAACAACGAGTAGTATGACTTGATGGGTGTGGGAGGGGCGTCAGCTGCGTACAGTAGGCCTATTATCACTACAGTACTAGGCCATCAGTTCTCACAAATCACAATTCAATAGCGCGGTACACAAACGAAAGATGTCGAAACAGCAGGTATCAAAGTGGGGTGCAGATACTGTTATAAAATTTTTAGAAATATACAACAGCTATGAAGTTTTGTGGGACACGAGTAATGAAAATTATTTCAAAAAGAATGCAAGGGGACACAAGTTAGGAAAACTGTTCCTTGAACTTCAAAACGCCGGACCAGAATTTCAAACTCCCAATGAAGAAACTTTAAAAGGAAAAATCAAAAGTATTAAAACTGTTACCGAATTGAACTCAACAAGATTAAACAATCAAAAAACTATCCAATCTCTTACCCACTTCCTTTTCTTTTTAAAATAAAGTTCTCTTATTATTCTCTGACTAATTTCGACGCATCCTAGCCCTATTAACAAAAGTCCGTACACGTACTTGCTATTAACCTGTTTAAAAAGTTTCACTGCCCTTAGGTTTGGTGTAGGTTTAGGAACAACTACTACTTACTATCGGTATTCGCTAGCTGCGAATGCATTATTTATTCGCTTTGTGTGACCAGCATTCGAAGCTAATATGAGCCAGCTAATATTAGAATCGAGTAATAACAGCTAATAAATTAGCCTCGCGTGACTTCGGGTTTAGCTATAATGCCATGCGCTCATTTTGAGTTTTGACCCTCCCTGACCAAAATCCTGGTGACGTCCATGGACGTATCCAGAAACTTTTTCAGGAGATAGTAGTAGTTATGGTGTCTTTTATTTCCACACCGTCAACACAACACAATAGGAGCGCCCCAAACTTTCGTACACGCAGTTTCTTTCCGTGTGTGGCAAAGTTAGAGCACATTTGAAGCAGAATAAAAATCAATGATGACTCTAGGAAGGTCCGAGGACATGCTTACCAGGAAAATTTTTGAAAATTTAACTGCGATTTACATCATGTAATTGCAATTATAGTGCTTTTTTAGCCATGTTTTGTCGATATTTTCATAAAATTTTTTGCCTCTAATTAGGAGTCTTGTACAGCAATATTGTGGGGCCCCAACAATGCCCCCCTCTGCGACCGAGGGGACCGAACTTCAGAGATGCCTTGATATGGCACTGCCCACCACGCTTCAAAAAACATGCAGAATCTATAACAATTCATTTACATTGTCTTAATCCAGCGGTTCCCATACTGGGCGCCGCAACACTTTGCCAGGGGCGCCGCGAAAGCTGTTGCATCTGTCGCGGGTCTTCGCACACTTGATGTTTCACGTCATAATGCGTAGCTTGCCTGCATGTGGCATAAATTGTGTTACAATGGCCCGTTATTTAATGAATACAATTAAGCATTGTTACAATTGCAACAAAATTGATATTGTATCGCCACAAGATTGATATAGAACGCGAAATGGGAAATCTTTTTTATTTGTGCGTTGAACTCACTGTAATAAAGCAATAATGTAACTTGTCTTGGTATAAGCTTAAAATTCTGAAGCAAATTGATTTTGAGCTGGCAAAAACTTTTTAACGCAATTAAATGTGAGAAAATTTTCACAAGCGGGCTTGCCCTGGGACGTATTTTTTTGTTAAATAATAAGCACAGGCAAATTCTTTCCTAGATGATCACTAAAAACGGTCAACAAAAATCTATCTGGGGAGGGAATGTGAACTCACTCCATACCCCATAAATACGACTTTGAAACACACTTTTGCGTTAAACTTTCTTATCTACGTGCTGGTGGGCTTTTCGCGTCGCACTGTTGAATTGTTGTATGTCGTAATTCGTTCTTTTACGAATTTATAAACTTGTCTCATGTAGTTAATATTCTTTTTTTTTTTTGCATATTTATCCTCCTATCACGAGAAAGCGATCAATGCGCATTACGAGCTCGCTTAGCAGAAATCAAATTCCTAAATTGCAGGTTTTCTCGGTTGGAATGCAAAACAGCAACTCTAAAACTCATTTTGGCTTAAACGGTCCTAAAGTCCCCCTGCCAACACGCTAAGACCCTTAAAAAGCAGTTAGAAAGAAACTAATACTGTACATGTAGATACTCATAGGCTAGGCTATAAGTGCGCGTCGAACTTGCAAAAAATTTATTGCATATATAAAAAAAAACACGCCTGCATGCAGATCATAAGTTCTTATGAAAAAGTCTTGAAGAAAAATCATACACTCAATTGCTTTTTTCAAGAAAGTTCACGTGGAACTCAAATGTAGGTAAAGAAGGAACATTTTCATAGTAACCGTGGTAGTTTTGTTGCTGGTTTTACGTTGTCGGTTTTTCTTCAAGATTTCTCATTGATGGATTGTCAAAAACATTTGCTCGTGCGTCAAGGCTGTATCTGCTGCTTCTTTGATATCTGGTTATCGAGCGCAGCGATCTACAAAAGTAAGCAACAGCTTAAGTTAAAGTAAGGCTCAACTTTCTGTGGTTGAGTGCTCGATAACTTTCAATAGCTAGTGCTTGTATTATGAAGCAAAAACATTAAACCATGAAACCAATATAACCTGTTTCGTCGTTGTCGGCTCTTCAGATGGTTATCTTATTCAAATAGAAATCAAGAAGTAATGTTTATTTTTGCCTTACGAGAAAATTAGCACGATTGATTTTATAAATCAAAACAACCGTCCCTTTAGCGTAGTGTTTACGACAGCGCTATTGGCGCAGGAAGTTTTGGATTGGATTACTAGTTTGGTTAAACGCAATGCAGTGTCGCCAACGGTTCGCAACCGCTGCAACATTTTTCGGAGTTTTATATGTTGCGTTCTCCCCAGGCGCTAAGTCGCGAAGTGTGCCCCGCGATTCGTCACACGCTTCGACGTGACGCCGCGAGAATTACGAAGATTTAATTTTTTGACTTTATAAATCAGTGGTTCTTAAACTTGTCGGAGGTATTGAACCCAACAAGTGTCGTGCAGGTATGCACCGAACCCTTAGTTATAACCAGAAGCGGATTCAGAAAATTTTGGTGGGGAGAGGAAGTTTTGAATTGGTTGAATATTAACTAAGTACAAAGACTTTAGGCGTTTACACCTGGAAAAGGGCGTAAATAAGCCCTTTGAAAATGCTTAATGTCAAAAGCGCACTGAGAACTTTTTTACGGGGGGGCACCGATTTTTTTGCATTAAGTGTATTTTTCCTGCAGAGTTAATTTGAAGCAAATTGAAAAACAAAAAAAGCTCCAGGGGGGTTCGGGGGCATGCTTTCCCAAAAAATGTTTGAAAATTTTGATACTGTAACGGCCATTTTAGTACTTTTTGAACAATTTTAAGGCAAATTTTGTTTAAGTTTTTGTTCCTAACTCTGTAACTCCTTCACCAAATATGACGCATTTTGTTTGCATAGTTTCCATTTATGCGTGCTTAAGGCTTATTGTTATCGAAGAGGTTGGAAATTATGGAAAAATTGTGTTTATTAAAAATGTTGTTGAAAATGGCTAGTGGGGGGAAATGCATCTCCCACATCCCTCCCCCTTGGATTTGTCTCTGCTTATAACTTGTAATTCAAAAAATCAGTGTAGACTTTAGTCAGCTGTAAACTATGGTTTGTTAAAGATGAAATCTTTTTATTTAATGAAACAAATCAAAATGAAATCTTCATCATGCTCGCGGTGGTGCGCCGAAGGTGTAACGAGTGGCGGGGCCAGTCTCCGCGGCTTAGCGCCTGGGCAACACAGCTACGAAGATTCATTGCAGCTGTGGCAAGCCGCTGGCGACGCTGTGCCAATTTGACCGGCCTGGGAATCGAACCCCGACCTACCGCACCGATAGTGTGCGCTTAACAACTGAGCTAACCGGCCGGTTTTAATGAAACAAAACTAACAAAACATGAATTCCACGTAGAAATACCAATTTACTACCACTTTATGGCTTTTTGTGTATTTGTGTAAACTTATTGTGATCTTGGGCGAACCCTTGCTACAGCCTCACCCAACCCCTGGGGTTCGGACGAACCCAGTTTAAGAACCACTGTTATAAATCAAGCATGAATAATATAAGAAGGCGGGAAGCATTCACTAACCGAACGTTTTCAAGATGCTTTCTGTCGCAACAACAAAAAAAATAATATTAAGTTATATGGAGGTGCGCAAAGGTCGAAACAATAATAAATTTACGGAAACTTAGTAGCCTGCAATATACAGTAGGCCTACTCGAAACGTTGTGAAACGCAAGCTACAGGCAATCCACTAATAATAAATTGGACAATGGACATGTTATTTTGATAGGTCTGTGATGCATTTACCGGGGATAATCGGTAACGAATTGTGTCCAAAAGGAACAATAATAGATCAAAGAGTGTGTAGTAGAGTTACGTCATCCTTAATCGTATATATGAGCAATATTGAATATGAAGATACCAGTATGAATGTAATGACCGCATAGGCAGTCAGAGCAGAAAATTATGATTTTAACTGTGGTAGTTTATTCCAGTATTTGCTTTGCTCCATTTAGCCATAATTTATACCAGTTACCGGTAGTTTAGTTAGGCCTATAATGTTACTGTTTTTCTTTTCAAAATTGTAACTTCAGTTAATATTTTGAAAAAATAATTCCTTACTGACGAAAAACTGTTGAGCATGCTTAATGGAAAAGTGGTTAGCCCGCATAACTGTAAATCAGTTACGCTTAAGGGACTTTGACTTTGAAGAGTTGTCTCTTCACGAGATTTTGGGCCGTTTTGCTTAAAAAAATAAATGACGTTTTAAAATGTATTATATTTTCTGTTGAAAGCGTGTAAAGACAAAATATTAAGCAAACAGTTGATTTTGTACGAACGCAAGATGTCCTGTTGTTCCAATAATATTGGTTTAAAAATTCACTCTCCTAAAATCACAATGCGAGTTTTCAAGAAAATAATTATTTAATGCACAGAACGAAAGGAGAATAATGGTTGCCGCTAGAGGTGGACGTGATTTCGTTTAGGATTCTGTCCGGATACAAGCTTTAATTATTATTGGTGGTATTATTGGAAATGGAAGAGAAACAGGCTTGAGAACTGGCTTTAAGCGAAAAAAATATACATATTCTCAAAAATTCTTCTAACGCCACAACTTTCATTTCTCTGGCATAAAAAAAAGAAATGAAGCTAAAGCAAAGACTATATAGGATAATAAGCCTGTGTATTAAAATGCCAACAACTGTAAATCGATAGCATACTTACGCGTATTTATAGGTCATCCAGGCAGCTGTAGCTACGGCAACGGTGATCCCAACGCCAAACACAACTCCAAGTACTATTGCAAGAGTGTTTAATGAGGTATCAACGTCCTATGAAAATATCAATTTGTGTTGAAATGCGCTAATACCAGCTACTGTTACTGAAGATCATACGCAATTTGCTCAGACTAAAAGATAATACTTTTTGTCACCAATTAGTTTGTAAGGCAAGTAACCAATTAAAAGTAGACCAACGGATCGATTTCTTAAAATCAAAGATCAACAACGTTAAAATTTGAATAAAAGACAATAACGGGTTGGAAATTGCTCATTCCTCAGTCTTTATTTTTTTGTTTTTCAGAAATAAGAGTATTGTGCTTTCGGATCAAGGGCGGATGCTGGGTTAAGGAAAACAAGAAGACATGGACCAATTGCTCCTAGGGTTTACGCACAAACTGCGAAAGCGTTTTCGATAATCAACTTGCTGTTTGCTAAAAGTAAATCCGATCAATCAAAATTACAAAAAGTATCTTTATTTAAAGGTATATTATAAGAAAGCCTGAGAATCTGATAAAGAATTGAACCACTATCATTATTTGTTCATGCCAAATGACTAGCGGAAATAATACAATAACTGTGATAAAAAAGAATATTGATACTCACAGTGCATGTCATTTCATCTGAATTTAACTCTCTCCCGCTATTGCAGCTGCACTGCACCGACCCTTCATCCTGTTCACAAATATCTTCACACCCTCCATTATTGGTATCACATTTATTGATGTCTAAAAATGGCCAGATGAAATAACATGAAATTCAATATATAATAAAAATTTTATCAAAGTTTGAAACAACCGTTTACATATTTTACGTGTGTTGGATTTGGAAAGTTTGTCAAGCATGCGAGTCGTTAAATCTGTAATTTATGATCTGGGTGGAAACGACAAGCTTGCTCATAGATAAGTCAATTTAGTTACCTAATCCTAGACTTTAAGCTAAAACAGTTCATGAAAGCCTAGATTAATGCTATTTAAATAGCATATATGTTCTTTATATAGCACCCTCTAAGTTTTTCTAGATGTGAAACTGGCACATGCCAAATATTTTGCTGCCCTGGACGAGGTTTTCAGAATGATGCCCCAAAGTCTCCTCCGAAAAAGGGGTCTTTAAAAGGCGTCTACTAAAAAACATAAAAAGAAAGTCTTCTACCCTTACCTACTGACCAAGACCAATGCCCCACTTCCCCTCACCTAGGTACGCCCCAGATGCATAACTCTTTTGTCCTAGATTCAATTTTGGGCAAACCTTTGCCATAATATTCAACGTTTTTCATGCTTTATGTTACCGTACTTACAAGAGCAAGTGGGAGGGCTTGGTGAAAACATTCCGTTTTGACATTCAATTTCAGCAGTTCCGCTCATCTCCGTACCATCTACACATTTGTATTCAACTCCGCCTCCGCATTTTCTCCAATATCCGAGTTCTATGTTAGGGGGAGTCCCACAATCACCAACTGCAGAACAATCCATTAAAGATTTCATCAAAATTTTTCTAGTAGCGAAAGAATAACAGCATAAACAATATCAATATAATAACCAAAGTTTTCAACGCTCTCCCGTTCAGCAGTCAGTAAGGCAAAACTCCTGATTTTGCAGAGTATTTTGCAAAACCGGTTGATGGTTTTCGCAACAATAAACGTAACAGTAAAGTATAGGCCTATTAAATGTTCAATCAGTAAGAGCAAATTAAATGTTTAGTAGCCTATAGCGTGGCGTTGATATCAAAACCACTGTATTTTCAACAAAATTTGAGAAAAATAGTATCTATTAGCAGAGTTCCATGGAGAAGTTCGCAATTTGTATTACGAAAGAGGCCGTGTAGGACTCGAAATGAACTCAAAGCGGTTTGAGAAAATAGTGCTTATATTCTTGAAATTTAGAGCTTATATTGACTAAAATTCCTTGTTTAAAACCAATATTCTTCTACACACCAACTCTTACGATGCAATCACACTGACTGAGACGGCCATATGTTAAGGAGAGGTTTTTAATTGGTTTTATTGTTTCATCATCGCACAACAGATGTTATGCAATAATAAAACAAAACAAAAAGTCCTCTAAGACATTGAAAAGTCTCAGTCAGCGCCCTAACCGTTACCTCAAGGTAGAATTGAGAAACATCAAAACTTTGTCACCTTCAGGATTTTCTCTCCATGGACTTAAATCAAAGGCAGGGATGTCCGAACAAGAAACAAAATCATCTGGGAAGTCAGCGAGAGCAAACACATCTCGCTGGACTCGAGCAAGATCCGAATTATCGCACAGCACTCGAGCAAAACGTGTTTCGTTCAAAGCTCTTCTCTGTTACGAAATAAAAACCGGTTGATGTTTTCTTAAACAATGTTGTTTTCTCTGGAAACTTCATTCGTTTTTTTTGAAGACATGCAATAAATGAAAAACATTTGCACAAGATAGACAAGCAAGCAGAAAATTCGAAACTTGTTGTGTTAGCTCACCACATGCTGTAAATAATAATTCAAGAAATTGATAGAGTTGCGACGACCACAAATAACGCAAATTTAACTGAGGGATTTATCTTGCCAAAGTAATTTTAAAGGAAATACCCGTATACTGAGGCAATAACCATAACTAATACTGTGTTTTAGAGTCATTAGAAAGTTTAGAAACCCGATCTCCCTAAAATTGTCTAGCAAATATTTATGCGGCGTTATCGCCCTTCGCTATTTTGTTGTGATAACGTCTCAGCGCTTCTTGATTTCTTCATCTTTATCCTCCTATCACGAGAAAGCGGCGGAGACGCTATGCGTAGGACGAATCCTGACTCGCTTAGGAGTTGCCTTTGTTTCGAAGTTTTACGGTTGAATTTTCTTCTGACTTCTTTAATTTGCTGCTTGCCAGATTTCACCAAGCAGATAATCATCGTAAAGCATCTTATCCTAGGAAGCAACAACGAGACTAGGTTTTGAGTTGAACCATTAACCTTGCGATCATGGTCGTCATAAAAAACGACGCTCCAAACCACTGCGCCACGCTGCTGCTTCTATAATATGCACGGTCCAAATCAGTGGTTTTCAATCTTTCTGATGCAGCGGAAGCGCAATAAAAAATTCCAGAGGCTCAAGAAACCTTTGTGCATTTACTTGAACTTAATTTACTTGAACCCAGTTCTAAATTGTTAACTTGGGGAGTCCCTGGACTATACTCGGGGAGCTTTAGGTTCCGCGTAACCCCGGTGGAAAACCTCGGGTCCAAATCTTAGAAAAAATGAAACTATTAGATGGAGCACAGAGGCAAAAAAACATTTGTTAGCTGTAAATGAAAAACTTCTCCGGTGGCATCAAACAACAAGCTAATACTTTTTAAAAACACTTTTTGGCTCCTGATTTTACGGACAAAAGCCCATGAATAAAGACTACATAAGTTTTTTTAAAGAAAATAATTGGTCGCTTTACTAAGTTCATTAAAGAAAAAGATGGGAGTTTTAGATAAAGAATAAAAGATTGGTCTGTGTTTATCAAATACATACAGTTAATTGTTTACATTTGAAATTTAGTTTCATTGATAAACAATCGAGTATTTTTAATATAATAAAGATGAAAGCATGTTAGCATTCTTTGAAAAACGTACTGCATGTTCATTTGATGTATATTTAATTAAATATTTCTATAAGAAAACAACAATAATTACAATTTATTAAAAAGCTCACGTAGCCTACAGTATGTCAAAAACATTGGGGTGGATATTAAAAATATTAGCCTACGTAAGCTTCTCTGAGCTGAAATGCGGTGTTTACGTAGCTGACACATTTTGAAATAACGTTGCTACTATAAATATAAAAAAAATATTGCGAAAAATCATGCCAATAATGCAAAATAAAACGTTTATGCTGCACATTTTACAATACTTCTGCCATCTACTTCGCAAGCAAGCGACACCAAAATATTTTCAGTAGTGGGACTCAAATTTTTTTGCAAGCTGGTTCTATTACAAAAGTTATATTTTCAGCCAGTTATGTTTCATTCAACAGTACAGGTATAAACAGCTATCTTGGCCGGTTCGCTGATCTAATCAATGCCAATGAGACGGTTCTGCAGAACCTGTACGAACCGCTTGAATGTTCCACCGCTGACTATTATCCTTTGCTCTAAAGGTGCGTCTACCGATACGCGGCACGCGGCGCGCGATGATGCGACTAAAATTATAATGTAAGTAAATGTAGAAGGATTTCGCAGGTTTTTGCGTGATCGGTGAACAGTAAAATAAAACAAACAAGAAGCGAAAATTTTTTGAGGCGTGTCGCGTGTCGGTAAACGCACCTTAACTTTGTATCAGTTTTCGGCGTAGTCATCTTACCTGTTCTGCAGTAAAAACGCCTGGATTTTCATAGTAAAACTTGTCACCATTTCTTAGAAATTTGAACTGTTTGCTGACCATGCAGTTGAATATTGGACCAAGCCTTGACCCATCTTGTAAATCTTCTGCTAGTCCAGCTAACCATACATCGATGTTACTAAAAAAATAAGTGGGTTAGCCGAAAAAACAATTAACATTAAGACTTTCTAAAAAAATTAAAAAATTTTTCGTTGGTTTAAAATGTAGAAAAAGCGTCCGAAAGAAACCTACATACTGTAATTGCTTCATCATGCTATAGTGACGCAGTCAGAAATATAGTCATTGGGTCACTGGCATCCTCTTTGACCAAGCCTAATCTGAAGCTTCGCTTAAAATATTCTCATAAAAAGCCGTACTTTTTGTAACCTTGGGCTTATCGTGATTGGTCCCCCTTCTGATTTTCCGCATGTTACGCTTCGCTTCATCCACTCACAAACAAGTCATTTTACGACCATCGTTCAATGTACTTGTTTTTGTGCCGTTGTGAAGGGTGCTTAGCGGAATTCCCCCATCTTTTAGTGGTGAATAGGTGGCTGGCAACTTCTGAGCGAGCTCTTCATAGCGCTTTGATCGCTTTACAGTGAAATGAGGATAAAAATGCAACTATATACAAAATGCTTACCCTGGATGCCCATACAACTCTTTCAGTTTGTTTCGAATAGTTTCGTTTTTAATTTCATTCGCAAGGTCACTAAAGTTGCTTGCTCTTGAATAATTACAAAATTCTCTCCAGTCATTGTACAAAGGAAGTGCGTGATCTCGTCCTCTTTGCAAATTAAGAGATGCGAGATCTAAAGCAACCTGCACATCGCGCAATATTTGTAAACTGTTATGACATCATTTGTGTTATCCATAGATTGGCAAGTTAGTCAAAAACCTTAACTTTGTTAATGCATACTCCGTTGAAAACTTCGTACTTCCTTTAAAATTAATTAGGCTAATTTCAGATCTAATTGACCGAAGTTGAGCAAGTCCGTTAATTCGTTAACAGTCGAAAAGGTGTTAAAAATTAACTTTTTATTCGACTCTTTTGTTTCACTTTAGACCAGGTGGTGCAGGAATGTTTTTAGGTGTGGTGTGGCGTTAGTGTCTACAAGTCGGCCACAATTACAGATTTAGGCTCTTTTGTTCCGCTCCAACACTACTACACAGTTACACACGAGTTGCTAGATATGCGACATCCTGTTTCGAACAACACCGCTGCAGCGTTTTTGCGTAAAGAAACTATGCAAGTCACGTGATGCGTCAAAAAGCTACGTATGATAAACGACTGCAATACTTGTATTATTTTTTGTATTAGTTGCATTTTATCCTCCTATCACGAGAAAGCGATCAATGCGCTATAACGAGCTCGCTTAGGATTCGCCGGCCCTCTGTCTACCACACCAAGATGGGGGAATCCCGCTATGTGCCTTTCCCAACGGCACAACAAGTAAACTTGCCGACTTGTTCTCCACACTGTCCGTTGTAATGCTGAGCGTCAAGCAGGGAAGCTGTGAACACTTTTTAAAGTCAAATTTGGTTTGACCAGACTCGGAATCATACCAGCTCCAGAGGCGGACGCTCTTACCACTCGGCCATCTAAGCTGTGCATTATTGATACCGGTGACTTATTAATACCGGTAACAGTGGTACAAACTTAAGCTTATAAAAATCAGTAACTTCAGGTGAAAACAAGTTCCGGTAGTGATGTTGTATAGACTACCGATAGTACCAGTAAGCAGAAAGATGCTGTGGCGGTTTTGTTCAAAGAAACTGTCGCATATCTAGCCACTCGTCTACTCCACCTCGTCTTACCTTACTCTTTTTTATATATATATTGCAGAACATGTTGCAATGCAATGATGTAGAATTAGAAAGGTGGTTTTGTTTGGCAGGTACAGACCTGTTTTTCGCAAACATTAAACAAGCGAGATGACGCTTTTTAGGGGCAAATGATAAAATTAAGGGGAGATTTGCTTTTTAGCGCAACCTAACGGAAGTTACTAAGCGCATTGCGTTAAGTTAGTGGACTGTTTTTCGGAAGTTAATGAAGTTCGTTAATTTCAAAAAGCAATTAAACGAATTAACTAATCAATGAAAACATTAGCTTCGTTCGTTATTACCCAATTAACCATTAACAAGATCGTGCCCATCTCTAGTGTTATCGCATTAACAGCGAAAAGAATAATGCTGTATAGGTTTGAAAAATTTTACCGACTCCAGTTGAGACGTCAGAGTTGGTGAACAAGTCATTGCATTTAGAAGACAGTCGATTCAAATCAGGTTGGTGTAGTCGATAAGAGATCGCTCGCGGAGCGGGAAAATTTCCGGTTCGGTTAAAACAGACACAATGTCGCCGGTGCGACGTTTCTTCGAATATGTGCTGATTCAACTTCAACTTTATCTTTTTGTCGCCAAGAAGTGACGCAAATGGAAATTAGAAAAAAACAATAAAAAGAAAAAACAACACATATAGGCACACTCGCGACTAGGAAAGCCCAGGCACTAAGCCGCGGAGATGGGCCCTGCCACTCGTTATACGTTCGGCGTAATAACGCGAGTATAATAAAGATTTGATTTTTTGATCTTCTTTTTCTCAAAGTAGCAAACTATAAAATAATTGTGTTGCTTTAGATTTTAAATTCAACTTACTTTGTTTTGCAAAGCAAAAAGCTTTTCTCTCAACTCTTCGTGCATCAATTGTGACGTCACAGAGAGCTTCGCAGGTCGACCAATCAAACCTGTCCGAGAAAATCAAAATTGTGTGCAAGGAGGAAAAATACAGCTCCAGTAATTCACTGCAGCTGATGATGACAGCTGAATTCATGTTTCGAAACGTCTAGTTTTAAAAACTATGCAGTAATGCTGCTTGATTTTTCTTCCTAAGCTATTTTTGTCCCATACGTAATGTATTTCAAAAATTATGCTGTTCAGTGAATTCTTCATGAAACGTGTACGAAAGAAATTTAATATTGTTTTATTTTTACACATTCCAAGAAGTCTAAATTAAGAGCATTGTATTTTTCAAATACCATTTTTTAATATCAAATTTAATTTTCTAGAAAACGATTGCGTCACTTAAAGTGAATAAAACTAAACAAGCAAACACGTCAATCGAAATTTCGCTTCCATGCATTAAATGCCAACATCAAGTTCCTGATAATATAGACACAAAAATATTTTGTTTTAATAAAAATTTAACTATAACGTTTTATATCCACTCATATCATTTAATTTTGCTATATTTTTGGCCTACGTCCAAAAGAATTCAATTAAGCGAATTCGCGTACGACTTTGTTACATGAAATCGCCGGATACAACAATTTAATTAATTTCTCATTGTCGCTTTACGTAGACTTTAGTTATTTATAATTTTGCTCAGATAAAATGCAATGATATATCATCATGCATAATAAAACTGATTCGAACAGAAATGTTTAATATTGTTTATTCTAACCGATATCAAACAATCTGAGATCTATCTATTGATACATTGATCCAATTGCGGGAAATGGTTGCTTCCAGTAACAAAAGGGCTCAATGACCAAGGTCAGAGCATATACATTTGTTTATTTATTACTTTGGGTTTACTATGTGTTTTTAAATAAGCAAATATTGATACATTAATATATTTGTGTTTTTTCATTACGACTCAAAAACACACAAAGAAATATTAAACTTTAATAAGTTCTCGCTGTTCTTAGCATAGGAACATTTACGGAAGAAACTGCTGTGCTATGTTATCACTGGAAGTAACAAAAAACTTTTTTTGTAACGGCGTTTCGGCTCTGCACTGCTGGTGATGACAACTGAATTTATGCTGTTGAAACATTCGATTTTATGAATCACTGCGGCGTTATTTTGCTTTCTCAAGCAATTTTCGTCCCATAGTCAGTGTATTCCAACATAGGCGCGGGAAGTGGGGTGCCAGGGGGGGCTCAAGCCCCCCCTGAACTTTTTTTAGCCCCCCCTGAACCATTTGAGCCCCCCCTGACAATTAAAACAATTATGCACTGAGTGCGACGTGATTAATGCTCGCAACGTACATACGTAATGAAGCAAATATTTTTTAAAGTGCTTTTAACCAACGAAGAATCACTATTCTTTTAAAAATCAGTCAGTTATTATTCACTTGGTCAACGTAAAATTTGGTAAAATTTTCAATGCTTGAAGTTCATTTTTAACCGTGTTTTATATCAGCGTTTGCAAACCTTTACAGCAGTCATGGACGATGGCCCAGTAAAAGTATAATGGCTGTCAATTCTTGTAGCTGCCAAACACTTTACGCCAAACTACTCTGAATGCTCGAATGAAAGTCGCTACTGATCATGGGAATTACGTAAATCGTAAACGAAAATGCGGTGAAGAGCAAAAAAACGGTCCTCAATCTTTCAGATGTTCCGAATTCCACCAAAATTTTTGTGAAAAGCTAAAAAAAAGGTCTTCACGGCCCGGACGCGTTACATGAACTGGAAATGTTGGTGGCCAACCTGATTTGTGTACATGCCAAATTGACCCGCGATCGACAGCCAAGCATCCAAAGATCGACCGGTACATCGCGATCGACTGGTTGGGCACCCCTAATTAAGCTTATATGAGCTGGTGCAAGTTCTCTTCTGGTTGAGTTTTTTAATGGTTTTGAATTTTTTCTACCAACCCAATGAAGCGGCTAAATCACTACTAAACTGGCACCGATGATCAGTAGGCTACTCGATTTGAGGGGGATGCCATCCCCCCTGAAAACAACACCATCCCCCCATAAAACATTTTAGCGTAAACCGTTCCCTTACAACTATAATAACCATCTCTTTTTAGGTCTGCATGAAAAGTTGTAGCCTACCACCCCCATAAGTGTTTTCACAACTCGAGCACTGCCGATGATTGTTACTAAAATTGAGCTAGTACGCCTACCTAAATACCTATATCTACACATCTCATTATGTTAAAAAATGGTTCAGTGCTTTATTTTGATTGTGTGTTTTTTGTTATTTTTAAACCTCAATGGGGCATTGTTTGTTGCATGTAACTCTGATCAGCAAAGCAAAAGTTAGATCGGGCAAATTTAGTTTGCCTACTTTTTGGTTTTGTGATTGAGGTATTTGCATTTTACAAATACATGAGTAGTAATTCGAGCATGGTTAGAAAAGCCTAATGGTAGTAAGCAATCTTGTTTTCCATGATGAAAGATTATCCTGAAAAAATTCCGGTCACTTGAGCGGCATGCAATTGATGTCTATCAAAATAGGTCTGCTGAGTGTCCTGCTCTTAAAAACGTGCGTTCGAAAAAAGGGGGGTCTGGGGGGCTTCGCCCCCCAGACGTTGACACGATCTTACTATTTTGAGCCCCCCCTGTCTAAAAAACGTTCCCGCGCCACTGTATTCCAAAGTACTTTCTGTTTTTCCGTGTCACACAGTCAATTTGATTGTAAGTCAAACTGTCAGTTTTGCTACTTTTTCAGTGAAATGATTTTTTTGACTTTTTTAGTTGAGGGCAAAGGTACAGCACTTTTCCAATTAGGAGCTATTCCAATAAGAGACACAGTGTAAACCTAAGGGCAAAAATTAATAAAAGACACATAGAAGGTCCTTTAACAAAAATAAACTTCAAGATAAACTGAGAATTCTATCAAGTTACCAAAATTTTTAACTCATCTTTTACTAGGAATTTTACCTCTTAAAATCGGGTCCATCCCCCCTTGTCGCACCATCCTCCATGGAGAAAAGAATGCTTGGTGCAGGAGCATGGATGGAAATTCTTGGTGATCTTCAAAATTTTCATCCAGTCGTCTGAACTCCGGTGAAATTGTGACATGACCAAACCGGAACGCAGCTGTTGCGAACACGTTGGAAATGGTTGGATTTTCATCCGATTTGTAACCCTCGTAAGTTCCCATAAGTTGCATTCCGCTTTCTCCAAGAATCTTGGGCACATACTCCCTGAAAAAAGAGCCAATGTAAATTTAAACGCTTCGACAAACAAAAGGGAACGAAGTGGCTAACCTGGATTAGTCGGCACTGAAATCAACTTGAGCTTTTATTGGCGTTTTACAACACGGATAAGTACAGAATGATGAGTTCCGCCCCCATAATTGGTTATGCTAACATCTTCACTTATAACTATCATGCAATCCTTGATACCAGTATTGCTGCTAGTTATTCCGCGTAAATCGCAAGATACAGACAGACTAAGACGCTTACGTTGAAGTCACTGCGTAGTCTTGATTTCGCACGTCCAGTATAGGAAGCTTAATTTTAATGTTAAAACAAAATATAAAGTTTTACATAAGCAGTGCTTACTAAATTTGTAAGACCAGCATATTTACCTCCAATGAACTACTTGATGGTAGGCCCCTACAATCTTTCTTGCTTCTTGATAGAGAATCTCTCCGGCCCAGTGGGGATTCATCTCTCTTAATCTCCGAACTATTCTATTGTGTTCTCGAATCCACAAAGTATGAATAGCTGAAAGCGTCAAGTGCTCACTAGCTCTGAAATAATAGAAAATATATGATGCAATATGACGTAGCCCACAAATGGAGAAACATGGTTACCTGGACATTTTTGCGTATTTTTGAATAAAAACTCGTAAATTTCAGCAAAAGGTGAAACAACAAAGTGACCAATTAGGCCATAAAATGCTAGAGGATTTTGCGAATTAAAGCTGGCATCTCTCATAGGTGGTCTAAATTTCTACACATAGAAAAAAATCTCCGACTCAGCAGATTGAAAAGCCCAAGATCAAACCCAACTAAAGTTAGCCCAATCTCAAGCCCCCAATGTACTGGCATCACTGTTATCGGTTTCTTTTGGAATGATTGCATTGACTGAATAGGCCAACATTTTGCACTCCAGCCTGAAGTTTTCTATATTTTAGTAATTTTACTATAGCGGTTAATAAATCTCATTCGCAAGTTAAACTGCACTAGACCTACCTTGGATCACCAGCAAGGAAACAGTTGATATTTTCAGCAGTTGCATCAAATTGATCCTGTACACAGGGCATATTCGGGTTGAAAGGAAGATAATTCCTGCCATTCACTAAAAGATAAAAAATAATGCATTAATGAGCGCTATCATGGTAACACGGTTTCGACTCTTTGGCTTCATCGGTGTTTTGTGATGACTTCTTCAAATAAAGCAGCCAAACCCCAAAATTCACGTAATTGAAGTAGGAGTGGGCTACCGGTACCTATCCATAACTTAACTGGAAAATTCCTTGCCACGCCGATTTGCTTGCAATTATAAGAAAAACAAATAAGTCTTAAATATAACAACCATATTATAAACAATCCGATCGCATTAAAACGCTTTAAAACAATTCAAGATTTGTATATTCTGGTAGAAACTTGAGATAGGCTTCATAAAGCCTCCTAGATCCTTGCATTGGCTACTAGTTCAATGATACCGGAATGTTTCGCTAAAATATACTGAATTGCCATTTCCCGAGATACCACTATTTTTATGAATAATTACTCTAGAGTAAGCTGCTTTAGTTGCTTGGAACACAGAACGTGAGGATACATTGGTTGTAGTTATGATTCAGAAAGCTTTGCTTGTTTAGCAAAATGCTAGTTTCGTAGATGATACTGGGCTGTTTACAAGCAATTGCAGCTTGCACGCTTGTAAAGCTAACTCTTGGCAAATTGGCATTACGACATATTTTACAGTAAAGTGCTGACATTGATTGCTGTTGTGGTCAGTATTCGAGATGTAAAAACATTTCTGGGGGAAGGTGCAAACTTTTCACGCAGAAGTAAAGAATGGATGGTCATTATTTATACGGGAATGGCTTACGATAAAATGTTTTATGGGGGGATAGCGTTTCTTTCCAGGAGGATGGCATCCCCGCATCCCCCCTCAATTCGAGTACTGGTTGTGGTGAACTTAACATCGAATGAAATTAGGTTGATAACCTTTACTGCATTTATAACTCGTAGTCGCAATACCTGCAAATTAAGACACCAATTAATGTAGATTGAAAATAGGTCAAACGTTCTTCATGATAGTTCAAGAACAACAAATTTTAGCTAGTAGACTGTTGCAAAAATTAACACTGTCTTTAAAACACACTAGTATTTTGACCGCAAACGCTTCAGAAAAACATATTTGGCCAAGACGGCTTATTGAGAAAAAACTCATAATCGCAAATCGTCCTTGAATCTCACCGTCTTGAAATCGATCGTTTACTCTCATCAGTCCCCAGTCATTTGTCAAATCTCGAAGATTATTCGCTGCACTTTTTGAACTTCCATAAACCTGAAAAACAAAAAAACAGTATTCTGCTTGACTAAAGCTGCGTAATCTCTCCCCCCAAAGTCCAACATAAACTCGCAAAAAGGTCCTAAATAAGCAAATTTCTGTTATTTGCGTGCTTGGTGTGCTTCAATTTTTTCAAAAAAGATATCATAAGATCCTAATTTTTTCTTTCATGGAAAAATTAGTCATAGAAACACTCACAGGGCTTTAAATCAAAATCAAATCTTTATTTAATTGCGGTATTAGGCTAAGCCGAAGCTCGTCACCAGTGGCGGGACTCACCTCCGCGGCGTAGTGCCTGGGCAACACAGTTTCAAATTCCGAAGAAACATCGCAGCGGTTTAAGCAGTTAGCAACGCAGGGGACCGGACCGAGAATTGAAATCTAGTCCTCCCGTACCGTAACAACGTCGATAGCACGACCGGTATACTCACAGTGCTCGCATCCACGAATGAAGTCGCTGCATTGAATTGTTCTCTAGGAAGAAGTTGATGAAATAAAGAGGAAGTATCACCAGTGCCACAAACCGCTGCTGATCTGAAGAAAGGAAGGCAATCAACATCCGTGATTCTTGGATCATCTTCAGGAACCTTACAAAATGCAGTTAGCCAAAAAACCTTATTTTGATAATAATCGACATAGTTATATTTCACTACCTTTGGCTTTCGCGCTCTCCGAGCTTGTATATTATACGGAGTCGGCACATGGGCCGTTCAACTTGTCAAAAACAAAGCCAAAAATGGAAAAAGCTACCTGGCTTTTGACTTAAAAACAAACTGCTTCTAGGAAAAAGAAAGTGAACATTTTCTTTGCGTTAACTGTAGGCCTGCTTTTACCAGCTAGCGGCATGCGATGATACGATGCTGACTAAAATACCGGTAGCTGATTGCGCTAATTTCACAATCACCTGCATTGGATAACAAGGCGATTCGTTGGCGCAAGTCTTAGAGCAATCTGTTAAGCCTTGGAACGTTGAGGTACTTAAACTCTGGGGAGTTAAATCCATATCATGGTCAATATACTGGCCCCAGACTACCAGCATGTGTGAAAATTCAGAGTCGTCTGAAATTGAAACAACCTCATTAGCAAAAAGTGAAACCAAATTCGCATTAGGTTTTTAATAGCTAGGAATTTATCGTATCAACATTGAAAATGTAGAACTTCCGGCTATGCTTCATTATATTCAAACGTACAGTAGTTTTTCCATTTGTTATAGGCCTAATTGTAATTTATGAAAAAGTCACCTCGATGCCAGTGTAGTAAAAGTATTTACGAACAATTTTGATACGCGCAAAAAAACTAGTGAAAAAATGAAGCACTATCGCCAATTTACCATCAATTTGCTTTGGAAATTGTCGGTAACACCGCTTGACGAACCCGTGCCTAGGTAACCACTGCCGCGGGATAAAAAACACGCTAAGAAAATTTCATATTAATCAATCAAAAGAGCACTTCAGCATCAAGAATAGATCCCATAACTTTATCCAGTGGCCGACTAGCGATGCCATAGCTTGATAAGCGACAGCGACGTCTACAGATTTCGACTTAAATGGACCGGATTTTGGAAATTTCTGCGGAGTTGCATTTTGTATACTTGACCAATTTTTGAATTTCAAAAAAAAATTGTAAGTTATGCCGGGTTATTCAGAATTTGGATTAGTAGTCCCGGATTTGGATTGAATGAGGGTTTTAAAATGATACTGTAAGTCCGCACACCTCTGCTAAGCAACACTCTTGTACGCTAAACAACACAAGTTATCAAACTGATTGTACCAGTTACTTCTTGATTGGATGTTCCAAGAATCTCGTTGGATACTTTTCTGACAATTGGAAGGCGGTAGGAGTTATATAACTTTTCAGAATCCCATCCTATGGGGGTACTAAACTCATTTTCGTATTGCGAAGGAAGCCATCTTGCTAGCGGCAAATTTCCAGCCCCCCAAGAAGGATTTTCTTCGTTGTTGCACATTCCGCTGTAAGTGCTGAAGCACAAATGCAAGTTAAAACAGTTGTTGAAAAGTTTTGCGATCGAAAGACTTGTTTGCACTCTTGTACTGCTCTTAATCAGAAGAATTTTGAGTAAAACACTATTTTTCAAAGCAGACTGTGGCTTACCGGTACATGCTGCTCAGACAGTTGTCGTAACACTGAGGTTCGGCTAAGTTTGGTTGGCAACCGGAGAAAGTGGCCAGTTCCCTCAAAGTCTTCGCACTTAGCACGTCGGTCGCATTGACTCTTCGTTTAAATCTATTTCAAAAACAATCACAGTTACCATTATGAAAGTGTTATGAGCATAATGCCTGGAAGGGTGCAAGAAAGCAACGGTGCAATGAATTTTGATTCGTGTGTAAAAGCCCATTAGGCGTGTGACATTTCCCTATTGTTAAGTCTGTATACATGACAAGCTTTTTAAGCGATCGTACAATTCTTATATGACGTCAGTTTATTATTTTGAAATCAAAATAAATCCATAAATTGCTTGAAAATGAGTTTGTCATTCAAAATTGTTAAATCTGTAAATTTAGGCTGAAATTAAACCAAATATCTTGCCATGATATTGCATTGCTTTTCGAATTTGCAAGGTTATTGTGACGTCATCCGGCGAATAAAATCGGTTAAAAAAGTCAAATGTATATGAGCTTATGGTTTTACAATCATTATCGAAATCAAATTTTTATTACACTCGCGGTATTACGCCGAAGATTGGCCGAGCCCATCGCCGTTGCTTAGCGCCAGGGCAATAGACGACAGCTACGAAGAAACGTCGCAGCTGTGTAGAGCTGTTGCCGACACTGCGTTCGATTTGACCGTCCCGGAAATCGAACACCCAGACCTTCCGCATCTATAGCGATGGCTTAAATCACTTTGTCAGCCGGATGATCGTTTCAACAAGACTACAGGCAAGAAAGACATCGTGAAAGTAAAAAAAATTTAATAGTTTTACTTGGACTTAGCTAGCAAGAACTTTTGACTTTGAATTCACTTTCAAAGCAAAAACTTACATTGAAACTTACATTGAAAAACATTTTTAAATACATTAATTCACCTTTTTGGATGATTTAAGATTAATTTATCTTTGACCATGTCTAGAGCGCATTCGAAAACGTCTCCGGCCATCGCCATTCGAGCTGCTTCTTCGTTTGGGGGTTGCTTGAAAAACTGAAACAGAGACATGGGGTCGTCCCAAACATCCTGCAAAAAAGTGAATGATTGTATCGGACAAAAGCTTTTATCTGATATACCACGCCAATAGATCGCTTACAAGCGGGAGCGAGTCGTAACGGAATTGGGAAAACATCGGCAATAAACGGCAACAATCGGGTTCCTTTCCGATTCATTCCGATTGCCGTCGTTCAATTGTCTTTCTGATTTCGTTGCGATTCATTACCTACTGTGAGCAATTAGAGAGACAATCGAGCACAATCGTAAAGAAATCGGCTTCTAGTCCATTATTGCGTTGTATTTAGTCGCATATTTATCCTCATATTGCGAAACAGCGATCAAAGCATTTT
The DNA here is from genome assembly GCA_964006365.1 of Trididemnum miniatum. NCBI lineage: Eukaryota > Metazoa > Chordata > Ascidiacea > Aplousobranchia > Didemnidae > Trididemnum > Trididemnum miniatum. The sequence goes on from OZ023244.1 coordinate 4,903,356, forward strand.
AACAAGCTAGCTTAGGAATTGCTGGACACCTGCCTATCACTCTAAAATGGGGAAAACCCACTGAGTGCCTTTTCCAACGGCACAACAAGTAAACTTCCTCGCCTTTTCTGCACCCTGTCCCTGTAATGCTGAGCAGCAGGCAGGAAGCTGCTGTGAGTACCAATTTTAAAGTCACTGGTGTGACCCGACTCGGAATCAAACACAAGTCTACAGCTCCGAAGGCGGACGCTCTTCCCGCTCCTCATTTGACATGCTGAATTGTAGCATTAAAATTTTCAGTTAAACAATATTCAGTTACAACGTGGAAATAGTGGGGATCTGGATCGACATTATGACAAAACAAAAAGTTATACAAAACTCACCCTTTTTAGCCATTTGATTTCTGTGCGTTTCACAGCACGGTTTACTTTTCTCAGCGCTTCTCGCATGGTGCGTCGCGCGAGTTCATCGTCGTACAGATCTGTAGACATATGGCATGATGACGTCATAATCAAAGTGCGAGGAGTTATAAAAGCCAAGATAAACGCCAAACGTGAAATATGTCGATGAGACTTGATCGATTGCTGTCGTGACATACTTAGCATACAACATGGCATAAAGTCATAAGGTGAAATACATCAACAAGGTGAAAGGAAAATACCAACAAACTAATTCAAAATTATCCAATTCCATTATCGCTGAGCTGAAAAAAAAAAAACAAGCAAAGAGCATGTTGTACATTGCCTTTTTTTAAATTTTTTAAAAATTTTAGGTAAACTAGTGTGCAACCTGCCGGTAATAAGTGTTCAAACTAAAGTTGCCTACTACAACTCATTGCTTCATGCTCTTTACATTACTCAACAGTTTAATTCCCTGCCGGGTGATAGACACAATTTTGAAATTTACGGAATTTATATTTTTGCCCAGCAGACTTTCAGCGTAAAAAGTGAAGTATTTTTGCTTTTGTATTTAGTTGCATATTTATCATTAAAAAAGTACAATTAAGTTAAAAATGTCGTGAAGCATCTTATCCAAGGCCGCAACAACTAAGGTGGGAGTTAAACCATCAACCTTGCGATCATGGCCGTTGTAAAAACGATGTTTCTAACCACTGCGCCACGCTGCCGACAAACTGGAAGTAGCGCTTCCGGAAGAAGCCTATCAAAGTACTAGGCCTAGTACATTGTGAATATCAATATCTAAAAACTTTTCAAAAATAAAAAAAATCTTACCGACTGGTCGGCGAAAATGGTTGCAGGCATTGCTGCTGTCGAGGTAGATTTTGGGTTTGACTACCGGGTCGGTCAAATCGGCACAGTGTCGGCAACGGCTCGGCATCGGTGAGATTTTTCATCGGAGCTGTGCTGTACAGACGCTAAGCCGCGGAGATGAGCCTCGCAACTTGTTATATGTTTCGGCTTATTACCGCGAGTATGAAAAAGATTTAATAGAATTGAACTTAAATTTAGGGAGGAGAAGGCTTCAAATCTCTGAGTCTTCCTGAATCCATCAATGCTTATTCATTACTTTTTGCATAGCAGGCAATCTAAGCTTTGTTAATATATTTTTTCACGCTTACCAAATGATTCACCATCTTCTTGGCTTCCAAACGATTGATCAACCTCAAGAAACACACCAAATAAAATACATAACAAAAAAAACTTCATGTCCAAATTTTTAGTGCTTCAGATGTTTCTGATGCAAAATACTTTATTTAGGCTATGTATTTTTAACATCTAGTAAAACTTTTTTCTCTCAAAAAAATTGCTTCAAGAATGAATATAATTTAGCAAAAACACATTGAAGAAAGACTAATTAACTCAGCCCAATTTTTTCATAACCCGATTCAAAAAAAACATTTGTCAGTAGTAGTAGTAGTAAGTTTATTTGTTTACGTTGACACAGTTCCACATAGATGATACAATTTGGCGAAAAACAAGCATTTAAGTCAATAGGTTGGCAACCATGCAGCAGCAAAACTGGACAGCGAAAGACCCGTTCTTTTACTGTTCTTTTACTTATTACATACAAAACTTGTGCACTTTGCTTTTCCGTTAAATCAGCTACAATTTCTTTTCATTATATTTTTATTATTATTAGCATATTTATCCTCCTATCACTTATCATAAAAAAAAATTATTATTATTTTATTCTTATCGACTTTGACTAGATTGCTGTTTCCTGCATATATACTGAACATCATAGACCCCAATAAGCTCTTGCCGATAAATTTTATCGTTTATATACAATCTTGATTATCGGCAAAAACATGCGAAAAACTTTAAAAATTTTGATGTCATTTTCAACTGATTTTTGACTTTTCAAAAACAAATTCATTTGATTTGTTACATTTGAAGTGTAATTCAAATTTAGAATTTTTCCCTGGCTCTCCGCACGACGATTTTATCTCGCCGAAACCCAATTTATCAATGTCGACAAAACAAGTTTGTATGAGCTTTTATAACAACGACTAACCAAATATTAGTTTGACCAAACACAACAAGATGAAATTGAAATGTGCTAAAAATTAAATGTTAAATAAATATTTTTTTTCAACACTTTTTAGGAGACGTCGCCAAAAGCCAGTTTGAAAAGTTTTTTAAAACTTGATAAATTGGTTCAGAAAAAAATTTATAGGTTTTCATACATTTAACGCCATTAACTACTGAACTCGTAACCAAACAGCTCCCCACAGCAAAAAAAGACTGCTATGATATCGAGCTTGTTCATTCAAATGTATTTTACATTGTGTTGCATAAAATTGCGTTATATAAAAAGTTGTGTAATGAGTAAACGTTAGTAACCCAAAATTTTATTTTAAAAATGCTTTTGTGCATTTATCCTTACGTAAGGTGACATTCGAAAAGGCAAAAGATTAAAAAAGCTTCCGAAAAATGGAGAAGAAAGGGGCGAACTCATCTGTGGTTTTCGTCTTTTCTGTCAATCAGGGATATACCAAACTCTTTTGCTGCCCAGGGCAAGTTTTCAGAAGATGTCTCAAGACATCCTGTAAAAAAAAGTCTTCATGAGTCATCTTTTAAAAAAGGTCTCTTTTCACTATCTACTGCCCCTGGGATAGTTAGTTAGTTAGTTGCATATTTATCCTCCTATCACGAGAAAGCGATCAATGCGCTATACGAGCTCGCTTAGGAGTTCCAACCATCTGTCTGTTTAGGAGTTCCAACTTTAGTCGTGTTTTCTCTAAAATAAAAGGTTTCTAAATCATGAAGTAGAAATTTTGGAAAACGGGTATAATTATTGCAACTTTTTTTTTAGATTATTAAAGTCCAAAAGGTGATATATAGGTACAACCTATTGTCTCTAAGAGTGTGACTGGAATGGTTAGTTAGTTAGTTGCATATTTATAGCCACACGAGTGGATTGCGTACCACAAAGATTTTTTAGTTGTTGCTAAGTTTGACTGTTTAACTGGAATGGTGACGTAAAGAGTTTGACTGGAATGGTGACGTAAAGAGTTTGACTGGAATGGTGACGTAGCCACACGAGTGGATTGCGTACCACAAAGGTTAAATTCTGAAAGAAATATTTATCCGAAGGGATGAGTGATCCTGGCAAAATCATTCGTCCTGGAAGATGAATGATTCTTACCTGAGGGCGGCTGATGATGGCTAATAGCCAGAAACAGCGCTGTATCGCTCTACGGTACCATTGTCCCTAAATTTGCTATTGCTAGTTAATCCGAATGCAACCTTTATTTTAAGTAGTAACTGCGTATTTGCTAGACTTTTTAAAACTAAATAAGCTTATCTTCAATTTGGCAGGCTATGCTGCGATCGGCTAACCTTCATCCGAATAGAAAATACACTCATCTTACGTCGATGTAAACCTGTAGCCAATTCCGTAAAACTGAAAATTTGTTTACGTGTTGATTTGTTTGCTAGTCTGGAATCAAAACACCTCACCTTATGACTAAATTACGTTCGTGATATGCCTTTTGTTAAATAATTGTCATTTAAACGTTAGACGCACCTTGGAAATACAGAAGCAACGATTCCCATGAAGGATACGGTGTATCATTTTCTTGTGGATTGTTGCAAGCCTGCACTGGCACTAAGCAAAAGTTTTTCATTCTTAAACTTTTAGTCATATTTTGTCCGGCTACCTCAGCACGAAAACTGAGAGGACACTCAAAAGCTGGGATTGCGCATTGCTTTTGCTGTGGTTTAAGCTTCTGTAATTTACAATTTCTACCTGCAGCGCAAATGCGTACTACGTGTAGCTGCTGTTTAGTAATAAGGCTGTAAGTTAACTTCTAAGCTCACGTGTTTTTTAAAATGTCATCACCAATGTTGCGATTTCCTTTTAGATGTGAAGCAACATGTAGTGTTTTTCAAAGTTCATTTTTTCACGACAATGTTAAATATAGGTTAGTTTGCGTTTCCTTAAGCATAGTTTTGTACCAAAAATTCGTATTATAAAAACTAACGCAAGTGAAAAATTTGTTGAATTGAAATTAACGTGATCAACTGAGTTAAAAAAGCCATTTTGCTGACCACAATGTTACTATTATAGCTGGTAAACTGAAACTGACCTTTATTTCGAAAGTTCTATTTAACACAATTAATTAATTCTGATGATAGGTAAGAAAATGAGTCAAAACAGTTGTTAATTAATACATCACATTTTCTCAGTATCAAAATTTGTTATCTAGCGAATTCACGCAAACAATGTAAAGCTTGAATATTACGTTTCATTAAAAATTGCGGAAGCACGTTGCAAGCATACCGATTACGCGATTAATTGCTTTTGTGGTGTAGTTGACAATGGCGTGAGAACTTTTCTGCACTGAATTTTATTTGCACCAGCAGCTCTACGCTCATTGCCTACGCCTATTACATCTCTAATTTTAGCAAAAAATTTGTGGTTCATAGTGCTTTAGCAAGGTCTATGTGGAGAAAACAATAACAAATTCAAAGCAAAAAAGCAATTCTGTCTTGTAGCAGGACGTCTATGACAAATTAACTGCAAGTAATCCTGACTTAAACGTCTTTAAAACCCGTCTGGGAATCGAACTCAAGGAGGTTTCGTCAACAACTAACAGAATAGAATATTTTAGACCAGAGCCGTAAGTTTCTCCGCTTCCAACTGTCGCCGATATAATAAAAATCATTGCCTAATGCAGTGCCGTAGCGGCTCAACTTTGAGCCCCCCCCCAAAAACCCTTTCAAGTCCCCAATATTTAGCTTTCGATATGAATTGTTTTAGGTTTTTCCAGGGGTAACAACTCAGTTTTTCACCACAATGCGAATACTGTGGTAAAATTAAAACATATAACGCGTTATCACTGTGTAAAAATAAAAGGTGTAATTTTAAGACAAGTTTGTTACACCCAATTCATTTTCCATTAAAATCGTTTAGCTCAGGGTTTTTCTACCTTTTTCTGCTCATGGCCCACTAAAATGATAAAATATGATGGTGGCCCAATAACTTTTGTTAAAAGGTACAAAGTCAACGTGATGGCATGATTAGGGAATGCTGATGTCGCTCTCTAGTCAAGCTCTGTGGCCCACTGTTGGGCCATGGCCAATAGGTTGAAAACCTCCGGTCTAGCTAGAGCGCACTTTTTCGTACACAGATGTTCTTTTGACAGCATCATAATCTGGAGATCGGGCGCATTAACTTTCGATTGACAACATGGCCAGCGAAGAACCAATCGGATGGCCGAGTGGATAGAGCGTGTGCTTCTGAGCCTGCAGGAGTGAATAGACTGAGGGTTTGATCACTAGTCAAGTCAAACCAATGACTTAAAAATTGGTATTCACAGCTTTCCAACTAGACATTTAGCATTAAAGGGATAGTGTTAAGAAAGCCGTCAAGTTTGCTTGTGCCGTTGGGAAAAACACTTAACGAGATTCCCCCATCTTAGTGCGGTAGGTAGACAGATGGCCGGCAACTCCTAAGGGAGCTCGTGTAGTACCCCATTGCTTTCTGTGATAGGTGGATAAAAATGCCAACAAATGGAAAGAAAAAAGATAGTCTGCTGTTTGCCATATTAGATGTAATAAACGTTTTAATAAATTTCAGTTTTCTGAAGCTTTGTTCAGCACTGGTAACAATAACAACGCATTTTGTAAACTCGAGAAGCAAGGCAAGCGAGCACTTACAGGTATTACTATTGAATTAAAAGTTCAACGGTGTTGAAGGGAGACTGCCAAACGAGCTTGTGTCGTTCTAATCAGCAACCATCTGATATAAATATCAAATGCAATAGACTCCAGCCGTGAATCGAACCCGTCGCAAAGAATCTGAACCTGCGTGCGGTATTGCCAGATCATATTGCTGACAATGGCTGTTCATGCACGAAGCTGCTGGGTGTAAACAGAGATGGGCATTTATCGCGATAATTTATCGGCGATAGCTATCGGCGATAATTTTTTACCGATTATCGTTATCGCTCAAAATATTTTGGATTTATCGATTACCGATATCGCTTTTGTAATGTATTTTGTTATCGCCGATAAATTATCGCGATAAACGATTCTTTATGCACACAGTGTTCAAAGTTAGGGAGTTGGCGCTATGGAAAAATTCACGGTGTCGATAAAGTCTTGTTGCAATTTAAAAAATCTCTCTTTGCTTTGTTTAATCCCACGGCAGAGTCCGTGAAGTGCTTTCTTTTCTTGAAAAATCTAGAAAAACACTTTTGTGATTTGACTTATAAGAAAAAAAACTTCGTCAAACACGTTGAAAATTTACCGCAACATTCATCGGAAAAATCTATCGGCGATAATTTATCGATTACCGATATCGCTATAAGAAATTAAGATTTATCGCTTATCGGTATCGCTCAGAGCATTTTTGAAATTATCGATTATCGTTAACGCTTTAGCACAGAAAGGTTTATCGTGCCCATCACTGGGTGTAAACAGCAATGCAAAGACAGAAGCGACATCACATGTCAGCTTAAAACTTTCTAGTATCGACATAATAGCCTGGTCCACCAGTTGTTTTAAAAAGTTTGCTTTGAATCTCTTCCTCAGAAGCTGAACGATATAGATTTGCATCGTGACTAAACATTCTCTTTTTCTATTTTCATTCTCTTTTTTTTTACTTTTTGATTGAGGAAGACCAGACCAATGTCCAATTCCTGCGCTATTTCAAAAGCACACGTTTTCAAACTAGCAAATCCTTTTTCAATGGACTTTTGTATTCGATGTCAGATTATGGTTGCTGACACAGAAATAGGGTAGGATTGAATTTAATTTACCGATCGGATGGCCGAGTGGATAGAGCATCTGCTTCTAGATTGGTGGACTCCGGGATTCAATTCCGGGTCCGGTCAAACCAATGACTTGAAAATTGGTATTCACAGCTTTTTTTGGTTGACGTTCAGCATAATGGATAGCGCGAAACAAGCGGCAAGTTCGCTTGTTGTGCTGTTGGGAAAGGCACTAAACGGGATTACCCCATCTAGGTGTGGTAGACCGATGGTCGGCAACTCCTAAGCGAGCTCGTATAGCGCTCCGTCGCTTTTTCATGATAGGAGAATAAAATTGCGAATAAATAAAAAATAAATAGATAAAATTTTAAATCTGCTCACAAGGTGTTAATGAATTTGAATTTAATTTTTTCAAGAGGAATGAATTTGAATTTAAGCTTTGAAAAATGATTGCATCCAACTCTGCACCAGCCTCCTTTTTCAAGTCCTACGCGCACTCTTACACACAGTGTATTGTTTATGACATCATTATGCAGTTTACGACGCTATTTGAAAGTAAACGATAGCGAAAAATTTTAAAACTGAAATATATAGAATCTGAGCGCAAAAAATCCCATTCAACGCGATTCGCCAAGCAAAACTTTGTTTTTGAATTGATGCAACTTCGGGTCCTTCAAGACAATTTGGGGCCCCTTTTGGCAGTGTGGGCCCCCCCCAATTGGGGGGTTTGGGGGGCGGCTGCTACGGTTCTGGCCTACTGCCTGCATAATATATTAAATCAACGCAATTGTGGTTTATTTTAATTTCTAGCCACTTAATTGCAGCTTAGGATTTTTGTGGTGGTGAAGTACATGCATCATGGAGATGACCTAGTTGAGCATCGAACCCGCGAAGCCAGCTTCGGAGCCCAATGCACCAACCACTCGGCCAACTCCATGTGCGTGGTTTATCTTCTTGTCGGTGTTTTACCACCAAAAAGTGTTCTGGCGCACTCTTGCGGCATCAAACGATGAATTACTAACTTCTCTTTTCTGTATTTTTTTGTGATGAGAAGTGGGTAATATTATGCTACGTTTACGGTTTTATATTTTAGTAAAATGTGCTAACGAAGTTATTGATAACACAATAGCCTTATACACAGAGATTCTAATTCATTCTACATCTTCTTACGCTTGTTGAATTGTGTATTGTGTTTGGCGTTTTGTATCACTATAGCGTGTTAATTAAAAACCTGATAATGATTGCATTTTTTTTATTTAGTCGCATATTTATCTTCCTATCACGAGAAAACGATCAATGCGCTATGATGAGCTCGCTCAGGAGTTGCCGGCCATCTGTCTACCACATAAAGATGGGGGATTCCCGCTAAATGCCTTTCCCAACCGCACAACAAGTAAACTTGCCGGCTTGTTCTCCACACTGTCCCTTTAATGCTGAGCGTCAAGATGGGAAGTTGTACATACTAATTTTAAAGCCATTGGTTTGACCAACTGGGAATCAAACCCGAGTCCACAGCTCCAGAGGCGGACACTCTTACCACCCCGCAATCTGAGCGATTAAACAATGAGAAAGCTCTTAGGGTATAAGCTTTCTACATAACTGCAACAAAAAACGCGCTGTGCCCAACAAAACGACATTGGCGGATTCAAGAAAGAGAGGAGACGAAAGGGGGCAAATCTCTTCGCAATTTTTATGTTGCACTGAGGCAAATGAGTTTCGCAGTCACTCAGCCGTGTCTACACGAAGCATATGGGGCATGTGGTACCTGCAAGCATATTTTAGGGGAATTTTCAAGTTTGGCACTTGAAACCAAATTATTTGGGCTTTCTTTATCGTAGGTCTAGTGTTTCCTACAAAATATGCGAGCGTTTTTTGGGAAAGCGCCTTGTTTTCGTAATTTATTGGCACGTGAAGACTGCATTGGGCCTACTCTCATTAAAAATTCCAAATCATACCGTTGTGGATGCTTAGGAAGAAGAGTCGCTCTAATTTCCCATTTCCCCTCCTAAATCCGTCCCTAGTCAGCGGTGATGTCGCCAAAGTTTGAAAATAGGTGGAGTAATTTTTCCCGTTAGATCTTCTTTTGAAGATCAGCCTTTAATTCATCGATTTTTCTACAAGCAAAAGATTCTAAGGCAGTGGCTGCAATTCTGAATTGTAGGGATGGACAGGGCTGCCGAGAGCCAACGAGGGCCCCTGGGCGGGACGCTATTGCGGGCCCTTGATCAGGGTCGATGAGAGTCAAGACAAGGCAAGTTTGTTTATTTCGCCGTAACTACAATTAACTAAACAAAGCATTAGAACTGAACAATAATAATGGTCAGGAAGCACCTAAGAACAGGGGTGCATCCAGGGGGGCCGCTGGAGCCGCGTACCCCTCCCCCCTGCAGACAAATGCACAAAACTTTCGTGATGTAAAGAAGGTGATATATGTATAAAGGACAATCTGAGGGCGTTATGACTTTTATTTTTTGCTCTTCACTTGACTTTGGGCGGAAAACGGACGGCTTCAAATTGCGGCCCCCTCCTTTTAAATTCCTGGGCACGCCTCTGAAGAACCATGAGGTTTTCAAGTCGAGGTGCCCCCTGACTAGAATACGCTGTAGGCTACATAAGAACAAACCAAACTAAGTGCGCGAAAATCAAAAAATGGATTGGGTTATGATTTTTACGGAAACAAGAAAAAAAAAGAAAGAAAAAGAATAAACTAAATATAAGCAAATTTAAAAAAAAAATAAGCAAACACAAACAAACAAAATAAGCAAATAATTAAAACAGGAAACAAGGAAAATTCAAATGCATATAGGCCTATAGTAATCCGACAAGCCATTCCGTGGTACTAAAATTAAATCTGCGCCCTATTATTTCATGTGTCTCAAAAAAAAAAAAAAAATTACAAGGTCATCATGCCTGCACATGTCCTATTTTCCACTCAAAATCTAGTGAAGAGCAAAAAAGGTCTTCACGTCCGCAGATGCCTAGTTTCTCTTCAAAATTTAGTGGAGAGCAAAAAAAAGTCTTCACGACCGCAGATGTCCTATTTTTCACTCAAAGTCTAGCAAAGAGCAAAATGAAAGTTTTCGTCTTGCAATGGCGCTTTGTCTGGCCAAACTGGCCAGGGCCCTCTAAACATGACGGGCCTCGGTACTTTGTATCCCCTGCTCCTCTTCAACGGCCCTGGTGATAGATGCGACGTTTCTTAGGAGCTTATTCATTACGCCAAGATCTAAAATGTGGGGATGTTGCATAGCGTTTGTCAAGTAATTTAGTCTGTTTTGCAAAATGACAAGCACGAATAGTTTAATCAAACAAATTCTTTGCTGCTTACTATATCGCTTGAGGCCGATTGAGATTTTACTCGAAACATTTTAGCGGTTGTTCGACAAAAACAACAAGCGTGTTTTTTCAGGTTGGCTAGTAACTGCTTGTGAGTTTTCGTTGCATTGCAGCGCGGGGATTGTCCAAAGAAGAGTTTCAGTGACGTAATGTTTTTGGACTGAAATGTTCATATACCGGCGATTTAACATCAATTCTGTTCTACATTACAGTGTTTTTTATGCACTACCAGTAAAATGAAGTCTTTACGTAAATTTCCCGGAAAGAGCCAACTTCCCCCCACCTTGCTGATCCGCAGCATTGACTCCAGAATATCGCACTTGAAAATAGAAATTCAATCCGGAAACAAATCAGTGCGCATCATGTTTGCAGAGGAATCGTTTTAGCCTAAATCTGACCGTTAATAGAATTAGCGGCAATTTCTGTCAGGCGCTTTATTGGCACTAATTAATAGAATCTGAACAATCAAAAAGTTTCAACTTGAATCGTGAAAGGCTTCATGGGGCGCAAAGGACCCCCCCCTACACATGCCGAAGTTCAGTTGTAACTCGTTTTTGGTGTAATCTGTCACAATAACACGGTCTTACTAATGACTCGAAGCTGCTAGTTTTAGTCTTTTCTTTTCACCAAAAAGTAGGAAAACTTACGAAAACAATTAAAAGCATAAAGATTGGAAATTTGAAACGAAAATGACAGTGAAAGAAGGATTGCTTGGAGAATGGAAAAGCGTTAAATAATTTAAACAGAGGTTATGCTTAGATATGTATAACGAGATATGTTTGCAAAAGATGAGAGCATATGACAATGAGCAAACGAAATATGAAAAATTCGTGTATTTAATTGCTAAACTTCTAAATTTTAGCGCGCGATAAATTGTTGTTCAATCAAATTCATTTGTTTGTTTTTCTCGTCACGGATGATCTGCTTTGTGACGTCACTAACGTATATTTACTATGGGGAAATATTTGGAAGCACCAAGCTTACGCAATACTCATGTATTAGTAGCACGCAATTTACTCGTCATGTAATCTCATAATATGGACTATGGGCTCTTGATTGATGCTTTGGTTTGCGACAACGGCTAGAAAACGTCCTATGCAGAAAATCAGATCAGCTTCCTTCCGTTTTGATTCGTCAATAAGCTTCAACATTTTACACGCTATTTACCCTGCGTTTGGCTGAAGCGCTATTCACGAGTAAACGCACAATGGCAGACATTATGATGAAGCGAAAAAAAGGCGCGCCTAGGTTAAGCGACACATTTTCCAAGCAGTTGCACGTAGTAACTAGTAGTAAGAGTGATTCGTTAAAACGTGTTTCTGTAGTAGTTTGAGTTTGTGCAGCAGTGCATTTGAAACTCCATACGGTACAATAGCTTGTTAGTGGTTCAGAATTCGAGAATTACGGTAGTATTTGGAAGCTGTGATTACAGCATAGTTTGTATTTAGTAGCCTGTAATTATCTAGTGCTTTGAAAGAATTTTGAATAATGCGTGACCTTAGCAACTTGAAACTTGATCAGTTGATCTTCTTTATAGAATAGGCAGTAACTGGTAGTTATTCTGCTGAGTTTCCATGCTTTGATAAAATGATGGCTCTCTCAGAATTTCAGAAATGCACATAAATTTGTTAGTGCCGCATGCTAATACCGTCTCCATTAACCTGTTGGCACACAACTGCTTAATCTAATTAGTTTCAACTTTCAAGGCAAAATCAGTTTACAAATTCTGTAAATAATCTCCATACTTGAATCAAAGACTGCGTCAACGTCGAATTTTTGTGGGTTATGTTGGCTTGGACATGAGACTTTATAGCTGCTGTAGAGTTTCAAGTATTTTGTTGATTTCTCTAATGCAATACACTGAGCCGTGTGTAAGGTTGCCACCATAAATAATTCTGCATGCGAAAGCTACCTGTTAAAATCATGAATAACAACAGCATGATCTCATCAGAACGGCAGTCTTTGCTTCGACACAGTTTAAGCGCATTTAAAATTCAGGTGATTGGAATTTTTGTAAACGCAGTTTGCGTTATTTCATGTGTGCTAGATTTAGGTGTTCTCTAGAGAGAAGTTTTAGCAAATAAGCTCCCCGTATTCACCAGATTAATATGTCCAGCTTAATATGTTGCTGACCATCCTGGCATGCTGCCAACTTTTATCGTTCAGCCAGGCTTACTTTAATAGGTTATTACTGTGTTAACGGTCTTGTTTACTTGCGTGTTGCGGCAAACAGTCACATTCTGCCCAAGCTGTTGGATGTTGTTTGAGCTTAGTTCGAGAAAACGTCAGGCACAGGGTTGTAAATTTTCTGAGTGGTAAACGTGAAGGAGCTTTCCCACTCCGGTAGAATTTTCCATGGAGCTTCTTCTGAGCGAACGGCCTGAGGGGGTCGAACGCATAAACGCTCCTCATGCCTATTGATCAGGCAAATCTGATGAGTGTATATTTTGAAGTTGGCTTATTCCTTATCTTAATAAATCTTTTTTTGTCGAAGTGGCATCTTTGATTTGATGTATGAAAAGGACTATTTTATTTTTTGTGTTGATTTTTAACCGGTTTTTAATATTACTTAAATTATCAAGTAACATTTTTTTAAAGAATGTGCAGCATTTACTTAGATAAATTTATTGAAGGTTTTGCAAATTGTTTGTCATCAGGAGCGTGCCAAACTTTTCTACCCTGGGCGAGTTACTGAGGAATGATGGCCCAAAAGTCCTTTAAAAAATAGAATGACAAAAAAAGTTGCTACGAAGCTTCATATAAAGAAAAGTCTTAGTATTATCTGTTGCCACCCAACAACGTTGATGCCCGAGCCGAGCGCTTCCTTTCCCCCAATCCCCCCAGGCGCGCCCTTACTGTGATCTGCCCTTCGACTTTATTTTGGGGAACACGTCGTCGTTTTTGTTTAGTGGTACCGCTGCGGAGGAGTAACGGCAAACGTAGAAAACTGATTTTACTGAACTCTGTTAAACCCCAGGCTAGTTTCTCTTCAATGTGGTAAAGTTCTCTTCGACCCAGATAATTCGTGAGCTCGTTCTGAAAGAGTCATTCTATGGTTTTAATTGTGCCGTCACAGTTGTCAATAATCACTTCTATTTCGTAAGTGCGTCAAGGCTTCTCCATGATGGATTTAGTGTTTAACTATTTTTGTTGAGATGCAGTGCAAGCAAGTTGAGATCGTAAGAATCTGAATTTCTTTGTGGGCGTTATGTATAGCTAGTACTTTTCTATGTTTTTGTTAATGCCCTACAGATCACTCGGCAATCGTTAGGCGAGAACAAATCGAAAACTCTAATCACATTACTCTGCTAATCCAGCTTATAATACATTTAAGCTAAGAACATCATTTGAAAACAGCACTGGTACCGTAGATTTCCAATTTTTTAAAGAGGATGAAATAGGATAAATGCAATTATTTACCGAGGTGTTTGGCTTGGAACGACTCACTAGTCATTCGTGGGCAAAAGGCTATAATATGATACAAGACAGTTTTGCCACTCAAAACTACTTGGTGATCGTTACACGTGAAGGCAAAGTGACGGACAACCAGCTGTCGGTTATGCAGTTTCTGTGTAGTTCGATTAGCACCTGCATGGCGACAGCTTATGTCCATTATCTGCTTTTATGGCACTTGGAATCTAGCTTTTCAGAATTGATCTTGCCAACTTCTGTAGGCTTGTTCGTACAGAAAGCTATTGGCGGTACTGGGTTAAATAACTCAGGTGGATAGGTGTGCGCAGAGAAATTTGCCTAAAATAATTTTTGATTATCAAACAAATGATATTTAGCGTAAAAATTTAGGTTAGGGCTCGAGCATAAGTTGGCTTCTAGTTTACAGCTTATTCGTTATATTTTCAAGCGACGAAACGGTGGAGGCTGGACGAATTTATGTGGAAGGATGTGAGAAATATTTACTTGTTTCTTCTCTTTCCTAGTTAGAATACGACAAACAGACCTAATTGTCGTGGAAACTAAGACCAAGGCCTTGTTGCAGCTGTCTAAAATTATCTGCTATTGTTTTTTCCATCTACTTGTACACTTTCGAAATCAGCCTTCCAGATGTCTCTTGGCTTGGATCGAAATTATGAGTCATAAGATCAACGGACCATGACATTATGACGTTATCGGCATTGCAATGGTATGACGCAGATTTAAAATGCTGCGCATGATTGCATTAGCTGAATGGCATTCATTAAATAGTTTCTACAATTTAGGTGGTTTTTGACTTAATGTAGTTGCATGCCGGTGGACAATAACGTGATAAATTTCAGTTTGGATTTACTGCTTTCGGTTGCGACCAGCGCTTGGTGTATCGGTTAAGAGCGTCCGCTTGTTAGCCGGGAGGCGAAGATTTTATTCCCGGTCGGGCCACACTAAAAACTTTAAAAATAGTATTCGCAGCTTTCGGGCCTGGCGCTCGGCACAAGCGGAAGTGCGAAGGGTTTTGCGTATGTGTTGTTCGTCATGTATGTCCCTTAACAGCGTTCAATCATTCGTGAATGATAATTGTAATGGGCCGCCAGTTGAGAATGGCCTAAACAATGTGTGCTTGCATCCGCTGTCTCGTACCTTTACCTTTATAACATTTTAGCTATGGAGTTGTTCTGTTCGTTTTTGGAATGCATATCAGTATTTAAAGGGTTTGCTAAGCGAAATTTATCCTTTTTTTAGCTGTAGTATATTTTCAAGGTGTTTTTTGGTGTATAATTGTTAAGTGACATTGTAACTAAATATGAAGAACCACAAACTTCCTCGTCATCAGAAGCATTACAGTTTTGACAGTATCAACGCTAAAAAGGTACGTTATTTTATTCAGGATTAAATCAAACACTTGATAAACAAGCAAAGAATATTCACGGGGTAGTTTTTGATAAATTGCTGGCCCATGATAAGTTGCATCGGAAATACATCAATAGCTGTGCCGGCAGTAATGATTGATTCCCTAAATCCTCCATTGACGAGGCAACGCCGAAGTTCCTACGCGCATAGAATGAATTCGATCTGGCCTCAAAGGTTTCCCGTTGAATCTTTGATTTTTCCATTCACAGCTGGTTAGAATTTCAGAAATAAATCTTAATGTGCCGTGTTTTTTAAAGTTGGGCATGAGAAACCATTTAGAAATTATAAAAGACCGCCAGTTGAATTCATAACGAAAAACACAGCTTTCTACGTTTTGAGAGACTATCTACGATGGTAGCAAATTTTGAGAGACCGCTGGACAACTTTGAGAGACCATGTAGGTTCCTCAAAACGCCTTAAAACGAACAATACTGCTGGTGCGTATGACTGACTTGGTTAGCTCAGTTGTCAAGCACATTGCTATCAATGCGGAAGATGTGGGGTTCGATTCCCGCGCCGGTCAAATCGGATGTTTATAGTCACCGCTGCGACGTTTCTTCGGAGCTGTGTTGTCCGGGCGCTAAGCTGCGGAGATGTGCCATTGTTACATGCTTCGGCGTGATACCGCGAGCATAAGGAAGATTTGATTTTTTTTTTGATACAACGACTCTCCAATGGAGGGTGTATCATGGTTGTTTTTATACGACGCTCTACCAAGGCCTCTGCATCACCCTGTTCATGTGCTAATGATTACGAATGGACCTGACTGATGCTTATCGTAATGAGGTTTTGTCATTATAGTAATATAGCTGTGTGCGAAATATTAATTGTTATTTTTGCTTCCGCCAATGACAAAAAGCTATTGCTTAAATGGTCTACACCCAAGCTTTTCAGTTATTGCTTGTACGAACGAAATAAACCGTTAAGGAAGTAGGTAGATTTTTTGAAAGTTTAGAAGGGTATGCTAAAGTTTCGTCAGCATCATTTTTTACATGACGTAGGGTTGTTTTCTACCGCTTTATTGTTTCAGCCGAAATCTCATGACACTCTCGTTAGTTAGGGCTTGTACTAGGTCCTCACTCTACCTCTGTTCTCTGACAGTCAAATCAACCTTTGCATGAGCTGTTTAGTTACGCTGGTTAATTGCCAGAAATTAAACCCTTACATCAGCTGATAGCCACTAGGGGTTTAAGGTTTTCTTTAACGAAGCAGAAATGATTTTGAATAATGCATGCCTTATTACGTAGTAGTTACTGCTAAATTAAATTATTTACCTTTAAAAGCCGATAACTTAAAACACAGTGTTACTTTCTCTTACTTATCATCTTTTCTCAAGCCAAATGCCAGAGTATAGCGCACAGACGGCATGCTAGAAGTATAAAGCGCAGTGTAATGAGAGGTTTAATAGCTTCAGGTTCAAAGCTCAGGGTCGTTGGTCTGAATAAAAAGTCTCTTGAAAAATTTTATCAAAATTTCAAATAGTATTATCCTGTCTGTTATCGAAAAGTAAAACGCAAATATGATATTAAGCACCGGGAACTGATGTTTATGGGCTTTTTAAAAGCCGGTCGTGGTTACCCCCTAAATTTGTACCTGTAATGCCTTTGTTTCAAACGAAGGCGGAGGAAGATAAATCTAAAAAGATTGACGCAGCTTCTATGGTTCATACGTTATACCTTCGAGGTGGGTATCTAGGTTGTTGCTGTAGCTGCCAGCAACTCTGCTGAATTTTAATGGAGCGAAAAGGACAAAAATTCACTTTCCTAATTGCTGTAATTATACATACAGGGTATCCCGCAAAAGAATGTATTCTTTAAATTTTTTAATACTTTTGTTGTAGTAGAGCATTTATCGCTTTCATTTTTTCAGGTTTTATTCTATGGTGATAGAAGTTTGTGTGTGAAATTTTGAAGCCTTTAGCTTCATCGTGATTTTCACAATTGAGCAGCGATCAAAAGTAGTAAACTTATATTTGGAAACTAAATCAGTGGTCCACACCCAAAGGAAATATTGCAATTAAGCATTTCGGTGTGAAGGAAGCTCCATCTTTAGCGGCAATCAAGAAAATTGTTCAAAAGTTTGTAGTGCATATCATTGTCATGGCACTTGCCCTAACAGAAATAAAGGAAGTTCTGAAAGAAGAGTGTCTGCTCGCACCGAAATGAACGTTGATACGCTACGTAAATCGACAGTTCGTAGCCCAGAAATCATTACGGAAACGTTTATTTGAACTTGGCTTGACAAAGTCTTCTGCTCAAAGAACAATGAAACTTTAAATTCTTTGACGAAGTACAAAATAATGAATAGTAGAGTTTGTCACAGAATTTTAAAGCTTCATGATTGTTTGAGCGGTAGACTTTGTCAAGCCAAGTTTAGATAAACGTCTCCGTAATGATTTTCTGGGCTATGCACTGTCGATTTACGTACCGTATCAACGTTCATTTTGGTGCGAGCAAACACTCCTCTCCCAGAACTTCCTATATTTCTGTTGTGGCGAGTGCCATCACAATGACATGCACTACAAACTTTTGAACAATTTTCTTCATTGCCGTTGAAGATGGAGTTTCTTGTACACCAAAATGCTTAATTGCGATATTTTCTTTGGGTGTGGACCAATGATTTAGTTCCTAAATAAATTTTCGTTATTTTTGATCGCTGCTCAATTGTGAAAATCATATTGAAGCTAAAGGCTTCAAAATTTCATGCATAAAACTCCTATTACCATAGCATAAAACCCGAAAAAATGAAAGAAATAAATGCTTTACAACAAAAGTATTAAAAAATTTAAATATAAACTTTTTTGTGGTACACCTTGTATTTGGAAAGACACTCGTGTGGCAGTTATCACCTCTAGGGGTGGTGTGGAGTGCTCTTGCCAAAGAAAGAAGGCCAAATCGGATAACGTTGTTTTAATGTACGCAGTTATGCGTTGTCTCTTCATACGTTGATTTTTCAACAGGTCGAAGAGATCTCGGTGAATGCTTTTTATTTTCCTCGTACTATGACCTTACTCATTGTCACAATATTAGTGACCTTTTACATAGTCATGAGCAGGTTAGTAGACTGTCAACTATGTTTTATCACTGTTTGCGTCTGTGGCCTACTAGAACGAAGGGATGTCAGAATGATTACATGCGTTAACTGTAACCTTTTACCGGCCATATTTAAAAATGTTTTTAACGCATTTTACTGATTTGTAGTAACAAGAAGTTCGTGCTAAGTTATGCCGATAATTATTGCGATAACAGCTTTTATTGGATTTGACCTAATAATCAACCTGTGCTGGTTAGTCAATTCCTTTCGGGCGTGCCCAGGAATTTGAAGGGGGGGGCCGCAATTTGAAGCCGTTCGTTTTCCGCCCAAAGTCAAGTGAAGAGCAAAAAAAGGTCAACACGTCCGCAGATGTCTAATTTTCCGGCCCAAAGTCAAGTGAAGAGCAAAAAAAAAGGTTATCACACCCTCGGATTGTCCTTTATACGTATGTCACCTTTGCACGACGAAAGTTTAGTGCATTTGTCTGCGAGGGGGGCGGCCCCCCCTGGATAGGCCTCTGCTTTCGTTGAGTTTAATGAGGTTGAATTTTCTCGATATTTGAATGTATGCTTCTTTGTGTCACATATTTGGTACATAGCACTATCAAAAAAGGATTGTTTTTGGTTTTTAGAGATAATGGAAACTTTGAAAAAAATATTGAATCTGGTCTCTATTGTATGATCGCTTTTTATCTCGTGATAAGCGCATTAGCCTTCCCTAATGGTCCTTTCACGAGACCGCATCCTGTGGTAAGTGCAAAGTTGCAGTGTTATGCGGCATTGCTGTAGTTTTGTTGCAGCAGAACAAATGTGATTTTTTTTATTATTTTCCGTCTTTAATTAGCGACACTTGCTTGTGATTGTTGACGTTATAATTTTATAGCAAACCTTGTAGCCTTTCGCTAATCAGCAAATTAGTGAAAAAACTCTCAAGAATTTTTACTAGATAACTAGACTGTTTCTACAGGTTGTAGGCTGAGACTATACCGCAAATGAATTATTGAATGAAACACCATAACTTATAGCACGTAACGCAACTCCCTTTATGGAAGAATTCGTGATGCGAGCTTGTTGACTGTCAATATTACGATCAACCCGAGCTTTGGATAGGCGGTAACTACAACTACGTGACCGTGGCAGTGGTGAAAAAAATATAAGAAGAATTTGATAAATTGAAGCACTCATTCACTTTTGCCTAAGTGTGTGTCGTATTCATTCTTCTAAGGCGTCATTGCCCGGACATAAGCGTTGGAAAATAGCCTGCTATCACCGATGCTTATTTGTTACGAGTCTAAATTCTAAAATGACCGATTACTTAGAATTTTTTATTGTAGAATTTGTTTTCAGTTTTGGCGTCTTGTTTTTGGTGTAAGTGCTTTTTATCTACTTTGTTTGGCATTCGGGTCATGTCTTCACTTGGATCAAATCAAATCTGTTCTTTACTGGATTGATCCGAATGTGAGGTATGCGAAACGGGAAATTGATGTAGTTGAGGTAGGTAGATACTGTGTTTTTAAGAAATGCACCATAAAATGTGGTGCGAATTTCCAATTCTTAGAAGAGGTTGATGCAGCGATATCCAATTGTGCACTAAAAGATTAATGCTTTGATTATTGAAGTGTTTGAAAGGTTTCAATGTATCTGTTTTCGTTTGTCAATGTGCTTTGCAATAAGAATCACTTCAAACTCCCATAAGTATGTTAAGTAGTGTATGCCTGTTCATAGCATTACATTAATCACGTTATGTTTAACGTTCAAGTGCTCAATTCTTTTGCGTTTCACATGTATTTGTAAGTTGTGCCTTAGAAACGACTGATGCAGGAGTCAAAGAAGTTAGGAATCGTAGTATCTTTTTGGTTGTTGCATGTGTTCGTCCTTTTCGTCATTTGTTTACCCTCAGCAAGATCTGGATTTATACACCATCCTGATTTCATTTTTGATTTTTCAATAGTATTTCTTATTGCCACTTTTCAGGCTTATGCGGTGAATTGCTCCACCATCACAGTGGATAGGTTATACTCCACACTTGATATCTTCGTAGTTGGCCATTTCATCGGATGGTTTGTCAAAGCTCTTGCACTTAGAAGTTACATCATGTGTTGGGCTATCAGCATATTATGGGAATTTACAGAGGTAAATCAATCAACTTAGCGTTCAAGGATGGTCAGAAATATAGTTTCTATTTTGTATAATAGACTGCTTTCAGGATACTTTAATTTTATATTCACGTTTTAACGTTGCGTTTTTCGTGTTTTTATCTGTTTCACTTGCATTTGACTCTGTGTGTCTTTTTTTTTTTTGCTTTTATCGAAGGCATTTGTTGAAAATTTTAACTATTTTCTAGTTTTAGTTAGTTACATTCAGAGCAAAGGCAACTTTTATATCTCTAAGTAAAATCAACACCTACTGTACGCAAGTTGTACATAAAACGAATAATCTTATAAATAAAGCATGGATTAATCAAAATCAAAAAATCAAATCTTCATTATACTCGCGGTATTACGCCGAAGCGTGTAACGAGTTGCGGGGCCCATTTCCGCGGCTTAGCGTCTGGGTTACACAGCTCCGAAGAAACGTCGCAACGGTGGCAAGCCGTTAATGACACTGTGCCGATTTGACCGACCCAGGAATCAAATCCCAGATCCTCAGCCCCTCTAGCGTGCGCGCTGAGCAACTAATGACCAATTTAATCGAAGAGTAGAATGTGACTTGCTTTGATGATATTAACCTCGTCAAGGTCTGCATTTTTTTGTTTAAATTGCTTAATATTAACCACGTTGTTGGCTTTTTTCAGCAGCTAGCTTAACTGCAGTTTTTGTCAAGTCACCCAACATGTTTACCTATACCTTGTAAAAAGCATGACGTAGCGATGACGCTTTAATTTCACTCTTTATTTTAGATATTTTTTATGGATGTTTTTCCGAATTTCCAAGAATGTTGGTGGGACCAAATTATAATAGACATTTGTCTTTTCAATGCTTTGGGCATTTTTTTTGGTATGAAAGTTTGCAAATATTTGGAATTAAGGAAATACAGATGGGAATCAATCAAGTAAGTTTGGCAACAGATCAAAAAAATCTTCAACGTTTTTTATTATGGATGGCGTAAAATGGATGAAAATTCAAAAAACACTGAAATTCCATTGTGTTAGCCGAGATGACCGAGATGTTTCGGTAACTGCAGATTGTTTTGTAAAAATTTTCCTGGACAAAAATGTCAAACTGGACATAATTTTGCGTTCAATATAATTTGAAAATAACCTTAGTTATTTATTTATTATTTATTTATAATTGATGTTCAAAAAGTGTTCATTGTACGTTTCCTGTGTAAGATGTAACTATAGTGCAAAAAATTCCTTGCATTGCACACGTAACGTTCTTTGCGTTGGATTCCAAAGTACAACAGTGAGTCAATGAGCGCTGTGGGCGTTGTTTAAAAAGTTTTTGATGCATACGATCAAGATGTTTGAATTTGAAACTTTCATTTACAAGTAATTTTTACTTGATCGGTTTTTAACCAACTAATGCGTAGCCAAGATCTTTTGTGACCAATTCCATTTACGGTTGCAATCCATCGCTGTGAACATATTGCTCCATTAGCTTGGTATAGCAGTGAAATTTTTCTCTATTAACGGCCGCTACATTAATTGAGTTTTATATTTACTCTGTCCACACGTCGTACAATTTTAAGTGTTTCCAAAGGCCCACGGCTACTTACATCACAATTAAAGTTTTGATGTCATAAAATCTTGTTTTAATTATGACATCAAGAAATTGATGATGATGCCGAAAGCATGAGAGCGTTCGGAACCACTTGGACTCGACATGTGGACAGTGGACCCTGGGCATGGTAATTGTGTCTCTAAACTGGACTAAAGTACTTGGCCTGTGAGCTGCATGCGCTCGATCCGGGCTAATACTGACGACAATTCTTTTTCTTGCAATTATATCTCACCAATTGCAACATTGGACAAAATTTTATCGCTTATTTATGTATATGTGTGTAAACTGGTTATGTACGCAGAGATATTCATTCAACCACTGGTAAAGTGAGAAGAGTTGTCATGCAATTTACTCCTAGAAATTGGACAGGGGTCACGTGGATTGGTCCTGGTTCGAGCACCAGGAGAATTTTAGCCGTTTTTGCAGTTTTATTCATGTTTTTAGTGAGTAATTTTTGAACAGTTTAGCGTCATGTGGTTGAGCTCTTTCGGCAAATTAACTTTGAAATGTATTGCGTATTTTTGTACTTTGCACTGTTTGAAAAACTTCGCTGACCGATTTCACATTGAGGCAGCCCTCTGGTACAGGGGTAAGAGGTTATAAAAAATCATTGTTTTTACCAAAAGCTTCAAGTTTTCCTGTGTTTCGCACTGAGTCTCCCATGATTGTTTCACCGTTTTCATAGTTATTCCAGATTAATTTACCCACATGCTTTTCCAATTCTATACGTTTTGTGACTATTTTTGTTTGATTACTTTACAATGACGTAATATATAACGTTGTATTGCAGGTGTGCGAATTGAATACATTTTTTTTGAAACATTTTCTTCGTTTCCCAGCCACGCATCCTTTTTGTTGGGGACGATTAATATTAATATTTGCATCATCCGCTCCTGTGTGCAGGTATGTTGCGTTTGCGATAATTCATATCGAAGGGTGCTTGGCTGGGGCTTGGGCCTTTGACTTGCTCTTGTGATAAATTGACATCCCGTACTGTACGCTGCGAAAATTTTCGATTATTAGTTTTTTCAATTTCGACTTTATTTCTCGGAATGAAGCATGGCAATCATCCGAATGCCAAACATAAATGTAGAACGTCATTATTCTCTGGAGTTCTTGTCTTCCATCTTTTTACCTTTTTTTTTTATCTTCATGAACTTCGCAGTTGCTTTTAAAAGGTATGTTTTGCAGATTTGCAGAAAAAATCCGTCTTTTGTCAAAAAATACTCAGTTTTTCCTTCACGAATCCAACAGTCAATGCCACTCTGTCCCAGTTCTAGTAGCTAATCATTAGTTGTACTGTACTATGCCCAGAATCGAAGGGGAGAGGCTAAGTTCCGGGGCCTCTCGGCCAGGGGCGTGACACACTTAAAAAATCAATGGGGCCCCTGAAAAAAGTTTGCTGCTGACGTCAGTATCAGTCTGCGAAAAAGCATGAGTTTCCTCGAATATTAGCCCTGGGCCCCAACGTCTTAATACAACCCTGACAATGCCACCAGGAAAAGTTGGCAGTTGAGCTCCATTTGGAAAAAAGACTTTTTTAAAAGTATCAATTAATAACAACTTCAATTTCAGCTCAGTAGCGATCGGAGATTTGAACTTAGGGCCGAGGGTTTTTTGATTGTTGATATTTATTAAAGATTGGCGGTTTCGCAGCTCTGGGGTATGAAATCTCTCGAAGGAGGAGGCACTTGAAAATGAAATATCTACATAGCCTATCTCAGCGTTTCGCATCAAAAGATAGCCAGTATGGAGATGAAATAAGTGGTGAAATGTAATACGGTCGAAACTGCTTCGCAACGAAAATGATTGCGTTACACAGGAAGTGACGTTTGGTGGTCTGATGATTGCCAGTAGGAGCGATCGGTTGAGCTTGTTGATAATTTTAAAAGAAAGTTGTCATTTTTGCCGTCGTAGGTTTGATTAAGTTTCATTTTAGGCAGGTCTACGTATTTATGACTGATGTGACTTGTAACCGAATGGGAACGCAGGCCTGGATGTTTATGTGAGTAGGAAGTCATTTTTTGAATAGAAGGCTTTGTGATAAGTCCATTATGTTTGCTGATTATCGATGTGCGACGTCGTGTATGACGGAAAGACCAAAGAAAGGAATCACTTTGAATGAAACCAGTTGCTTGCCAGTGTTTCGAGTGTTCGCTTTGCAGTTGGGAGACTTTACTGTATTCTCGGTCGAATCAAAGCAATGCCTCAAGAAAATGGCGTATAGTTATTGAACCAGAATCTTCAGCAGTTAAAAAGAACCAAGGCACTAAAGACAGTCTAATATTTCATCATGTGTTAAGTCGATGCTGCGATTGATGCAGTGGTCTGTAGCTTGCCGCTTGTAGCAGAGATCGTGAAGCACATTATCCAACGACGCAACAACGATACTTTAATATTTGTCTTGTATGTCTATCGTTTATAGTAACATTTCTGGTTTATATTTGTAATGGGCCGTTATTCGAAAAAGGTCTAGGTAAGCAAGGTCTGCTTTAGGTTTTTGCTGTTTCGTACCTTTGCTTTTGCATGAGCGTAGAATCGCTATGTTTTAATCGTGACCCTTGCGTGGCTAAAAGTATTGCATCAAAAAAATTCAACCACCATCATGGTTGTGGAGTTACACCAAAGCATGCTGCGAGTGGCCGGGCTCATCTTCGGAACTAGCGCCAGGCAACACAGTTCCCAAGAAACGTCGCAGCGGTGGCGAACCGTCGGCAGCGCTGTGTCGGATTTAATCGACCTGGGATTTGAACCCAAACCACTCGCACCGATTACGACGAACACTGATAACTGACCGCGAGCCAACTGACCGCGAAAAACAGCTCCGTGCGCTGTATCGTACTTCGTGCGCAGAATAATTTGACAAGGCTCGAAAGCAGGCTCACAGCGGGGAGTAGGTTCGGTTAGAGTTAGGTTAGGCTAGGTTCAGTTAGGGTTAGGTTCGGTTAGTTAGAGTTAGGTTCGGTTAGTTAGAGTTAGGTTCGGTTAAATAGAGTAAGGTTTGGTTAGGGTTAGGTTCGGTAGGTTAAAGTAAGGTTCGGTTGGGGTTAGGTTCTGCTACGGTTTGGTTCAGTTAGGCTTAGGTCCAGTTAGGGACGGGTTATGTTCGTTCAGGATTTGTTGTAGTTCCACGTGGCGAAAGTTCTTGTTAATAAATTAGACGTTTTTGGCGGTCAGTTGTCGTGTACCGGATTACGATTCTTTCATTGCAATTCTTGTTTCAGTGCCATGACTTGTATGGAAACCATGATATCGGTGAAAATTGGCTACGCAGAGTTTACTAACGCACAGATAGAGAAGATTATTGCTTGGATTGCTATAACGGTACGTAATGACGTCGTTTTTGATGCCACTAAGTCATGACGACAAAGTATTGCATTTGAATCGCAAAGTTTGCATGAGGTAATATGCCTGTCGTAGGCTGGCGGTGTTTTTTGAAGTTAGAGTCTCACCTAAGTGTAACTCATTGAACATTGTTGCAGATGTTAATGACGTTAGCGGCTTTATTTGGACTGGTGTATCTGGGCCGCAACAAACGACCAAAACAGGTATGTTACTCACCCATGGTATTGCGGTAAGGATTGTCCAGTATGGTGGGTGATCTGTGACCAGAAGAATGTGTCAAAAGTTGTAAGCCTGGCTTAGCTTAATGACTTATTAATAATAAGATTTTCAGCCAAAACTTAACGTTTTTTACTGTGTCGCACAATGCTGACGATGACAGATGAGTTTATGCTTTTGAAATGTTCAATTGCGAGATATATTTCGACTAGCCAAAGTTTAGTGGTCGTCAGTCGAATCAAGTGCTTAAAATATTTCGACTGTATTTTCTTTCTGTTATATCAGTTGCTTTATTTTTGCAGAATAAGCACCACCACTACGAAAGTACGGACGATTCCTGTTGGGAAAAATCTCCAGATAAAAATGATTAAAACCGATTTATCAAATCAGCTTCAACAGCCATGGTGTAGTGATATCCCTTCTCATTAAACCTGGAATCATTCTAATTATTTGAAATCTATACCTTTCTCGTCAACCCGGGATTTATACTAGAACACCTGTACTAATTTTTCTAAGATGTAGTTTTGATTGACTACCATCAATTTTGAAGTTTCCTGGTCAATTTAGGGATTTTACGGCTATATTTTTGCATCAATTTCCTGTTTTTGTCGAGGACATTTTGGATGCCGGACGTTGACACAGCTTTGTGTCCTTTTCAAGATCGTCTAATCTTCAACACTTTTTACGAGTAAATTTACAGCCCTATTGAAAAAGATAGCAAAATAGCGAAAATCATTGAAGTTCACTTAGTAGAATATACTCTATGAAATCAATTGCTGCCATGACTGCTGACTGATTCATTATTTTACCATGCGAGTTGTGCTTTGCTGTGTCATGCTCTCTTAGTTTTCTTCAATTTGAGACCGTTTCATTGTTTTATGTAATTCTATTTCTATTGCCTAATTGATGTTTTGCCTATTTATTATTTTTAAAACTTCATTTTCTGTATTTTTGCTGCGTTTTAAGATTGTTTGAGGCTCTTGGAAAATCTAGTTTTACATACTTGATAAGAGTCATTTTATTTTTTTCATCATTTGATGCTTTTGTGCGTTAATTGTAGTTTGATTTAAATTGTGCATTCCTCAAGGCACTAGCATAGAAACTTTGCGATGTATCAGCAACCTGCAGATGGCCTTGCATTCAGCGCTGTGGCATAACCGAAGATAAAGATTCGCGCTTTTTTAATGTATTAATGGGGTTTAGGTACTTTGCGAGGGGTAGGTGCGTTTTGTGAGTAGTTTACTAACGTATGTAACGATTCCGAAGTAAACCGTCTGCTATCGCGGAGTCGATACAGAACTCACTCGATTTGAGCGTTTGAGCGGTTTCTATTAAAGTTATAAACACAAATAAGTAATGACAATATTCGCAACATTAAACTTAAACCTTTAATATATCTTAAATTAAATCAGAAGAAAGTGCATCGCAGTTGCACAACAGTCAGCCGTCAACATTTGGTTTAAATTTACTCGAGACCGACGATCAGACAAAGTATGCAAATATGGTACTCACCAACTATTTCTTGCAGACGGTAATAAAAATATAAATTCAACGGATGACAAATAATGTCGAGCAATGAAAGCTCAAAGTCAAATTCTTGTCTAGCAATAAAGGCTCCAACTAGTAACTCTACACACACATTGATATCGAGCAACAGCTCTGTAATTTCTTAAAACATCTAAAGCTTATTCAAATAGAATCAATTGCACTGCAACTTGCAAATCGACTAAATAGATGCTGCTATCAGCACGTCAAACTCCATCTGATGAGTTGTACAATCACAATTGCGGCTAACGGAAATCAACTTCGTATTGCATGTGAACGAAACTGTAAAACACTCCAAGAAGAAACAAATTTAATCAATGAGCTAATCGCACATCTTAAAAGAAGCAATCGGCAATGACAACTCCCGGAAATATAAGCTGCACAACGCCAGTTACTGTGACCTAGAGTAACAAAGGTCACTGTGATCTAGAGTGGCAAAACATGAAACTGAGTTCGAAATCGGCTGTAGTCGACCACCGATTGTGACGACGCTACACATTCCCCCCAAATGCCGATATGGGTAGGCATTTGAACTGCATCAAGAGCGGAGGAAACCTGACTAAACAAGGATAGCAAATAAATAACAAGGTATACATATATATAAAGAGAGTGCAATTCATAACGTAAGGCAATATAATAACACAACTGCATTATTTAACGTAGAGATTTAGGTCCCTAAAGACTGATAAGTTACTAACGTACTTATCAGTCTTTAGGGACCTCTCTCCATTAAATTTAAGATATTTCATAAATGGTTGGCAAAACTTCAAATTTGTTATTTTTGTGACTTTTTTGATACGTTAGGGTTGTGATATTCAAAACTTTAAGTAGCTGGATGCGATAATCACAGCTTTTAGACTGCTGTTTGCAATGCGTTGGATTGTTTGCACCGATGATTTTCTTAACTTAAAACTTATTCAATACAACATTTGTTTAAAATGCAATACTATTTTGTTTTGATAAACCGTAAGTTTATGTGGATTGTGTTATAGACCTTTATATCGTGCTTTTAGAATAGAAAAGTGTTTTGTTTCAAATAAATGTGTTTTTCATATGTCACTGTGTCTTTATCATTGCACTGAAGCCTTGTCGAGACTATGATTATTTTAAAGCGTAAGCTTGCCGGACCAGACTTGGTAGATATGTCACTTGCCGATTCCTCACTCCGGATTTACATGCTTTATTCTACTTAGACCCATACTGTTAGTATTCCTGCTTGATCTGACCCCGAGTTAAATCTGCGATCGAATTTAATTTGGTGTTTTGAATAACTTAAAGCTTATTCCAGGGGTGTGCAACCTTTTTCACTGGGGGGCCACTTTCGAAAATTTTAACAACGTCGCGGGCCAGTCACCGTCAAATATGTATAAAATTATAAAATGCTAAAGACAACCCGTGTATTATAGACGGTACAAATAGCTAAATAAATCGATTTAAAAAAAAATTTTTTTGTCCTGCCATCGTCGAGGGCCACATTGACTGGCCTGGAGGGCCGGATTGTGGCCCGCGGGCCGTGGGTTGCACACCCCTGGCTTATTCCATGTAGCTTATTCCATCCGTATTTTCAACCGAACAACTCGAAATCGGTATGCGAGTACGACGCTGAATTTGCGTGTAAACTTTTAATTAGAGACACGACTACACCATGGAATCTTTATTTTGCGATTTTGATCAGGATTCTTCTTCATATGCGAGTAATTGGCCTCGACAAAATTTCGTAAATCTTTAATCTTAAAGTTCTTGGCCTTATTATTGCATTAACAGGCCTAATAGTCTACAGATTCTCAAACCAGCCCGTGTACAAACCAAAGTCAGTATTATTACATGGACTTTAGCAAAACTCAACAATTTTAACAAGATTTTTGGATTTCAAGAGTTAGAAAATTGTACTAAGACGGATTTGATTAATTGTTTTTTACTCAATGCGAGATTTTTGATTTAAAGATGTAAAATTGAAAAAACCAAACCAAATATCATGTTACTTATAAGTACCATTGACTTGCAAAAAAAAACAGAATATTTGATTGCTAAACGTAATGGGGATTTGAAAAAACATTTTCGAAAATGGAATATCTAATGAATTGTGCTACTACTGTACTGTATGTGCTTAACGACGTTATTTTGTAACGCCTTAATTATTTGACTTTGAAAATGGTATAGTGTTGTTTTCCTGTTGATACCCATTTTATCATTACTTTTTGCAACAATAAAAAAAAAACCTGTAATTTTTGCCGAACTTACAGTAAACTAGAAAATAAAAATCGCTCCAAAAGTTGATTAGGTTTGAACTTACTCTAAACAGGATAAAAAACATACTTAACTTGGCATGAACTGAATGGAAATTACTGAACTCGGAAAATTAAAACTGAAAAATTTAAATTAGGATAATTATGCTAGTTTTTAGTAAACTCTACAGTACGGTAGCCTATAAGAAATGTGTTCGCGAGCCAGCCCTACTTGTAACTTGGCTGCAGGGCCGGGTTTGGACAATAAGAGGCTTTGGGCAATTTAAATTCCAAGTTCGTGATCGCTCTCATCTCTAATTAGTATATAAAAGTCCTCACGGTCGATTTCCAAAAAAGATCTTCGTTGTTCGTAACGAGGCCCTTTAGCAGTGGTTTTCAACCTTTATTATCCAGCCATCCATTTTGCTATATGACACAACCAAACGACCCCCTTCCAAAATTATGAGTTATTAAGCAGATGATAATGCAGTTGCGCATGCCTAGCCGCAATAAAAATTACTAACGTAAGTATTGTAATACACTTGTATCATTGTATCACCCTGTTAAAAGAAAGACTCAATAAATTTATACACATCTGGGCGGCTGCACTAATGAGATGGCTGGTGTAGCATTTTGGTGACAAGCTTATCAATGCGTGGCTCGGTAGTGGATAGAGCACACCTCTGATCGAGCTCTGCTATTAGTTTATTCCTGGCCTTGTGCTTCATTCCCAGTGATGCTGAGAAACATGCCTCACACAGCCAGGTTGATGAAAAAGGCATCAAAAGTTGAATCGCTGCGCTTGCCACTCTAGAACAGTGTTTCTTAACCGCTGGTCGACGAAATGAATTCCAACATTATACCACCATTCAAAATTGTGCTTTTTGTTAACCCACGTGGCTACGCGCGCTCAGTACTTTTTTCGTCAGACAAGTTCATGCAGTTGCACAGCTGATTCATTGGGTTTTGCCATTCCGGTAAAAAAAAATCGTTAGAGGCGAAATGAACCTAGCGCAGGGCCGGGCAACTTCTTTAGTCGGCGGGCCATATGTGGGAAGAAGAAGACTTCCCGGGCCGAATTCGGGGCTGTAACCACGGGGGGCTATTGGGGGCTAAGCTCCCCAAGAATTTATTTTAGCCCCCCCCCAAAAAAAAAGCTATTTATGTCAAAATGATGACGGTATATAGCCCCAATGTTTTTTTTTTTTTTTTCAACATATAACTCCTTCAATCGATGTTAAGTTTAAATCTCGAGACTAATTTTCTGATTCGCATCATGATACTAAAGCAGAAGTGGTTTCAATTTTGCCGCAATGGCCAGCGAACGGTCAGGCGTCACTTCAATTGTTCAAAACGAATCTCCGTTGGCATATTATTTTTACTGTGCTACGAATTGCTTAAATTTGAGCGCTTCTGCAGCTGTAAAAGTTTTAGCAACACAAAATGTTAAAAATGTAGCACTAAAAGTGGTTAAAATATTTAAGACCAGTGCGAAGAAAACAGCGTTGTTGAAGTCTGGCATCAAAGAAGATGTCTCTATTAGTCAAGGAGAAACAAAACGTTATCTCGTCGGCTTATGTAAAACCCGGTTTGTAGAACGCCATGTGGCGATACCGGTGAAGCACTCAAATTTAGGGGCAAAAAGTTTCAATAAAGTTTGCTTTTTTTTGTTCCTCAACTTGCTTCAAATTGATTCTTCCGGAAAAAAATACGCTTGAAAAAATGTTGAAATTTGGTGTCCCTTCCTTAAAAAAAATTGTGATTACGCCTCAGTCATAAAACATATTTACGCCCTTTTCCACGTCTAGACCTCTACCGTTTTTGCATTTACGGTAGTAAACATTCAACCTAATTCAAAATTGCATCCCCTCACCAAAATTTTCTGGATCCACTCCTGGCCTGAAGTAAGCACGCATAAATCGAAAATGTGCAAACAAAATGCATCATAATTGGTGAAGGATCCAAATGAGAGGCAAAAAGTTTGATCAAAATTTGTTCAAAAAGCACTAAAAAGGCCATTACACCACATAAAATTTCAAAAAATTTTTAGGAGAGCATGCCTCTTGCCCCCGGACCCCCTAGAGCCGTTTTTTCCTCAATTTGCTTCAAATTTACTCTGCCGAAAAAACAGACGCTTATAGGCCAAAAGATGTCACAATTTGGTGCCCTCCCTAAAAAAACTATGAATACGCCTCTGACATGAAACATTGACGCCCTATTCCGGGTCTAAACGTCTGACGTCTTCGGATCTAGTTAACACTCAGCCTAATTTAAATCTGCATCCCCCCACCAAAATTTTCACCAAAATTGCTATGCCAAACTATCTGCTGTAAACTTGGATGGTGCTTACAAACTGCTGCACCATCGATATGGTCAGTAGCGTAACTAGCGGAGGGGAAGCTTCGGTTTCCTCACACCCACTGGTTACTGGTATGCTTCTCTAATTTTTAAAAGTATTATTTCTCTAATTTTTTCGTCACATTACATTTTGGCTATCGGTATTTATAAGTTTACAATTACTGCATATCTTTTATATGTGAGCAAAGAAAAGCACTGCAAAGCAGCAACCGTTGTTACATTAAATTGCTGAGGCAGGAGGTTAGGCTACTTCTCCGCTTTTTGCCATAGAGCAGCGCTTCCCGATTAATGGGTAGGATCGAGAGCTCTTAACAAAGGTCCGCAAACCATTCTAAAGTTAGAATATTAAAAATTGAGGGTTGGGTTGGCCTAGAGCAGAAGCAGTGGCTGATTAACAACAACAACAACTGAATTTATTTAGTCAACATCTCAACTAAGGCGATATCAAACAATGTTCAAATTTAAGAACACTTTTAAAGGGGCACTCAAGTCGACATTTTCACTTTAGCTCAAAAAACTTCAAAAAATCATGTCTTTATTATGTGTTAATATTATGTCGTAAAACTCCTTACTTTAAAAGTTATTGCATCTTGAAAGTACCCCGATTACATTTGGAAACCCTAGGTGTATGCTTGGAAATCTATGTTTCGAGTATTCTGACCTCTTGCGGATTTGGAAAGTCCAGATGAGTCAGAGGACTTGTAGGACTGGTCTATCTGCCTGACTACGGTAAGGCGAAGGGAGGTCACTGTACTCACATGCTAAAGTTGAATACCGTAGAATATTTACCAAATTGCAAATTTGAATCAGAAATGTCTTAGGCTTGTTGATAGTTGACAGTAAATGTTGCCAGTCTGCTAAAATATCAAGAATAAATGATAGGGATATCCAGTTACAGAGTTATCAGTGCATACCGGTAGTTATTAGTTAGTACCGGCTGACCAGTACGTACTGGTACCTCTGTACCACAGTCTGACAGTACCAGCAAGCTAGTACAGTAGTACCAGTACTAAGATGGTAGGCCTAGCACAGTCTAGCTGTTTCTGTGCTTTGCATGTCATTGCTTATGCGAATTTTTGTTGAGCTACCGTATTCTTTAGTATTCCGGTATTAGAAAAAATGCTTATCCAGTTATGTTTGTGTTATGTTGTTATCAGGTTATGTATGTTGTTACGTTAGGCTGCTATCTGACTATTGGCAGATCGGGTACCGTACTGTACCAGTATAATCTGGTACCACTATCAGTTTAGCATTAGAACTACGGTAATTGCCTGACTACCTCAGTACCTACTGGTAACTTGCTAACAATATCTTAATACTGCACAGTGGATTGTACTGTAGTAGTTTAAAATGA
This sequence comes from Trididemnum miniatum, assembly GCA_964006365.1. Taxonomy (NCBI): domain Eukaryota; kingdom Metazoa; phylum Chordata; class Ascidiacea; order Aplousobranchia; family Didemnidae; genus Trididemnum; species Trididemnum miniatum. Next base: position 4,936,487 of record OZ023244.1, read on the forward strand.
GGCGTTATTGTGGAGTTAGAGGGTGTGGAAATAAAACCTTGCGTTCCGGAGATAGTTCGGTTTCCTTTCACCACCTTCCTAAGCAGCCTGATATTGCTAAAGTATGGCTTCTTGCAATGGACAACCCAAAATATCCATGCGACTTGGTCCTTTCTGCTGGTACCAGTAAATACCGCAATGTGTTGGTATGCAGTGCCCATTTTGAAAGTTTTGACTTCCATTATTACGTCACATATCGCAGGGGAATCTATGATCAAATGACGTCAGAGATAGTGGACAAGCCGATTTTAAAGCTCGATATCTTCTAAACTACACAATAAAAACACACTGGATCAACGCGAAAAAATTTTTTTGATTTTTATTTATCGATGCCTTTCATAAAATCAACAAATATTTTGACTTGAATGCCCCTTTAAATTGAGCACCAAAGAAAAGAAGTGATTTGACAAGGAATCGCGAAGGGACGCGAAGTCTTCAAGTCAAGCAATTCCCGAAGCAATAATTAAATACTTGAAAAAAGGCTCGAATGGATTGAAAGCTTTAAGAACATACTCTATGAAATGAATTTATAGCTAATTATTTGAGATATTGATCCTCGAGGATTATTACAAAACTTGGCTTTAAGATGAATAATTGAATTGAAAATTTATGGAATGTGATGGATAGATAATTTTATTACTGAAAATCATATATAGTTTTGAAATATAAGCTAAATTAAGATCAATATAATCATATATCAATGTAATCTTATAAATATATTCATATAAATATCATCTTATAAATATAAGATCAATATAATCATATAAACTAAATCACAACTGGAGCTTGTCAAGTTTTCTTGCAAAAAGTGCTCAATGGCTACAAAAGCCAGAGCTGTTACTTAATTTAATTAACTGCAAACTCACAGCATACACTAGCCACTACACTGTGTTTCACGTAAAAGAACGATCATCAGGTGGCTTATTCAAATAGAATTCAACTAAATCATATATTCAACTAAATCATATATAGTTTTGAAATATAAGCTAAATTAAGAGGGGGAGGGAGGGGGTAGCGGGCTGAAGCCCGGGGCCCTACAACATTTAGGGGCCTCACAACATTTACATTTTGCTAAAAGTTTTTTTGACAAAAAATATTTTCGATTTTTAAAAAAGGTTTTCACTTGCAGAAACTACCAAAGTTTTTAAAATTTTGGCGCTGAGGGGTGGGGCCTTGAGGGTAAATGTGATATGTTGTTAGTTGATTCAAAATTATTATTTATAAGCAAAAATCTTCTCAAAGTAAGAATCGCAGTTGTTATCAGGTAACATTATTGCTTTGTAGTTCGCGAACAGCAAGTTTTTTCAAAGAAAAACTATCCGCTTTTTGGCGATTCAAACGTCACAATTAAGAATAAGATAAATGTTAATTCCGGTAGTAATAAACAAACGATGATACTTAACTGCCAATTGCCAGCAAGAGTGCCAGACTACAGTTGAGGTTGCACAAGCAGAAAATGTTTAATGTCACTGAAGAATCTAGCGTTAAAAATTATTGCACCATCGTACAACCGTAGGCTAGCTACAACATCTAGGCTTTGTAACTTTACGCTATAGAACAGGAGTGTGCAACAGGCGGCCCGCGGGCCACTATCTGGCCCGTCAAGCCACTTAGTGTGGCCCTCATCAACAGACAACAGTCTAATTTTTTTCCATCAAAGCATTGAATCATAATCCGACAGTTTAATCATAGTGACGATTTACACATCGTGTATTTTTTTCTGCAGGTAGCTAAGCGCAGTAATTTGATTACTCGTATGATAGTACGTTAGGTAAGCATTCTTTCGCTCTGTGGTTTAGACTAGACTGTTTCACTTATCAGCTGCGTCTGGAAAATTTACGTCAGATACAATGTGTTACTCACAATGGGAAGGAAGTGGTGTTAGCTGCCATTGTTTTTTCGGTTCATTTGTTGTTAGTGTTTCGTCTCTGATGTCTAATACAACGTGTATCTCGGTAAAGTAGACTCCGGTTTGATTCCAAGTCCAGTCAAATTAGAGACTTTAATATAGGTTGTCACAGCTTCCCTGCTTGATGCTCAGCAATTAATGGACAGTGTGGAGAACAATCCGGCAAGTTTACTTGTGTCGTTGGGAAAAGTTAAAAACGGGTTGTTACAACCTCTGTCAAAGCTGATGTTAACAAACTGAGCTAGAAGATTAAATTTTAGAAGACCCGCTAAAATTTTACACAAATAATATTTTACATCGCAAGAATTTTTTGGTTCATTGCGTAAATGGAAAACTATATTTTTGGTGTGGCCCAGCTGGATTTCTAAGTTGGTTACATGGCCCACTGACAAAAAATGTTGCACACCCCTGCTCTAGAATAAGTGGTAGTTCCAGCTTTAAAGTAAAAGAATAAAATCTATTGCAGAGAGCAGTAGCGTAGTGTAGTTTGGTTTTTATAAATAAGGCATAGCTATATTTCAAAAATTATATGCCTATAGCCTAGGCCATGGTCTTCAGTGAGGCCTCGTCGTGACTAAGAATTTGATTAGTAACAGAGGCTTTTGGCCTTTGGCCAGCCTAAAGGACACGAATGTATGTTGATTTCATTTGTTTAACTTACCGTATTTAAGTTAGTGGTGGCTTGGGATTTGGCTTCGCAGTCTGACAGTTACGGGTTCGATCCTTGCCGAGCCGAAAACATTATTGGTTATTGACAGGAAGAGCATTTAGAGTTTAATGTACTCAAGAAATGCCAAAGAAAGATCTAGTAGCTGAAGCGGATAGCACATTCAAGCCCGATTCGGCATTGACCAATCACAGGTAACTGTTGAGGTTCGAAACATACAAGAGAAAAACGAATGTGAAAACAAATTATTTGAGTGAGCATAAAAAGGAATTACTGCTTAAACGCTATGACAAATTCTATGAGCAACCGTACTATTTCCATTGAAGAGGTTAGGCAGGATTGAGAGTTGAGGTGGATGCTAGACCCATTCCCGCGCTAGGAACAGATTCTGCTTTCACAGAATTTGTTACAGCAGTGGTGATCCGTTGGCAACACTTTGTCAGCGCTGATCCTGCACAAAAACCGAACCCAGTTTTTCCTCGCAGAGTTACAGTAGCCAGTAATGGCAGCAACTACGTAATAATATATTATAGTATACAGTAATGAAGCGTATTTATCTCAGTGGAGAGCAAAAACGAGCAGTAACTTCTAAAAAAAAGCGAAAGGAAGATAATATTGTAAAAAAGACGCCCAAACTGACGACTTTTTTTTACCAGAGTAGCAAGTACCAGTGCACGATCAGATAGTGAGCTTATCCTGGCAGACAATACAGAGCAGCCACAATCTATTTCTCGATCTTCATCAATAGAAGCTAATGCAGATTTAGATTCACCATAAAAAACGGCTCTCCCGACCGTTCAGGCACGCTGCCGACGTGACTAAGAACGATTTTTAAATGATGTAATTTTTTTGGTTCGTTCATTATATAAGTACCGCACGCGTAAAACCGATTGTAAAATTAAACAATGGAAAATATAAACCCATTAAACTGATTGGGTAAATCCATGTAACGGAAATGCATTAATTGTTTATATCAAAGAATAATATATTTGATCTTATTCAGTAGGACTTAAAGGCAGTAATTGAGCGTGCTGAACAAAGCACTAGAACTCCACACTGGTCTTCTAACGCTACTGATCAATATTGGTATTGTTTTGTTTTTTGAAGTTGTTCTTTCGGTTCATTGTTCTTTTCATTTTATATCGTATAAGCTTTCGCTAACTTGGGAAAGAGAGCCTCATTATTAAATTAGCCCAGAACCCCACGTACTGTTAATCCGCCCCTGATCAGAAGTATAGCTGTATGTTCAATATCGTGTATAAATCACACGATGTCAGAGTATTTTGTGTTTTTATAATAAATAATATATAAGACCAAGGCCGTATCTAGAAAAATATTTCATGGGGGGGTTGATATAAATATTCTCTACCGGTATAGCACAATTTTTAAAGTAAATTTTTACGAAGTTGTGTACGCTATATGAGCGCTTTCTGACTTAAACATTACAATGCTTGTTAATCTTTTTTGTCTTTGCTCCCGCTGTTTAGTGGCGCACCAAAGATTTGGCAAAGTGGTGGAAAACTGGGGGTCTGGGGGTGGAGCCTCCAGCCGCCAACAGATTTTTACGGTTTTCACATAAAAAACACTCATTTTAGCACACTTTTTTTCGAAAAAAGAAGTAGTATCGTACCTGCAGTTAGTGCAGTCTCTAACAGCCGATACAAAAATATTTTAGTAGGCCTACCTAAATGCCTTGGTATGTCTAAAAGCAGAAGCTTGGCTAAAATAAATGAAAGGAGGTTGCAACTTTATTAGCTTTGGCGCATTCGATTGAATGACGTGAAGGTGTGTTCCATAATCTACAACAACAACAGGGCCAGCGAGGGGCATGACACCGTGGCTCTCCCTAAATGCGCCTACGCCGCTGGTCCTGGGCCTATATTTACGTAGTCCAGTGTACAAGACCCAAAAAAAAAAACAATCAAAAGCATCTACGGTATTTTTTATCAAAGGCGTGAGAAATGCGTGAGCTAAGTTGCTCACAGTAGTGAGCTACGTTGCTCATAGTAAAGATTTGGTTTGCAGTGAGAGTTCCTTCTATGCACTACACAGTCACTGCTGTGTACGCATGGTTGTTACTTGTTATTATATTAGGGCTGTAAACTCAAAGCAAAATCTTAGCCCGGATCCGAACTCAAAATTTTGTGATTTTCCGAACTTTGAGGCGCAAATTTTGCTAAAATTACGTATATTTCTTGCAAAACTGTTTTCCTGTGACCAAAAATTCTCGTATACAATGCAAACACAACTGCATACAATGCCTTGATGCTTACAGAGAGCGAACATACAGCTTCTGTACAGAGCATTTTATAATTAGAGGTAGGCCTACTGCGCAGGAAGTGGCTGATATTTACTTATAGCTAACGATTAAATTTTCATATTGGCCTATCTGTAGACTAAAATCAAAAAGAAACGAACTCTCAGCTTGTAGCATTCATGCAGGCCGCTGGGCAGGAACTCTTTGTTGAAGATTACCGTATTTGTATTTAAACTAATAATCACTGCTAAGGATTCGCTGCAGCTGTGAGCACAAAATGAGAAAAAGTTAACGAGTTTCGAAAAAGAGTAAGGGGATTATATCTCTTTCTTATTTGAGTTGATGTAAACTCATATTCTGTTCTGTGAGCAAGCATTGATTTTATGTAATACAATAATTCCTTAGAAAATAGAAAAGAAAATTGATTGCATAGATGGGCAAGTTCATGCAATACATTAGCTTCGTTAACACAATTATGTACCTCCGTTAACGTTAATTCGTTAAATGCAGTTCCAATTATGGGAAGTTGATTAAGTTCGTTAAATCGTTATTTTTGACTTGAAACGGCATTTCTTTTACTAAAAAAAGCTTAGAATTTTTAATATCAATGTTTGTGTAAGCATTTAAGCAATTTTCCCGCTCACAAGTGATATGTTTTGTTATTTTTATCCTGTTTTTTGACTTCATTAGTCGTATTTTGCCAGTTTATCGATGTCAAACTTCACCAACAATAAAATAAATAAGCGTTCACAAAAATTTGACGGAAGTTATCAAGCACTAACGGAAGTTAATTTAATCCGTTAATTTCAAAAAGAAATTTAACGAATTAACTAGTTAATGAAAAAGTTAGCTTCATTATTAATCAATTAACGAAATTGTGCTCACCTCTGATTAAGTAACGTTTACGTTTACACCATAATTAATACGTTTCTATTTGCACCAGCCCACTAAAACAATTGTAAATATCAAGCTTTGTTTAGCATAATTATGCAGAATGTGACTTCTTTTTTAAGCAAGCAGTATCATCCGGCACATAATTTAAGCTATCTGCGTGTAGAATATGACGTAATTGTAAAATTTGCAGTAAACTGGTAGAGCACATACGGCAACAGTTTTAGCACAAACCATGCGTCTGTTCCTTTTACGCAATTTACGGGCGACTGGTAATAATGGCGATCAGTTAAAGAACAGTTCATCCTTAAATCAGTCTCCATGCTTTACCGTAATTTATTTGTATGAGTAGTCAGTGCTCGAGCTGTAAAAATATTTATGGGGGGATGGTGTTTTTACTGCTTGTCACATACAGTTTTATTGTGTTTGCAAAAAATCAAAGATCACAGTAGGCCTATGCGGTAAGCTATTCTCCATAAATGTCCAAAATTGGCATTCCAAAAAGTATTAAAGCGGCCAAGGATCAATCAGTTAGTAGAAGTAGCGTGTGATGAACTTGTGTTTAAAAAATTGCGTACGCGAGGGGCTACGCTCCCCCTGGAAAAAATTTTGCCCCCTTAAAGAAAATCAGTTATGATGTATGTATAACCCACCTAAAAGTTTCTCGCCCCCCTTGTAAAAAAGTTGTCCCCCTAAGCATGTTCTTCTGGTTGTGCGCCTGATTTTAAGGAGTTAAATAGAAATCTCTACCGTACAGGTCTTGCGTTAATATTTCGGAGTTTAATCTCGGTCATAATAATTCATGGTCAAACTATCAACTATAGAACGTTGTTGTTGCATCTTATTTATACGATGTAGCCGATCACAGCTGTTGAATTAAGTAGAACAGAGTAGACTACAGACTAAAGCTTCTGTTGAGAGTTTATGAGAATAGTGTAGGCTATACTCGTAAAAACAGTGTCTGAGAATAACGTACACATAAAAACATTATCTAACCAAATTATTATTATTGACTTCTTGATTTTTGTTGGTGGGGCTGTGGGGTTCCGTGACAAACGCCAAAGTGTATTAGGGGTTCCTCGCTGTTAAAAAGGTTGAAGAGCACTGGTTTAAATCAAATACCGGCATCACGAGATTTTTAATCGAATTCATTGAACATTTGCGAGTTTAAGTTCTAGTTCTTTAATTTTACGGGTTAACGTTTGAGCTAAATAACGTTTATACAATTCACGCTAAATTCAAGTTGTTTTTATCAAGTTTAAACAAAGTTCAGAACTTTAATAAATTGTTTCCATGTTCAGGCTCAGAATTTATATATCGAGTATTTAAGTTTGACCGGTTTGACTAAGCAAGCGGCAGGCCTGCTTGCACATTAAAACAATCACAAAGATGACCTAACTTTGGTGAATAAAATTAAGACATTTTGGTTAACAGCAATAATACCGCACTCGAAGGTCCACCGCTTACCGGTACCGCAACATACCAACATGAAAACAATAGGAGCCTTAAGCAAAATGCGTAATTGTTTTCCTTCAAATGCACAAATGCTTCTGGCTCGGTTGCGAAAAAAGTAGAAATAGGCCACCTGTTTTCTGTCCTGCACGCTGCACTATCCGGTTTACTAGGTTTAAATTTAGTTAGTAAAGTTAAACCCAAAGGCCTATATATTTGTTGGTCGACTGATCCTCAATCATCGTTTTTTTGTAAAATTAAAGCTATAGCCTATTTATAGCTGTATATACACACTGAAACCTGCTTGGATGCGTTGGCCTACTGGTACTCATTAGGCATTCATAACTTCATTTAGGGTTTATCTCAGTTTAACTCACTAGAGTTTGTACCCTATGTTTACAAAGTAAACTGTTTCAGGCTGGATCTACAATTTCGCTTGCAGGTACGGTACGGTACTGTTTTTGGGTTGCTCTTGCCTGCTACCGATGCAACAGTTTATTAAACTCCAGGTACAGTGCTTCCACACTTCACTTTGCATTTACCGAGTGGCTGCCCCAAATGTGAAAAAAATTATAGCATTATGAGTGACTAACATGGAAAACGTTACAAATCGACTATTGAATTCCTAACAATATAGCTGCTAAATTGTGATGAACAATTACGTAGACTATGCAGTTAATTTGATCCTAATCGGCACAGTGTCGCCAACGACTCGCCACCGTTGCGACGTTTCTTCGGAGCTGTGTAGCCCAGGCGCTAAGCCGCGGAGATGGGCCCCGCAACTCGTTACACGCTTCGGCGTAATACGGCGAGTATAATGAAGATTTGATTTTTGATATTGTTGCTGGCGGTAAACACTGTTAGCGTAAATTTCATAAAATAACTACAAACAAAAACTCATTTGCTTGTTATTTACGCACAGTTTGCCGATAACGCGTTTTGACAACAAGCTTTCCAGGCAGGTGTAACGGGGATGGCCATTTTTTCTAGGGGGGTGGTTTACGCTGAAGCGTTTTACGGGGGGATGGTGTTGTTTTCCGGGGGTATGCCATCCCCCCGCATTCTCCCTCAACTCGAGTACTGTGAGTAGTAGGCCTACACCAAGGCTACAGCTTTTAATCGGTTTGGGTTTTATATACTCCGATTCGGTTATAGCTGCATTGATTATACGGCACAAAATGTGAGCCTGCCGTTAGCTCAGTTGCTTAGCGCACTCGCTATCAGTGCGGGAGGTCTGGGATTCAAATCCCGGGTCGATCAAATCGGCACAGTGTCACTAACGGCTCGCCACCGCTGCGACATTTCTTCGGAGCTGTTTAGCCCAGGTGCTAAGCCGCGGAGATGGGCCCCGCAACTCGCTTCGGAGTAATACCGCGAGTATAATGAAGATTTGATTTTATGTACAAAATGTTGCGGCACCTTGTGTCTGGAGCCCTAAACATTATTATAAGGAAACGCACTAAGGCCTATTGCAACGATGCCTTGAGGGACAAACATTCTACATTTTACTACAATACTTGCAAAGCCTACCACATTTTTGATGATTACTGGACTTGTAGTGTCTTAGTAAAAATTTATGAAAGTTTGGGGGGTTTGATATCTCCCCTAAATACGGTCTTGATTAACCACATAGCTGATGAACCAAATGTTACGGCACCCCGCGCCTGAAGCGCTGACTTTATGATTTATCAAGAAACGCATACCGCAACAATGACCTGAGGGTCAAAATATTACACCCTATACTACTGCGCACTTTGCAATGTTTTAACGATTGCAAAGCTTGAACTGTCTTAGTTCAAACATGTAAAAATATTTCGGGGAAATTTGAACCCCCTCATCCTCCCCTAAATTCGGCCTTATATAAGACATTGTTACAGTATATTATTAGATTAAACGCACTGAAATTTACTTTTTTTAGGTAAAAAATACAAAAATTTTCAGCGGCTGGGGGCTCCGCCCCCCAAATCCCCGACGCAGCCACCCCCCATCACAAAATCCTGGCCACGCGCCTGCAGTGACGAATGTCAACAGAGATGGATTTGAACTGACCTGTTAGCAAATGTTTTGCTATCATTTAGGCTATAAGGTTATTTGATTTTTGATGGTCAAGTTTTTGATTTTACAGAACAAAGCACACGCTTGCATTTATCATTCTGTTTTGCACAAACACATGCAACAAATATTTAAGCCTACTACTTTTAACGATTACAACATAAGCCTAAAAATAACTAATTATACAACTGGTTGCAACTGCCTTATTTCACAATCATAAAGTTCACTTCAAAAAGTGATAGGCCTTCTTAGTTTCCTCGATCTGCTTGGTTTACTTTTCCGGTTAGGCATACTTATTTTCCTCGATCTGCTTTTCCGCTTAGTTTTTGATTCACGTAGGACTTCACTATGGTCTGTTTTCATTCGTTTAACTGTAATGTACGTGAAGCTTCCCAATCCCAAAGATAATAGTAACAAAACCAACGGAATAGCGTAGATGGGTGAAACTCTAGATCTGGACTCTGTCGCAGCATTCGACTTTTGTCCCGCTATTGTCGAGGAATTTGTAGAAGTAGTTGTGGTAGGCCTGGTAACTCTGGTAGCAACAGTAGTGGTCGTCGAGGTAGAAGTAGTTGTCGTGGTAGTTGTAGAAGTAGATGCGGTTGAAGTTGTCGGGCGAGACCTAACCATACAAATCATTTTACGCTGATCAGCGCACCCTACGATTCTCACCACAAAACCAAATCTTGCATTGTTGTTTGCAATTGCGCAAGTGCAATGGTAACGCGCTGAAGGTGGTGGTGGTCCATTTTCCCAGGGAAAATCAGGGTAGTTTGGATCGAAATAATTGAGATCATACCACCTCCATTTATACGTAAGCGGACCACCAGCGGGAAAATAATATTGTCGATGTCTTAGGCCAAGATATAGGCAATCATTCTCACTAAATTCATTTGCATTTAACGCATGCATGAATAAATCGGTGAATATATCGCGATAACCTTCATTATATAGGAAACCTGGAGCGCAACAAGCCCTAGGACCACTATCTCTACATCGACCAGCGTTACCGTCCCAGTACCAGCTGCTAAGAATTCGAAATTCCCAACCTCCAGAACTATGGGTTTGGTGCAGAGAAGTTTTTTGATGCTGAATCATGTGCAGTTGTGACTGATCTTGTATTGATATTTCATTTGCGTGAAGACAGCAATATTTTTGAGCAACAGTAAGAAAAACGGTCAAGATGGACAGCTTCGCTGAAATCATTGTGATAAGTCTGGATTTTATTGTCACTCAATTAGAACAGAAAATTCGGATTATACTACTGGATTCCGAAAAGTACCGTACATTCAAGTTGATCAGTTCCAAGGTCAGCGCCTTTCTATTTCAAATTGTTTACTGAAATCAAATTGCAATTGTATTTCCACTACAGTAGCCTAATTACCTTCTAAACTACCGCACCGGTGGCAGGCTATGTCTAAAAAATCGAAACTGATTTGATGCTATAGTTAGTTAGTTGCTAGTTAGTTAGTTGCATATTTATCCTCCTATCACGAGAAAGCGATCAATGCGCTATACGAGCTCGCTTAGGAGTTGCCAGCCATCTGTCTACCACACCAAGATGGGGGAATCCCGCTAAGTGCCTTTCTCAACGGCACAACAAGTAAACTTGCCGGCTTGTTCTCCACACTGTCCCTTTAATGCTGAGCGTCAAGCAGGAAAGCTGTGAATAACAATTTTAAAGTCATTGGTTTGACCCGACTCGGAATCAAACCCGAGTCTACAGCTCAAGAGACAGACGCTCCATACCACTCGGCCATCTGAGCTGTTAGATGCATTCTAGAATCTGCCATAGCGTTTTTTGCTTACTGTGTGCGAAAATGCGGTTGTAAATTACTGACTCCGAGCCACTTGCTGGTATTTTTTGATCCATTTCTTTCGGAGAGTTGTTAATTTTAGCCATGCACGACTGCGAGTAAGATGTGTCCAGTTAACCAAGGTTGTTGTTAGTTGTGGAAGTTGTGTGTTGATTTTTCGCAAACTCTTTTTATTTCTATTTGATTAAGGTGTAGGAGGATTTGAATGTTGGGTGGAATGAAAAAAACTTATTTTGGAAATCGAAAAAAGTGTAGTTCTCAAATCCGGCCAAATGGTCAAAAACTTGTTATAAAATTGGTTTTAAGGGGGTTGCTCCCATTTTTAATCCTGCTACCCCCTAAAATGTTATCGCGAACGATCACGCAGGGGGCAATTCACATATCTCGGTAACCACTGGTCGTAGAGTAATGGTATATAGCTCAAAATATGCGGAAACACCATGCTGCTATCTGTGCTAACAGGAAAATTTTCTCGCTCTTTCTCACCTAAAAGGTTACAACCGAAAAGCAGAAATTGGGACCATTTTCGGTAGTTTTTGGAAAATTCACCTACAAGTAATTGTGTAAGAAGCACGGTCATTTAACATGTGCGGCGGCGTAGCTCAGTTGGTAGAGCACCAGAGCTTCAATCGAAAGGTTGATGAATCAATACCCGAACTGGGTATTACGTCGTTGTGTCCTTGGTAAAGACACTTGATGCCAATTTCCCAAACGAAGCCAAGCTGTGTATCCGTCGTGGTGGCCCAGTCTGACTAAAGAGTAGCAAATCGAACCCAAGAAAGGGTAACATAGCGTTGGTGTGGCAGACATACGCCAAGTAGCTGGTTGTTACGACGAGTCATTTAATTTTGATCGATGGAAGTAATTCCTCTCATATGACTAACATTGTATGTGATTTGATGCATCAACACAAATGGGCGGATGGTGACTTCCACTCTTGCTCGCTCAAATAAGATGAGTAGTAACAATTACCTCAAACTGGTTTTTTGAAAATGCCCTCCTAAAATTTGATGATCGTGAGAAAAAAACAAAGGACAAAGAAGAAAAAGAGTATTTATTTAGAATTGGCGTACCATATTTTGGAAAACCGTCACACAAAGTCGCAAAACGTCTCTCAACTTTGGTGAAAGTAAAATTTCAAGTAGATTTAGCAGTGTATTATAATTCCTTTAAAACCGGCTCCTATTTTAATTTGAAGTGCTTGACTCCTCATGCTCTTAAGAAATAGATATGACAAGTTTGAGAAGTTTGGTGCGGAGGTAAAATATAAAGCTCAAAGCAAAAAAAACTGTTTTAAGATCGACTTTACCCACCCGGCCTGTAGAAGAGGCCACACGGTTTACTACAGCACTGTTGGAACTGCGTTGTGGTGTCGCACGTTTTCATAAGTTAGCGAGATTTAATTTTTTTATTGGATCACTCTTTCTCGTCTATGCAGATGCTTCCGCAACCAGTTTGATGTGCCGCTCCGCGGGTTAACAACGAGATAGGTAGTGTAAAACCAGGGGTTTCTTCAGACCTTCTTCTATTTCTGTATCTGTAGGGCTTGAATTGCTGGAGGTTATAGCTGGTAAGAATCGAAATTGGCTAATTCGTAGTAAGCATTTGCTTCCAAGTTCAGAGTTGGTACATCGAACAAGCGAATCAAACTGTTATTCAGTGCAGGTGGGCGGTCATCGTTATGTGCACTTTCTTCAGCTACTTGTTTCCAAGGTGCTAGCACTTTCGCCACTCCTACATTTCTTACGTTAGTCATGTTCATCCCTACCATCGCAAACAAAACATTTTCTTGGTGTGCAAAATAACCGTTCGTTGCAACACACTCAAAGCAATTTCTTAAACACATTTGTTTAAAAAATTCCTAATGTAACGATGTAACTGTTTAATATGTTTTGTGTTAAATGCTTTGTCTACTGTCGAAGGTTCTTGTAGACCGATGCCTTGTTTTCCGAAGTTTTATTCGGGATTGTTTCGTAAGGTTGCATTATGAAGTCATAATTTTCTACTGACGCAATTTTTTTTGTGAAGATTCTGATCTCTCCGTTACGCAACTTCACTGGGATGAAATTTGGACTTGTGACGTCACAATCGTGTTTACTGTGGTTTGGAGTGAATTTTTGCATGTGATATGACTTTTCTTTGACGTCGCAATCGTGTTTACTGTGGTTTGGTGTGAGTTTTGCGTGTTATGTGATTTCTCTTCTTGTTTCTTTTTGAGAATCTTGTAGAACGTTCTCGAGCTTGAGTTTAGAGTATAAATAGGCGTGAATTTGCGAGCGTTTTTATTCGAGTGTAGATTTAGTGTGCGTAAAGTAAGCCATTTTGTTGTATGCTGAAGGGCATAGCCCTTGTAGTATCGTGTTACTGAAGTAAACAGTGGTGCTTGTGTTTATTGAAAAGTAGTACGGTCGTCGTCGTCGTTTGGCGGGGCATCTCTTCCAAGACAGATGAAAGGACCAAGGCCGAGGGTTTATCCTTTTACCACCCTGGCCACCAATCTTCTTGGGTCAGATGCTGACTGTAAGGGACTTCAGCCAGCATCTTGTTTCGTCATCCAAAACCATTAGACCAAACATACCTCGGGGTGCTCGATGTATGGGACACTGTGAGATGATGTGATCTGCGGTTTGTTCACTGGCAGCACACTCACAATTCGCTAGAGGAGCGAGACCCCATTTGTACATGGACGAACAGAAACGTCCAACACCAGAACGCAGACGGTTGAGCTTGACCCAGGCTGCCCTGGGCAGACCCATACCCAAGGGTCTGGAGCTAGCCTTGGGAATGAAAGCGTGGAGTGACAATGCGTTGGCAGAGTACTCCATGTCCCATTTCGTGTTCGTCCACTGGGCTGCACGGACGTCCATCTCAGAAAGGCTGGCTAGTAATTTCCGAGCAGCAGGTACAAATGAGTGTCTAGATTTCAATCTCTCCCTACATACGTCCTGTGACTCATGAAACTGGCCATGTAAGATGTGGTCAGGGTCCAGGGAGCTGCGGTTGGCTAGGGAGAGTGTCGCTCCTTGGCGGCGAAGCTCAGCTGGCTGGATGCCTGAAAGAACCGGAAGGTAGACCGATGGAGTGGGACGCAGGCACCCAGTGACAATGCGCAAGGCGTCATTTAATACACTGTCGATAAGCCGTATATGCACGCTGCGGCACCAGACTGGTGCGCAGTACTCGGCAGTCGAGTAGACTAGAGACAGGGCAGCTGTGCGTAATGTCTTAGCGCTAGCACCCCAACCTGTTCCGGCAAGTCGCCTCAACAGTGAGACGCGAGCACTTAACTTCTTGCGCAATGCTTCCAGGTGAGGACGATATGTGAGCGATCTGTCCAGTTTGACCCCAAGATAAGTGGGAACTGGACAGAAAGGTAAGGTCTTACAGATGTTACAGACCTTAAGCTCACGCTTAGCCTCTCGATTGTGGAGGTGAAAGGCCGCCGTCACCGTTTTAGTGTGGCTAAGCTTCAATCGCCAGGTCTGGAGATATTCCGAGAGTGTAGTCATATCCGGGCTTAGAGTCCTTTCCAACTCCTTCCATTCTCCAGATGTATGAAGCATCGTCAGGTCGTCGGCATAGGCGAACTTCTTGGAGGTTATGGAGGGGATATCATGTGTATAGATGTTGAAAAGGAGGGGGGCCAGGACCGATCCCTGGGGGACGCCGTTTCTCAGGCGTCGTAACCTGCCAGGCTTGCCGTCGCCAGTTGTAAGGGTGAAGCTTCTGTTGCGGATCAGCTCCATAATCATACGAACCATGTGCTTGTCCGGCAGAAGCCGCAACAGCTTGCAGGTGAGGCCACGGTGCCAGACAGTGTCATAGGCAGCTGTCAGGTTGATAAAGACGGCACCGGCCCTTTTTTTTTGCTTCGAATGCATTCTCAATGCTTTGCGTGAGCAAAGTGGCTTGATCCACGGTGGATCTTCCGCGTCGAAAACCCGCCTGTTCCCGTGGGAGCAGAGGGTCAACAAGAGGTTCGACGCGGGCGTAGATAAGTCGCTCGAGAATCTTGTAGGGAACACAGAGCAAGGAGATCGGACGATAGCTCCTTGGGTCCTCTACAGGTTTCGAAGGCTTTGGGACCGCTACTACTAGCGCTCTTCTCCAGATCTTAGGAATTTTGAGGTGGTGCAGGCAGGAAGATAGGAAGCCACGTAGCCAAGATTTTAAGCCGGCTCCAGCATGGATTATTAGCTCCGGACAAATGGAATCAGGTCCAGGAGCTTTGCCTGGTTTGAAATGTTGGAGGGCAGCAGCGAACTTCCGATGGGAGAAACTCCCGGAGACATTCGCAAGATGTAATGGATCAGCCCTCCAAAGGTCACCACTTCCTGTAAAACGAGCCGAGATGAGCGTCGATTCATACCTTCGTGTTTCCCGTTTTTAACCAGCTGAGAAGCAATAGCATCTGCTGAAACGGGACATTGACGAGGGGATTGTCGTGACCTACCAGTCAAGTTGTTTATAGTATTCCATGCCAGCCGGCTGGAGTGCAAAAAGTCAATGTTGCGGACCGTCTCTGACCAGCGATTTCTCCGCTTCCCGTCGAGCCTTGTGAGTAGGGCTGTGGCAGCCCTATCCGAATCATGGCCCCCAGGTGACTGCAGGAAATGCTGATGGAGGTCTTCACACTCCGCATCCCAGCAAGGTATGTGGTTTGATCGTCGACCACGGGGGATGCATTTCTTCGCCGCAGTGCTTATTACCTTGCAAAAGCACTGGTAAACCCGATCGATGTTTTGAGATTCAGGTGGCGGTATACTCTTGGCCAGTTTGTTGGTTAGGTTAGAATAGTGGTCCCAGTTGGCCTTGCGGAAGTTCCATCGCTTTACAGCCTTGCTCGGTTTTGGATGAGCAAGTTTGGGTGGACTTATAAGCGAGGGTCGGTGTTGTGACCTTGGGAACTTTCCTAAGATCCGTCTGTGAGGTAAGCGACTGTCCAAATCGACACTGGCAAATGCAAGATCTGGGTTGGTGTCTGTTTTCCAGCGGCCAGAGTGGAAACTGGCGGCCTCCTTGGGGCTATATAGCAGGGTGAAGTTGTTGGCACTGGCCCAGCCAGCCAGGCATTCACCATCTGGATTGTTATTGTTATAGCCCCAGTCAACATGGTGGCAGTTGAAGTCGCCAGCATAGAGGCAGGGATGGGGGAATGCTGGAAGATCAGATGCTTGCATCCGTGTTGGAGGGGGTTTGTAGACGTTGACTATTTTATAGTTATCAACATCCACGCACACCCACTCGATCTCCGATGTTGGTGGGGACTGGTCGATTAGGATTCACTTCAGACGCTCATGGACAAACGTAGCAAGATCTAGCCTTTCTACCGAGGTGCAATGGGTTTCCTGTAAGAGGATGACGAGTGCCTCACACTGTAACGCAAGATGATGCAACACGCTCATCTTGCTTGCAGTGAGGCCTTCGATGTTCAGTTGGAGAATGCTGGGCCTTTGGAACTTGGGGACGGTGCGCCGAAGATGCGCATGGCCCCGTCCTGAAAAGGACGTTTGCCGCTGCCCAGCTTGAACATCGTTAGGTGTCTCGCCGTTATGGCAGATTCGGTTTCTGTCAGCCAGATTAAATAGCGTAGACAGAGTAACGCTCCGGGCTACGGGAAAGCATCTGCCATCCGGAGCAGTAGTACGGTGAGTACCGTGGCTTGTAGTATGGTGTTACTGTTATTGAAAAGTAGTACGGTGAGTACCGTGGTGAGTAAGTTGGGTCGATTATAATATTCGTTTGGTGAAGAAGGTCTTGGTTTTTTCGTGAGGTCAGATCTAAGAACGAATTAATTCCTACGGTTTGTCATACAATTCTTATCAATCGTCCTGTCAGCGAAGTAACACCATTTTTTATTTCGCGACACTAATATTCTGAACTAAGTTGAAAAAGCTGCTGGATCCATGGGTTACCTGATTATGTGATGATGTTAAGGGATGATAATGAAAACGTAAGAAATGTAGGAGTGGCGAAAGCGCTAGCACCTCGGAAACAAGTAGCTGAAGAAAATGCAAATAACTACGACTGCCCCATGCACTAAACAGCAGTTTGATTCGCTTGTTTGATGTACCAACTCTCTACTTGGAAGCAAATGCTTACCACGAATTAGCCAATTTCGATTCTTACCAGCAACAACCTTAAGCAATTGCCAGTCTTACAGATACAGAAATAGAAGAAGATCTGAAGAAACCTTTGGTATCACAATACTTATCTCGTTGTTAATCTGTGGAGTGACACATCAAACTGGTTGCGGAAGCATGTGCACAAGATGCTAGACTTGATAGAAGACCCAACAAAAAAATTTAATCTCGCAAACTTCTGAAAACATTTGACACCAAAACGCAGTTCAAATAAAATGTTTTAGTAGTCTACCGTATGACCTCTTTTATAGGCCGGGTGGGTTGAAATTGATCTCAAAACAGTTGTGTTTGTTCTGAGCGTTATATTTTACTACCGCATCAAACTTCTCCAACTGGTCAAAACTACTCCTTATGAGGCTAACAGCATTTTTAGCTGCCAGAAACAGCCATTTATTTCATCTTGAATTATTTTGCGATAAAATCAGTTTTGACATCACACAGCCTTTATATGTTACAAATTTTTTGTGTTTAATTCAAAAACAATTTCACATCAAATTAAAACCAATGTATCAAAATCGCTAAATTTGCTTAACGCTTATTTTAGTCACTTCACAATCATAAAGTTCAATTCAAAAAGTGATAGGCCTACTTATTTTCCTCGATCTCTGCACTTCGCTTGGTTTCTGATTCACGTAGGACTTCACTATGGTCTGTTTTCATTCGTTTAATTGTAATGTACATGAAGCTTCCCAATCCCAAAGATAATAGTAGCAAAACCAACGGAATAGCGTAGATGGGTGAAACTCTAGATCTGGACTCTGTCACAGCATTCGACTTTCGTCCCGCTATGGTCGGGGTATTTGTAGAAGTAGTTGTGGTAAGCCTGGTAACTCTGGTAGCAACAGTAGTGGTCGTCGTGGCAGTCGAGGTAGAAGTAGTTGTCGTGGTAGTTGTAGTGGTAGTGGTACTGGTAGTTGTCGTGGTAGTTGTAGAAGTAGATGCGGTTGAAGTTGTCGGGCGAGACCTAACCATACAAATCATTTTACGCTGATCAGCGCATCCTACGATTCTCACCACAAAACCAAATCTTGCATCGTTGTTTGCAATTGCGCAAGTGCAATGGTAACGCGCTGAAGGTGGTGGTGGTCCATTTTCCCAGGGAAAATCAGGGTAGTTTGGATCGAAATAATTGAGATCATACCACCTCCATTTATACGTAAGCGGACCACCAGCGGGATAATAATATTGTCGATGTCTTAGGCCAAGATATAGGCAATCATTCTCACTAAATTCATTTGCATTTAACGCATGCATGAATAAATCGGTGAATATATCGCGATAACCTTCATTATATAGGAAACCTGGAGCGCAACAAGCCCTAGGACCACTATCTCTACATCGACCAGCGTTACCGTCCCAGTACCAGCTGCTAAGAATTCGAAATTCCCAACCTCCAGAACTATGGGTTTGGTGCAGAGAAGTTTTTTGATGCTGAATCATGTGCAGTTGTGGTTGATCTCGCTTTGATATTTCATTTGCGTGAAGACAGCAATATTTTTGAGCAACAGTAAGAAAAACGGTCAAGATGGACAGCTTCGCTGAAATCATTGTGATAAGTCTGGATTTTATTGTCACTCAATTAGAGCAGAAAATTCGGATTATACTACTGGATTCCGAAAAGTACCGTACATTCAAGTTGATCAGTTCCAAGGTCAGCGCCTTTCTATTTCAAATTGTTTACTGAAATCAAATTGCAATTGTATTTCCACTACAGTAGCCTAATTACCTTCTAAACTACCGCACCGGTGGTAGGCTATGTCTAAAAAATCGAAACTGATTTGATGCATTCTAGAATCTGCAATAGCTGTTTTTGCTTACTGTGTGCGAAAATGCGGTTGTAAATTACTGACTCCGAGCCATTTGCTGGTATTTTTTGATCCATTTCTTTTGGAGAGTTGTTAATTTTAGCCATGCACGACTGCGAGTAAGATGTGTCCAGTTAACCAAGGTTGTTGTTAGTTGTGGAAGTTGTGTGTTGATTTTTCGCAAACTCTTTTTATTTCTATTTGAATAAGGTGTAGGAGGATTTGAATGTTAGGGTGGAGTGAAAAAAACTTATTTTGGAAATCGAAAAAAGTGTAGTTCTCAAATCCGGCCAAATGGTCAAAAACTTGTTAAAAAATTGGTTTTAGGGTAGCAGGCTGCATTTTCCAGCCTGCTACCTCTGGTATCACACTATTTTTGTGTTAAATGTCATGTGATTGCAGGCTGCATTTTCCAGCCTGCTACCCCCTAAAATGTTATCGCGAACGATCACGCAGGGGGCAATTCACATATCTCGGTAACCACTGGTCGTAGAGTAATGGTATATAGCTCAAAATATGCGGAAACACCATGTTGCTATCTGTGCTAACAGGAAAATTTTCTCGCTTTTTCTCACCTAAAAGGTTACAACCGAAAAGCAGAAATGGGACCATTTTGGTTAAGTTTTTGGAAAATTCACCTACAAGTAATTGTGTAAGAAGCACAGTCATTTAACATGTGCGGCGGCGTAGCTCAGTTGGTAGAGCACCAGAGCTTCAATCGAAAGGTTGATGAATCAATACCCGAACTGGGTATTACGTCGTTGTGTCCTTGGTAAAGACACTTGATGCCAATTTCCCGAACGAAGCCAAGCTGTGTATCCGTCGTGGTGGCCCAGTCTGACTAAAGAGTAGCAAATCGAACCCACAAAGGGTAACATAGCGTTGGTCGTCGTCGTCGTTTTGCGGGGCATCTCTTCCAAGACAGATGAAAGGACCAAGGCCGAGGGTTTATCCTTTTACCACCCTGGCCACCAATCTTCTTGGGTCAGATGCTGACTGTAAGGGACTTCAGCCAGCATCTTGTTTCGTCATCCAAAACCATTAGACCAAACATTCCTCGGGGTGCCCGATGTATGGGACACTGTGAGATGATGTGATCTGCCGTTTGTTCACTGGCAGCACACTCACAATTCGCTAGAGGAGCGAGACCCCATTTGTACATGGACGAACAGAAACGTCCAACACCAGAGCGCAGACGGTTGAGCTTGACTCAGGTTGCCCTCGGCAGACCCATACCCAAGGGTCTGGAGCTAGCCTTGGGAATGAAAGCGTGGAGTGACAATGCGTTGGCAGAGTACTCCATGTCCCATTTCGTGTTCGTCCACTGGGCTGCACGGACGTCCATCTCAGAAAGACTGGCTAGTAATTTCCGAGCAGCAGGTACAAATGAGTGTCTAGATTTCAATCTCTCCATACATACGTCCTGTGACTCATGAAACTGGCCATGTAAGATGTGGTCAGGGTCCAGGGAGCTGCGGTTGGCTAGGGAGAGTGTCGCTCCTTGGCGGCGAAGCTCAGCTGGCTGGATGCCTGAAAGAACCGGAAGGTAGACCGATGGAGTGGGACGCAGGCACCCAGTGACAATGCGCAAGGCGTCATTTAATACACTGTCGATAAGCCGTATATGCACGCTGCGGCACCAGACTGGTGCGCAGTACTCGGCAGTCGAGTAGACCAGAGACAGGGCAGCTGTGCGTAATGTCTTAGCGCTAGCACCCCAACCTGTTCCAACAAGTCGCCTCAACAGTGAGACGCGAGCACTTAACTTCTTGCGCAATGCTTCCAGGTGAGGACGATATGTGAGCGATCTGTCCAGTTTGACCCCAAGATAAGTGGGAACTGGACAGAAAGGTAAGGTCTTACCGATGTTACAGACCTTAAGCTCACGCTTAGCCTCTCGATTGTGGAGGTGAAAGGCCGCCGTCACCGTTTTAGTGTGGCTAAGCTTCAGTCGCCAGGTCTGGAGATATTCCGTGAGTGTAGTCATATCCGGGCTTAGAGTCCTTTCCAACTCCTTCCATTCTCCAGATGTATGAAGCATCGTCAGGTCGTCGGCATAGGCGAACTTCTTGGAGGTTATGGAGGGGATATCATATGTATAGATGTTGAAAAGGAGGGGGGCCAGGACCGATCCCTGGGGGACGCCGTTTCTCAGGCGTCGTAACCTGCTAGGCTTGCTGTCGCCAGTTGTAAGGGTGAAGCTTCTGTTGCGGATCAGCTCCATAATCATACGAACCATGTGCTTGTCCGGCAGAAGCCGCAACAGCTTGCAGGTGAGGCCACGGTGCCAGACAGTGTCATAGGCAGCTGTCAGGTCGATAAAGACGGCACCGGCCCTTTTTTTTTTGCTTCGAATGCATTCTCAATGCTTTGCGTGAGCAAAGTGGCTTGATCCACGGTGGATCTTCCGCGTCGAAAACCCGCCTGTTCCCGTGGGAGCAGAGGGTCAACAAGAGGTTCGACGCGGGCGTAGATAAGTCGCTCGAGAATCTTGTAGGGAACACAGAGCAAGGAGATCGGACGATAGCTCCTTGGGTCCTCTACAGGTTTCGAAGGCTTTGGGACCGCTACTACTAGCGCTCTTCTCCAGATCTTAGGAATTTTGAGGTGGTGCAGGCAGGAAGATAGGAAGTCACGTAGCCAAGATTTTAAGCCGGCTCCAGCATGGATTATTAGCTCCGGGCAAATGGAATCAGGTCCAGGAGCTTTGCCTGGTTTTAAATGTTGGAGGGCAGCAGCGAACTTCCGATGGGAGAAACTCCCGGAGACATTTGCGGGATGTAATGGATCAGCCCTCCAAAGGTCACCACTTCCTGTAAAACGAGCCGAGATGAGCGATAATTCACACCTTCGTATTTCCCGTTTTTAACCAGCTGAGAAGCAATAGCATCTGCTGAAACGGGACATTGACGAGGGGATTGTCGTGACCTACCAGTCAAGTTGTTTATAGTATTCTATGCCAGCCGGCTGGAGTGCAAAAAGTCAATGTTGCGGACCGTCTCTGACCAGCGATTTCTCCGCTTCCCGTCGAGCCTTGTGAGTAGGGCTGTGGCAGCCCTATCCGAATCATGGCCCCCAGGTGACTGCAGGAAATGCTGATGGAGGTCTTCACACTCCGCATCCCAGCAAGGTATGTGGTTTGATCGTCGACCACGGGGGATGCATTTCTTCGCCGCAGTGCTTATTACCTTGCAAAAGCACTGGTAAACCCGATCGATGTTTTGAGATTCAGGTGGCGGTATACTCTTGGCCAGTTTGTTGGTTAGGTTAGAATAGTGGTCCCAGTTGGCCTTGCGGAAGTTCCATCGCTTTACAGCCTTGCTCGGTTTTGGATGAGCAAGTTTGGGTGGACTTATAAGCGAGGGTCGGTGTTGTGACCTTGGGAACTTTCCTAAGATCCGTCTGTGAGGTAAGCGACTGTCCAAATCGACACTGGCAAATGCAAGATCTGGGTTGGTGTCTGTTTTCCAGGGGCCAGAGTGGAAACTGGCGGCCTCCTTGGGGCTATATAGCAAGGTGAAGTTGTTGGCACTGGCCCAGCCAGCCAGGCATTCACCATCTGGATTGCTATTATCATAGCTCCAGTCAACATGGTGGCAGTTGAAGTCGCCAGCATAGAGGCAGGGATGAGGGAATGCTGGAAGATCAGATGCTTGCATCCGTGTTGGAGGGGGTTTGTAGACGTTGACTATTTTATAGTTATCAACATCCACGCACACCCACTCGATCTCCGATGTTGGTGGGGACTGGTCGATTAGGATCCACTTCAGACGCTTATGGACAAACGTAGCAAGATCATGTTTCCTGCTCAAGGAAAACCCAGCTAGATGGTAGCTCGGAAGATCTAGCCTTTCTACCGAGGTGCAATGGGTTTCCTGTAAGAGAATGACGAGTGCCTCACACTGTAACGCAAGATGATGCAACACGCTCATCTTGCTTGCAGTGAGGCCTTCGATGTTCAGTTGGAGAATGCTGGGCCTTTGGAACTTGGGGACGGTGCGCCGAAGATGCGCATGGCCCCGTCCTGTAAAGGACGTTTGCCGCTGCCCAGCTTGAACATCGTTAGGTGTCCCACCGTTAAGGCAGATTCGGTTTCTGTCAGCCAGAATTGAATAGCGTAGACGGAGTAACGCTCCGGGCTACGGGAAAGCATCTGCCATCCGGAGCAGACATACGCCAAGTGGATGGTTGTTACGACGAGTCATTTAATTTTGATCGATGGAAGTAATTCCTCTCATATAACTAACACTGTATGTGATTTGATGCATCAACACAAATGGACGGATGGTGACTTCCACTCTTGCTCAAATAAGATGAATAGTAGCAATTGCCTCAAATCAGCAGGAAATATGCATCAAGCGTAAAGCAAATTTAGCGATTTTGGTAAGTTGATCTTGGGTTGATGTTAAATTGTTTTTGAATAAATCACAAAAAATTTGTCACATATAGAGACTGTGTGGTGTCTAAACTGACTTCACCACAAAATAATAAATGGCTGTTTCTGGCAGCCAAAAATGCTGTTAGCTTAATAAGAAATAGATGTGACAAGTTTGAGAAGTTTGGTGCAGTAGTAAAATAACGCTCAAAGCAAAACAAATCTGTTTTGAGATCAATTTCTCCCACCCGGCCTATAGAAGAGGCCACACGGTTTACTGCAGCACTGTTGAAACTGCGTTGTGGTGTCGAACATTTTCATACGTGAGCGAGATTTAATTTTTTTATTGGATCACTCTTTCGCGTCTACGCAGATGCTTCCGCAACCAGTTTGATGTGCCGCTCCACAGATTGGCAATGAGATAGGTAGTGTAAAACCAGGGGTTTCTTCAGACCTTCTTCTATTTCTGTATCTGTAGGGCTTGCGATTGCTGGAGGTTATAGCCGGTAAGAATCGAAATTGGCTAATTCGTAGTAAGCATTTGCTTCCAAGTTCAGAGTTGGTACATCAAACAAGCGAATCAAACTGTTATTCAGTGCAGGTGGGCAATCATCGTTATGTGCACTTTCGTCAGCTGCTTGCTTCCAAGGTGCTAGCACTTTCGCCACTCCTACATTTCTTACGTTTTCATAATCATCCCCTACAATCGCAATCAAAACATTTTCTTGGTGTGCAAAATAACCGTTCGTTGCATCACACTCAAAGCAATTTCTAAATCACATTTGTTTAAAAAATTCCTAATCCTCTGAACTAAGATGAAAAAGCTGCTGTATCCATGGGTTACCTGATTGTGTGATGATGTTAAGGGATGATAATGAAAACGTAAGAAATGTAGGAGTGGCGAAAGCGCTAGCACCTCGGAAACAAGTAGCTGAAGAAAATGCAAATATCTACGACTGCCCCATGCACTAAACAGCAGTTTGATTCGCTTGTTTGATGTACCAACTCTCTACTTGGAAGCAAATGCTTACCACGAATTAGCCAATTTCGATTCTTACCAGCAACAACCTCAAGCAATTGCCAGTCTTACAGATACAGAAATAGAAGAAGGTCTGAAGAAACCTTTGGTATCACAATACTTATCTCGTTGTTAATCTGTGGAGCGGCACATCAAACTGGTTGCGGAAGCATCTGCACAAGATGCAGGCTTTGATAGAGGAGAAAGAGTGATCCAACCACAAAATTTAATCTCGCAAACCTCTGAAAACATTTGACACCAAAACGCAGTTCAAATAAAATGTTTTAGTAGTCTACCGTGTGACCTCTTCTATTGGCCGGGTGGGTTGAAATTGATCTCAATACAGGTGTTTTTGTTCTGAGCGTTATATTTTACTACCGCATCAAACTTCTCCAACTGGTCAAAACTACTCCTTATGAGGCTAACAGCATTTTTAGCTGCCAGAAACAGCCATTTATTTCATCTTGAATTATTTTGCGATAAAATCAGTTTTGACATCACACAGCCTTTATATGTTACAAATTTTTTGTGTTTAATTCAAAAACAATTTCACATCAAATTAAAACCAATGTATCAAAATCGCTAAATTTGCTTAACGCTTATTTTAGTCACTTCCACTTGATGCATATGTCCTGCCTTTTTGAGGCAATTGTTACTACTTATCTTCTTTGAGCAAGAGTGGAAGTCACCATCCGTCCATTTGTACTGATGCATGAAATCACATACAGTGTTAGTTATATGAGAGGAATTAGTTCCACCGATCAAAATTAAATGACTGTGCTTTTTACACAAGTACTCGTAGGCGAATTTTCCAAAAACTTAACCAAAATGGTCCCAATTTTTGCTATTCGGCTGTAACTTTTTTTCGAGATGAAACTAGAGAAAATTTTCTTCTTAGCACAGATAGCAACATGGTGTTTCCGCATATTTTGAGCTATATACCATTACTCTACGACCAGTGGTTACCGAGATATGTGAATTGCCCCCTGCGTGATCGTTCGCGATACCATTTTGGGGAGTAGTAGGATTAAAAATGGGAGCAACCCCCTTAAAACCAATGTTTTAACACGTCTTTGACCATTTGGCCGGATTTGAGAACTACACTTTTTTCGATTTCCAAAATAAGTTTTTTTCATTCCACCCTATTGAATATCTTGGAAATATGACCAAGTGTTTTAATGCCGCTGTAAAAAAAGTAGGTAATCTAATTAGTCTGTTTTGTACTGGTCCTGCTAATGCTGAATGCATGGGCTAGTAGGTCTACAGTAAATGCTGAATTGTATAATGTTGTTTTGAATATTGAGTCGAATCACAAACGGTGAGTACGCTGTTTGTGTTGCATTCTGAACAAAAATCATAACCTTGAGCTTGTATGTGCTGATGACCTGGCACAGGCTATACTGCAAGATCTTGTTAGATTACCCTGCCTTTGCGTATTAAAACCCCGCTCCCATCTGTTCTTCACTGTTTAAGTAGAATCATCTGAGAGGGAGACTGTCTGAAATATTGACAGTAGTAGGGTATTTCAGAGTTGTCAGCCAGCTGAAGACGGTGAGCCCGACCGGAACCGAATCCGATTTTTCAAACCCGACCCGAATCCTAATTTATCAGCCAGTCAGAGCCCGATTTACCTCAAAACCAAAATCATCACTTCAAATTTGAAAAAATTTCAATAAAAGAAAACATAGTTTTACCCATACATAGCCATACCAGTTACGAACAGCAATATTTAGTTTAGTTAGTTGCATATTTATCCTCCTATTACGAGAAAGCGATCAATGCGCTATACGAGCTCGCTTAGGAGTTGCCAGCCATCTGTCTACCACACCAAGATGGGGGAATTTCGTAAAGTGCCTTTCCCAACGGCACAACAAGTAAACTTGCCGGCTTGTTCTCCGCACTGTCCCTTTAATGCTGAGCGTCAAGCAAGGAAGCTGTGAATATTAATGTTAACGTCATTGGTTTGACCCGACTCGGAATCAAACCCGAGTCTACAGCTCAAGAGACAGACGCTCCATACCACTCGGCCGTCTGAGCTGTGTTTAGGCTACACAAGTTGATTTTTTTGCTTTATTCCAGTAATCGCGAAAACCCTATCATTCAGTGAAAATCTTGATTTTGCTGCTGGGGGTTCCGCCCCCAGATCCCCGACGCAGCCACCCCCCATCACAAAATCCTGGCTACGCGCCTGCAGTGACGAATGTCAACAGAGATGGATTTGAACTGACCTGTTAGCAAATGTTTTGCTATCATTTAGGCTATAAGGTTATTTGATTTTTGATGGTCAAGTTTTTGATTTTACAGAACAAAGCACACGCTTGCATTTATCATTCTGTTTTGCACAAACACATGCAACAAATATTTAAGCCTACTACTTTTTATTGATTACAACATAAGCCTAAAAATAACTAATTATACAACTGGTTGCAACTGCCTTATTTCACAATCATAAAGTTCAATTCAAAAAGTGATAGGCCTACTTATTTTCCTCGATCTCTGCATATCTCTTGGTTTCTGATTCACGTAGGACTTCACTATGGTCTGTTTTCATTCGTTTAATTGTAATGTACATGAAGCTTCCCAATCCCAAAGATAATAGTAGCAAAACCAACGGAATAGCGTAGATGGGTGAAACTCTAGATCTGGACTCTGTCACAGCATTCGACTTTCGTTCCGCTATGGTCGGGGTATTTGTAGAAGTAGTTGTGGTAAGCCTGGTAACTCTGGTAGCAACAGTAGTGGTCGTCGTGGCAGTCGAGGTAGAAGTAGTTGTCGTGGTAGTTGTAGTGGTAGTTGTACTCGTAGTTGTAGTGGTAGTTGTAGAAGTAGATGTGGTTGAAGTTGTCGGGCGAGACCTAACCATACAAATCATTTTACGCTGATCAGCGCACCCTACGATTCTCACCACAAAACCAAATCTTGCATCGTTGTTTGCAATTGCGCAAGTGCAATGGTAACGTGCTGAAGGTGGTGGTGGTCCATTTTCCCAGGGAAAATCAGGGTAGTTTGGATCGAAATAATCGAGATCATACCAACTCCATTTATACGTAAGCGGACCACCAGCGGGATAATAATATTGTCGATGTCTTAAGCCAAGATATAGGCAATCATTCTCACTAAATTCATTTGCATTTAACGCATGCATGAATAAATCGGTGAATATATCGCGATAACCTTCATTATATAGGAAACCTGGAGCGCAACAAGCCCTAGGACCACTATCTCTACATCGACCAGCGTTACCGTCCCAGTACCAGCTGCTAAGAATTCGAAATTCCCAACCTCCAGAACTATGGGTTTGGTGCAGAGAAGTTTTTTGATGCTGAATCATGTGCAGTTGTGACTGATCTTGTATTGATATTTCATTTGCGTGAAGACAGCAATATTTTTGAGCAACAGTAAGAAAAACGGTCAAGATGGACAGCTTCGCTGAAATCATTGTGATAAGTCTGGATTTTATTGTCACTCAATTAGAGCAGAAAATTCGGATTATACTACTGGATTCCGAAAAGTACCGTACATTCAAGTTGATCAGTTCCAAGGTCAGCGCCTTTCTATTTCAAATTGTTTACTGAAATCAAATTGCAATTGTATTTCCACTACAGTAGCCTAATTACCTTCTAAACTACCGTACCGGTGGTAGGCTATGTCTAAAAAATCGAAACTGATTTGATGCATTCTAGAATCTGCAATAGCTGTTTTTGCTTACTGTGTGCGAAAATGCGGTTGTAAATTACTGACTCCGAGCCATTTGCTGGTATTTTTTGATCCATTTCTTTCGGAGAGTTGTTAATTTTAGCCATGCACGACTGCGAGTAAGATGCGTCCAGCTAGCCTAGGTTGTTGTTAGTTGTGAAAGTTGTGTGTTGATTTTTCGCAAACTCTTTTTATTTCTATTTGAATAAGGTGTAGGAGGATTTGAATGTTAGGGTGGAGTGAAAAAAACTTATTTTGGAAATCGAAAAAAGTGTAGTTCTCAAATCCGGCCAAATGGTCAAAAACTTGTTAAAAAATTGGTTTTAAGGGGGTTGCCCCCATTTTCCTGCCTGCTGAATATAACTGCATGAAAAAAACGCAATTCCGTGCAGTTTTTGAATTTTTATGGGTCAACAATCGTCTTTATTGTTTTGTCAGTTTGCAGGTTGTGTTTTAGTCTATGATGTCTGTAGGTCCTTACGGGGAAATTTAACGACTTTTTTGTGCAGCACTTAATTTTAAGTTGGATTACGTTCCACAGTGAAAAGAAGAGCTACAACTGTCATTGCAAACGAACAACATGCTCTGGGGGATAAAAAAGAGTGTCGATATAGGTAAACTGACGATATAGCCGAAGTCGCTATAGGCAAACTCGAATGGACGTAAAAGATAGGAATTCCGCCGGGACCAACAAAAAAGTGTTCATATAGACCAGGGGTTCTTAACCGGGAGTAAATTATCCCCTGGGGGTAAATTTTACCTACCGAGGGGGTAAATTTTCTGAATTAAAGACTAAAGAAAACTTTAATTTTCAGTATTGAAAAAGCAGCAGTGGAACACTGGGGTAAATTATGCTTTTTCCTTTCGGCAAGGGGTAAACGAGACAAAAATGGTTAAGAATCTCTGATATAGACGAACTGTCGATATAGCCGAAGTCGATACAGGCGAATTCTACTGCGTCTGCAATAGCTGTTTTTGCTTACTGTGTGCGAAAGGGTAGTAGGGTATTTCAGAGTTGTCAACTGGCCAAAGATGTTGAGCTCGACCCGAGCTTGTTCATGAAAAAGATATGACTACCGCTGCAGGCGTAGGGTTACGTAGCATTGAGTACATTGGGTGTATAGCCGTAGTTATGGAGTAGGCTACAGCGGACAATTACAAAGATTGATAAAAAAGCTGAAACCCTTACTCAAACAAATAATTTGCGGTAAAAAATAAGGATTGATCTTACAACTGTCACTTTTCTTTAGATTAGACGGAAGCCTCCCGTGGGCGATGGGGACGAGAACCCCCTCCTCGGAGATGTGCGCCCCCAGAAATTTTTTTAATAGGGGAGAGACAATTTTGTTTCTGTTGGGTATAAGTTACGGTAGCGTTTGAAGGTGTCAGTCCATCTGTAATAAGTAGGCTACACCTTACTGCACCAATTTTGCTTGTTAGGTCTGCAGCACAGTGCTTCTAAAGTTTTTTGACCTCACTGCCCACTGCTACCCAGAATTTTTTTCTTCGGTCTCACAGAGACGTATCCAGAAATTTTTAAAGGGAGACGAAGTTTTAAAATTTATTTAGACGCAGTGTTCTTCTGAAATGGGGTAATGGTAGAGCCTGTCTGATCCAAAATGGTGAAAATGCGGGTCTAGGTGGGTTCGGGGGCACGCTATCCCCAAAAGTTTGCCAAAAAGTACATACTGTACCCACTGTAACTGCGATTCTAGTGTCTTTGAACTACTTTGAAGGCAATGTGTGTTAAATTTTTTGTCCCTAATTCTGGGTCATTCATCATTCGCCAAATAAGACGGATTTTTTGTAGGCACATTTTTGATTCAGATATGGGCCTATCTGGACATGATTGTAATACCTACACACGCATACTACATCGCAGAGGTTAGAAATTTCGGAAAAGTTAATTTGCAGTTTACAGCTCTCTGGCATAACTTGCAAGAGTGTTCCGAAAAAAAAAAAAGTTAAATTTTCAAATTTCAGTCAGCGCCGCCGCCACCCTCCGCACTCAGCAGTTAAAAAAAATGAAAATTTAGGTCATGCGATTTTAGAAAGCTAGTTTTCAACATTACCACAACAAATCTAGCTGCCTAAACTTTTTTTTAACGCTTTTCATTTTTGACAATCAATATTTTTGACACCTGAAGAAACAATTTTTATCTATTTGGATTTTTGACAATCAACAAGATTTCACACAAAAGTTCTGCTCTTTTTCTGAATGATGGCTACTAGTTTGGCTGCTTTAGCTTAAATGTGAATTTTGTTGCCTTTTTCAGCCATAATAAAACCCATTGACATTGCGGTGCAATATATATTTAGGCCTACCGCCAAAGCGTTAACGGAGGCACAACGTAATTAACCGAAGTTAATTTAGTTTGCTTGCTATGTTACTTGACTTACCTATGAAAAGCGTAAATTTACCTGAGTTACTGTTGCCGATGTAGCTATCATTTTTTTTTTGACTGCCGATGTTGCCTACGGTACCTCGCAATACCCTGTTTCAAATTAATGCTGAATTTATATCAATTGTAAAATTTTTTGTAACCGTTTAATCGGAATAGGCTACTCCTTTATTACTCCATAGAAGGACCGTTTGAGGACGTAACAAACACATGCTGAAACAAAGGATTTGTGGTTAATTTTGTGTCTCTAGACCAGTGGTTCTTAAACTGGGTTCGACCGAACCCCAGGGGTTCGGTGAGGCTGTAGCAGGGGTTCGGCTAAGATCAGAATAAGTTTTTGCAAAAAGGCATACAGTTGTAGTAAATGACTATCTCTGCGTGGAATGATGCATCCCCCCACCATACTCTTTCAACGCTGTTTTTGATGAATACAATTTTTCCATAATTTCAAACCTATTTGATAACAATCATCTTTACGCCTTAAGCACGCATAAATCAAAAATGTGCGAACAAAATGTATCATATTTGGTGAAGAACTTAGAGTTAGAGGCAAAAAAATTAAACAAAATTTGCCATAAAAATCGTTCAAAAAGCGCTAAAATGGCCATTACAGTGTCTAAATTTTTGAAAACTTTTCGGGGAAGCATACCCCCGGACCTCCCTAGAGCCATATTTTTGTTCTTCAATTTGCTTCAAATTAACTTTCCGGAAAAAAAATACGCTTAAAAAATGTAAAAATTTTATGCCACCCTCCACCGCCTTAAGAATATTCTGAATACGCCCCTGACGTGAAACATTTTCAAAGAGCTTATGCCCTTTTCTGGTTTAGACGTCTAACGTCTTTGCACTTATTTAACATTCAACCTAATTCAAAAGTGCATCCCCCCTCTAAAATTTTCTGGATCCGCTCCTGGTTATAATTAAGGGTTCGATGTATGCTTGCATGACACCTGTTGGGTTCGATACTTCCGACAAGTTTGAGAACCACTGCTCTAGACCAAGGGGTTACCACGGTACGGTACGGTTAGTTTTTTGCAAAACTACGATACGGAATTTTTAGAAAAAGTACGGTACGGAAATACAGTATTTTACCGTAATATATTTTCCGTACCGTAGGCTACCGAACACTTTCCGTGCTCCAGTAAAGCCGCGTTTACACATAAACTCAGCAGGCGCAGGGAAGTGAAGTAAAGTAGCGCGCAGTGCAAGTAACTGTTTACACATTAGTGAAGTGCTTCGCTGATTGGTGAAGTGCTGATTTTGGTTGTGTTTTGTTGCTGGTAGCAACCACCTACAACTAATCAGTTCTGTCGGCAGCGTGGCGCAGTGGTTTGGAGCGTCGTTTTCACGACGACCATGATCCCAAGGTTAAGAGTTCAATTCCTAACCTAGTCTCGTTGTTGCGTCCTTGGATAAAATGCTTCACGATGATTATCTCTGCTTGGTGGAATCTGACAAGCAGCGAATTAAAGAAGTCAGAAGCAAAACTCAACCGGAAAACTCGGAAACAAAGGCAAATCCTAAGCGAATCTGGATTCGTCCTAAGCATAGCGCCTCCGCCGCTTTCTCGTGATAGGAGGATAAAGATGAAGAAATCAGATCAAGTTTATAAAATATTGACATGTGTTTTCCGCAAATAAATACTCAATTTGATCTTGAGATTCTGTTCTTCTCTATCTCTACCTGCACTACAAAAAAGTAAATAAACCAAAATCTAAGCCGAGCCTCGGAGGAAGAGCACGAAAACAGCAAAGCTGTTGGGGTATTTAACCACATTCTACGTAAAAGGAATCAACAACAAGATTACTAAATAAGCCTTCTGTTTCCAACGAGAAACCGTAAAGATTTTTTGCTATATAAATCCGTGAAACGCAGTGCCAAGAGCGACCAAGGATGAAAAAAAGTGAAATAGTTGTCTTCTTCCTTTACTTTAAAAAATTAGAAAGGTGTAGCCCGCGCCATTCGTTTTCATCCTTCAGACGCACCGTCTACCCCAGTACCCCCTTTTCTTATGCAAATTTCATTTTTGCTTTGCTTCAATCAATTGCTTCAACTCGGTAGTAATAGACTAACTTGAGTGAAGATAGGGGAACGTAGTGTCTTCGTGGTAAACGATACCACAAGCTCTGGAAAGTTTTTTTGATAGTTTATCATTACGTATTTTCCATGACAGACGATCGTCTAAAATTACTCCCAGATACTTGACATAGTCGGATTTTACAATGAGATTACCACTAATACTAACGTTAAATTTGTTTATGTCAATTTTCTTTTTGTTACCCGTCATAATGTAGCATCCCGAAAAAAACATCTTCAACTTCACTAGATAAATTTTGACCAATCTCTCTGCTATCAGTATTTTCTAAATTGTTTGAAAAAATTCTTGAAAGCAAAATGACTAAATTTATTTAGGCCTTGTTACGCTATCACAAAAAACGCCTAGAAAATGGATTTCGTGATACCCACCGAAGAACTACATGAAACTTCGTAAATTTGAAGATTAAGAAATGCTGAATTTAAATCTCGTGTCTTCCGTGTCCAACAGGTGCCGTTACGTCATAATGACGTCATAAAGACAAAAATAGCTTTTTCAAAGATGCAGAAATTCCACACACTTAAAAGCCTCTAAATTTTTTTGTGGTTGATGTAAACGCATCAGATCACTTTCAAAGTAATCTTTGGTTGACAGACTATGTCCATGCCAAACTGTGACGTCATAAGTTGATGACGTCATAACCTACAAGTAACAGATTTTGTAAAAACAATTATTTTTTCTGGATGGGGTTTATACAGTTCCTTGTAACTTCGGTTGTAGTACGTTGAACAAGCTAAAAATTGGTGTGAAAAATCCAAATATACATATTACCACATCTGCAAAATTTCGACCAGTTTTATTCAGTAGTTTTTTTGCTATTGACCTACAATGATTACATATTAACCATTAGCTTAAACCGCAACCAGACCAGAAAATAAATAATCATATTGAGTAATTGCTTCCAACTTCTTGTGTTAGTAATACAAACACTTAAAATAGTTTGGAGACATCTCTAGTCAATAATTTGCATCTATTTCAAATACTGACGTCATAAGTTGATGACGTCATAACTCACAAGTAAGATTTTGCAAAAAATATATTTTTGCTAGACAGGGTGTATATACAGTTCCTTATAACTTCATATATAGTACGTTTAAAAAGCTGAATTTAGGCTTGGAAAATCTAAGTATACATATTAACACATCTGCAAAACTTTGACTAGTTTGATGGAGTATTTTTTTTTTTCTTCTATAGACGTACAACAATTAGTTATTTACCGCTAGCTTAACGCGCAATCATACAAGATAGTAAATAAATGTATCGAGTAATTGCTGCAAACACTTAAAAATAGTTTGGGACATTTTCAGTCAATAATTTGCTTTTGTGCCAAACACTAACGTCATAAGTTGATGACGTCATATCAACCATAAGTAAAAACTTTTTCTGAACAGAGTGTACATAAATTTTTTAGCCACTATTTTCATCAAAAAACAATGTGAAACTTGACGTGGATAAATTAAGCATACGGTACATACTGGCACACCTGCAAATTTTGTCCAGTTTTATCAAATACTTTCTAGGTTACAAGGCGATTATCCTGCTCTCTAACAGCTGATAACTTTACATTACTTCACGTATTTCAACTACTGCATCAAGTTAACGCTAAGGAATTCAGTTGGTATAAATTAAGCACTTCAAAGTATGTTTTTAATGTAACCAAAAACAACATACCGGTACCCTTTGCGTCAGTTTTGTGCAATTAAATAATGGCATCATAATTCTCGAAAGAAATATATTTTACGATAAAGAACTTTATTGGATCAGAAAATTAATTTTATTAGTTAGTGTTCGTTGCTGCCAATCTACTTTAAAAAGATATAAACATAAATTTTTACACCGTAATATATTTTCATTGACTAAATTTCGTATCTAGCTAAAACACCTATAGGCTACATTGATAAGCAGGTCTTATTACTTGAAAAACAAAGAGAAATTTGGTGTGAATAAGCTATATTAAATTTCGTTACATTAAAATAAAACCTTTAGTTACGACAAACACATTTTAACATTTTTCAACTAGCTACAAATTGGTTGTCATCACTATCATCGTCGTCATTACTGACATCATTCACTAGTTCTACTTCAATTACGGTCTCCGAATCATTTTCACAAACAACGCAAGAGCAGAGTTCGGTGCATGATACGCCGTTTCCAACGCAAGAACACTGATTTATTGTCTCTGTTAACAGTCTGCTCAATCACTTGATCTGCGGCTGTTGCGAAAAATCCGTATAGCTCTTGTTGCTGAATTGCAAATTCACCAGCACGTAAATGCTCAAGAGCAAATGGGTGTGCTTTTTCAAATTCACGCATTTCATGCAAATAGACAGGAACGTAGCGAAAATAATTCACACGATCGTAGGCAAGCAGCCAAGGAGTTATCTTTTTCAAAGTATTTAAATGACCTTCCCAATCTAATCGACGGCTACAGCTAATAAAGTGTAATAAAGTAGACAACAAATGGCTGCAACAGGGCAAAAGTAGGGAAAGCAGAGGCTTGCGTAGCACAGAACATATCGTAATTGCTTACAAAATATTGAAAGACATCTTCCTGAAGTGGATGGAAAAGCAGAGATCATAGCCTCGTCAAGTCACTAATTTCTTTTTTTTCACATATGTTGAATGAACTTGATGACCGCAACGCTTGTATGGACAAACTTTCAATTCTTTCAGGAGAATCATCTTCTGGAAATATTCTTTTAGAATTCGAACATACGCGCCTTTCAATACTTCTTTCACTAGTAAATCGAAAATAGCATTATTGATGAAAACCATGTCTGTGGGCGCTCGGTGACAGATCAGTTAATGAATTTATATCCCATATAATTGTAAATTTTTAGCAGCAATAACTTTTTCAGTACAATCCAAACTCAGCCATTTATAAGCACATTACTTTAGAATGCTGAAACTTGTTGCAGTAAACTTTTTTGAATCACTTTCATAGACGTCATCATAGTGAACAATTATGCATTTCATCAAATCAAAATCAAATCTTCATTATACTCGCGGTATTACGCCGAAGCAGGTGACGAGTTGCGGGGCCCATCTCCGCGGCTTAGCGCCTGGGCTACACAACTCCGAAGAAACGTTGCAGCGGTGGCGAGCCGTTGGAGACACTGTGCCGATTTGACCGGTCCGGGAATCAAACCCCAGACCTCCCGCACCGAGAGCATGCTCTTGACAACTGAGCTAACGGCCATTGATTCTCTAAATTATTCCTCACCGATAAATGAAAATCATATGCGCCAAGCTGAATGAGATCTATTAGCACCAATAGTATTGGTAGAGTATTTTTGTATGTAGTTGCATATTTATCCTCCTATCACGAGAAAGCGATCAATGCGCTATACGAGCTCGCTGAGGAGTTGCCGGCCATCTGTCAACAACACCAAGATGGGGGAATCCCGCTAAGTGCATTTCCAAACGGCACAACAAGTAAACTTGCCGGCTTGTTCTGCACACTGTCCGTATAATGCTGAGCGTCAAGTAGGGAAGCTGTGAATACCATTTTTATAGTCATTGGTTTGACCCGACCTGGAATCAAACCCAAGTCTGCAGCTCCCGAGGCGGACGCTCTAATCACTCGCCCATCTGAGCAGTATGGAAAACTAGTCTGTCCGTAGGAATTGCACCCAGATACTGGATTACCACAAAAAGCACGTAATTATAGTCTGACTTTTTATCATCATTTCCTCACAAACCTATCCAGCAACACAGTATACAGATACGTAGGTTATATGACGTTTCTGCAAGTAAACCTATAAGTCATTTCGATAAGCTAGGCTAACTGACTTTTCAAAAGGTATAATAATACCGCTTCAACTTTTTAATTTTATCTATCTCTACACTTCAGCAGTTAAACCTACCTAAGTTTGTGCCACTAGCACTTTTTGACTGCCAGTTCCACTATTTCGTTGTTTTACCTTGATCAGCTGTTTGGCGTAACTATGACGAAACAGCTGATAAGAACATGTTTCCAAATTTTAACTTGCATAAGTTAATTTTTTATGAGTTAGATGCTGTCACTTCATTTAAAAATTATGCAAAAATAATTAAATTCAGCTTACAATTTAACTTAAAAATCAATATATCAGATATTTTTTTCTACTTCAGTTTAAAATGTTATCGAACACTGAGCAAAAAACATTTAGCAACCAACACGGCAACACCTAATGACGAAAAAGCAGTGATGCGCTTTAAGCGCAATAGTATTCATCCGCTAAAATTTTTCAATATTCAAACGGTTATATCTCAAAAACGGCACCTGCTTGCACGGGAAGACACTCCAGTTTCGATCTACTACCATAATTATATTTACAGACAATTTTTTACATAGTTCTTCGTTAGGTATCACGAGACGACAAGATAGAGCACAGTGCAACAAGGCCTAATTACTAAAAACTGGATCCTCACTGATCATGTTGCAGCTTTTATTGCAGTTGATAGTTGATTTGTTGCTTGTAACCCAACTTTCAGTTTTATCAATTTCCTCCTCCACTTGTTGCTGAAGTATGTTGAAATCATGATGTGCTAAATGCAAAGTTGTATCATCGGCAAAAAGCGTCGTTTCGAATTTCGACACATTGGGAAGGTCATTTACGCATAGAAAAAAGAGTAAAGGCCCCAAAACTGAACCCTGAGGAACCCCATATTTAACTGGGCGTGGAGAAGATAATTTGTCATCAACTTTCGCACAAATTCGGCGTCAAGAAAGATATGATGATAATAGATTAAACATTTCACCACGTAAACCGTAATGATAGAGTTTTTTGAGCAAAATTTCATGCCTTACAGAATCAAACGCTTTTCTCAAGTCGAGAAAAATGGAACACGTTATTAATTTTCCGTTTAAGTGGTTTAATAATTTGTCATAGAAAGTGGTGATAGCTAATTCGGTGGAGTTGCTTTCTGTATAGCCAAATTGCGAAGGAGTTAGGATCCAGTTTTTAGTAATAAATTTAGTCATTTTGCTTTCAAGAATTTTTTCAAACAATTTAGAAAATACTGATAGCAGAGAGATTGGTCGAAATTTATCTAGTGAAGTTGAAGATGTTTTTTTCGGGATAGCTATTGATTCTAGTGAACCACGGTGTTTTTGCGAAATTGATCAGTGGTGCTGAGGTGTTCACTGGTAGATTGGGTGGTTGCCAGAACTTTTGTCACACTATATATACATCAACGATTCCTACGATGTAGGCCTATGCCGGTAGTTTACTTTTACATTCTGGTCATATTCTTGGGTCAGATCCAGAATCCGATCATCACGCAGAATCTTCGTCACACTATTGCATACGGGGGTCTCATCTAGAGCTTTAATATGATGTTCTTGTAGGCGATTTAAATTTCCGTAAGATTGCTGCTGTTATGAGGCATGTCGTTCCAATTAAATCTTTGCATATAGAAACATCAAGGTCCTTCCTTCCTCCTCGTCGTGCAATAATGGTGTATACTTTATTTTTTTTTATATATTTGTTGATGCTCGGCAGTAAATGACTACTAGTAGCCTGCCGCACCAGTAGTAGTAAAACTTAAAGGATCAACTCCTTTTGAGTTTTCAGTTTTCTATATTATTACTTTTTGCACTACGGTGCTTCTAGACGCACAAAATAGTCTCCACCTCCTAAAAAACTCCAGATTTGTCCCCTGGCGCGCGAAAACATAGTTGAAGAAATACGTCCGCATTTAATATTGAAAAAATTGTAATCCGACTTCGTATCCGCAACCATCAATTCTATTCCCGGTTCAAATCTGAAGTTTTGTTACAGTAAAATTCAAATCCTTAATAGTATGGCTTAACTTGCATTTTTTCTTGAAAATTAACAAATTGTCAGGCATACAAAACCAATCCCTAATAAAAACAAAATTCTGTTCATTTGAATCCAAATCCATGGACATTTCCAACGGACCGACATTCACCTGCAATTTTGCATAATATCTGGCAACTCCATGTTGAAGGTTATGGATTTTTGGAATTGAATCACCAGAACAGAACAGAAGTTTATTTCGTTGCTCATAACAAACGACACAAGAAATATTCTTAGTTTATCACAGAAGAGTAAATTTGCAACAGGCAGCTGTGAAGGGACCAGTGGTCTTCGATTCGAACAACTCACCAGTCCAGATCCAGACTATTAGACTAGACTAGAACCCCTGGGGTAGCGTAGCATCCAGCCAGCTGTGCTTGAAAGTTGAAGCAAGAAGGTAATTAGTACCTCTTTTTCTAACTAACTAAGTAACTAAAGGTTTTAAAAGCTAGAGTTGGCCTAGCAGTTCGGCCATTAGTAGGGTACCGGTAAATGCCAAACTGTTACTGGTAGTCTGATGCTTCTTATCTGACTAGCCTAGGCCTATCTGTGGTTTATGGTATGTTTTTAATTGTTACCGGTAAATAACGTTGCCATTGCAACCTTCTATGCCAATCCTACGCTTTTACCTGCTATTGATTCTCGTGAACCGCGGTGTTTTTGCAAAATTGATCAGTGGTGCTGACTGGCTGAGGTGCTAACTGGTAGATTGGGTGGTTTCCAGAACTTTTGTCACACTATAGGCCTATATACCGGTACATCGATTAGTCCTACAATGTATGCCAATGGTTTGCTTTCACATTCTGGTCATATTCTTGGGTCAAATCCAGAATCCGATCATCACGCAGAATCTTCGTCACACTAGTCTATTGCATATGCTGATATAAGGGTCTCCTCTAGAGTAAGCCATCCACGTCTTTCATCGCCTTACGCAGACAGGTTATTCTAGATGCAGACAGCTTATTCAAGACTGTATACGAGACCCTGCATATGGTACATTGATGTTCAGTTAGCGTTAGGTTCAGTTAGGCTCAGGGTTGTAGGATTAGGTTTGGTTAGGCACAGTGTTTCATCTAGAGTAGGGTTTCCCAAACTTTTTTATGAACGTACCACTAAAACAATTTCAAAAACTCACCGTACCACTTCAACATAAAATATAAAGATGATTACGAAAAACCCTCAACTACAATAACACTCGCACAATGTATTTATGACATATTTGTTTAATGAAAGAAAAAAAGGAAATTTATTAAATTATCATTTCCATTTCATACTCAATGAGATGGGTGCGCTTGCTTCTGCGCAACAAGCTTGTCAATGTTAATGTGAATTTTTGTCAGATTGAGACGAAGATTTGGCTCCAGTTCCAAACGGCTTCTGTATTTAGATTTAATGGCAAGCATTGCTGAGAAACCACATTCACACAAATAAGACGTGCAGAAAGGCAAAAGAAACTTCGTGGCTCGAGTGGAAATTTTTGGGAAGTCACTTTGACAGTGAAGCCAGAAACTGGACAGGGTTGATGTTTCAAATTTATTTTTCAATCTGCCATCACAAGAAAGATCAGAAAAAGTATTTTTTTCGTGAGTTGAAAAATCATCAGGAAGATTGACATTAGTTGAAAATGGAAAACGAATCCAATCAAATTTTTCACAATTTTTTGGAAAATAGAAATGAAATTTTTCTATTAACTGTCGACAATGCTGAGCAATATCCGACTTCAGTTGATTGTCGATATGCAAATCATTTTCTGAAATAATTTCGCACAGAAGTGGAAATGCAGCCAGATTATTTTTTTCAATATCCTTGAGTCTTAGCTGCAGTTTTCTAACAGTGCTATTAATTTTGTCACTGACTTGAAATATATCAACTGTTGCTCCTTGAAGGCTTATATTCAGCTCATTGAGAAATCTGAAAACATCTGCCAGATAAGCTAGTTTTGATAGCCACACATCGTCACAGAACAAGTTTTGAAAAGGAGAATTGATATCAATCAAGAAAAGACGAACTTCAGCACGGAGCTCAAACAACCGTAAAAGCACTTTCCCCCTCGATAACCAACGCACTTCGGTGTGTAGAAGAAGTTTATCATGCTCAGCGCCCATATTGTTGCACATAATTGTAAACATGCGGGAGTTTAATGCTCTTGCATTAATCAAATTCACTACTTTGATGGCGTTATCTAACACGTCTTTAAATGAAGATTGTAGCGTTCTTGCAGCTAAAGCTTCTCTGTGGATGCTGCAGTGTGTAAAGACTGCATTTGGAGCAACAGATTGTATTCGCGTAACTACACCGCTGTGTCTCCCTGTCATCGCGCGAGCACCATCTGAACAAACCCCAACACATTTTTCCCTTGAAATTCCATTTTGTTCTACGAAATCGTTCAATCCTTTGAATATTTCAACACTCGTAGTTCGCCCTTCAAGAGGTTTGCAAAACAAGAAGTCCTCAATCATTTCAAAATCATATATATATCGAACATATACTAGTAATTGAGGAAAATTTGTCATGTCTGTGCTTTCATCGAGCTGAATTGCAAAAAACGGACTTTCTGCCATTCGTCTCACAAGCTGCAATTTCGAATAATCTGCCATGTCCTGAATACGCCGGCAAACTGTGTTGTTAGAAACTGAAACTTGATCTAACTTTCGAGCTTGTGCCTCTCCAATAAGATTCTCAGCTAAGTCCTTGGCCGCGGGAAGAATTAATCTTTCTGCAATTGTGTGAGGTTGAGCAGTTTTTGCTATTCGTAAACTAACAAGATATGAGGCTTTTAAAGATTTTTCATTCGAAGTAGTAAATTTTCTGATGAGCTTTCGTGACTGTTGCATATTTGCGAGAATTTCTTCAAAGTAAGTTACAGGTTTGTCTTTCAAAGAGCTGTGCTTACCTAAAAAATGGTGCTTCAACAAAGAAGGTTTCATCGAATGGTTTGTCAGAACCTCATTGCAAACTAAACATTGTGGCTTAGCCTCTGCATTTTTGTCCATAGTAAACGTAAACCCATATTGAAGGTACTGCGTACTATATTTTCGAATGGGCTGTGACTTTCGCTTTTTGCTAATTTCCTGTTCACCTGAACTGGAGCTTGCAGCTGATGAAGAAGATAGTCCCAACCACTTATCCATACTTAATCACAAACAAAACTGAATTTTAAAGTCTACTGTAGGCATCAAACACCCATGCTGCGTGGGCGCAAAGAGCATTGTGTCGTAACAGTATAAAAACAAACATAATAAATTAAAATTGTTACGCAAAATTTTTATTTCTATGGAAAATTTAAGGGAAATGACTTTACACTTTACATTATACATTCATTAATTTTGACAAAAAAGTAAATCAATATCTGAATGCTAGCAGTACCACCTGCAAATCCTTCGCGTACCACAAATGGTATGCGTACCACAGTTTGGGAAACGCTGCTCAAGAGTGAGAAATTTGAGAAAAATGCGAAATTTTTGGGGAAGTTTTACTGATTTTGAACCAGAAATTAATAATATAAAGTGCAAAACTGAAAAACTTAAACAAAAAACTTGAATATTATAATGCAAGACTGTAGCTTGTATCTTGGAAAAGCAAATAGCAAATTTAATGCAAAAAATTTGTGAAAGGAGTCCTCAAAGTAGTAAAATCTTTGGGCAAAAATTTCAATTTATCACTTGGGCAAATTCGC
Source organism: Trididemnum miniatum (assembly GCA_964006365.1). Lineage (NCBI taxonomy): Eukaryota > Metazoa > Chordata > Ascidiacea > Aplousobranchia > Didemnidae > Trididemnum > Trididemnum miniatum. Next base: position 4,978,585 of record OZ023244.1, read on the forward strand.
ACTAGTCAAAATCCTAGAGGGAACACTGGTTAGGCAGTTAAGGTTACGTTCAGTTGGGGTTAGGCAATTAGGTTCAGTTAATCTGTTAGGGTTGAATAATGTTTTTACATACTGTTATAATTTTTCACCCTTCAGGGTCGTTTGCAGTATCAGTAGGTACTGATACCACATAAACAAAGTTAACTGCGTCATCAAAATGGAACACTCTAACCCAATCCTAACCCTGAAGTTTGTGCTTCTAGTTTATACTTGTTTCCGATCCATACTTGTACATAAAACAATTTCTGGCAGACTGTTGAATTATACTGGTATATTTAACGCTTGTGGTACCAAATGCAAATGACTCTGACATGCCTGAAGTGGGAGAAATTATATGTAAAAACATGATCAGTTGGGTTTAGGTTTGGTGAGGGTTAAGTTCAGCTAGGGTTTGGGTTATCTTCAGTCAGGGTTAGGTGACAAAGTGGCAACATTGGAATTAATTAAATAGTATGCTCGAAATAAAACAAGAAACACACAGGAGTCCCACTGGCTTCGTCGAAATATGGTGTGACGAAAGTTCTGGCAACCGACTGGGTAGCCCAGGGTCTATAAGCAGATAAGTAGACTAGTCTGGTCTCTTTTGCTGATTTTAGGTGCATGTACCGCTGTGTTTTTTTTTTGGCAGTGGCTGAGGTTACGTGACCGTAACTTTTGTTTTCTGAATTCAAAGTTACGTGATAAGCAATTTTATTCTATTTCTTTTCTATTCTATTATCTTCGTGAACCCGATTGTTATCGCAAACCCGATTGTTAACCCCAGGTTACACAAATTCGAATTGAACCAAAGCCACCAAAGCGAAACGATCCGAAGCCGCGACGAGAATTGAACCCAAATCTGGAGCAGCGCTCCCCATTATATGCTACGCTCTATCCACTGAGCTATCGAGAAGTCGTGGCGATCTAGCACAAAATGGCGTTAATAAATCAATGTTTGTCGCACAACTCTCGCATAACTTTAAATTCAAAAAACAAAAATTATGGTCATGTAACCTTAGCCACTGCCTTTTTTTTTCGGACATTTTTTGGTTATTGATTGATTTTTATGTCATTTCAGACAAGATATTCGAAAAATTTTTGGCTGCTGTATTACGCGCATGCTCTTTAAAGAAAACAATTCGAAGAACTTGGTCAATCATGTCGTAAAAACTTCTAATAATAAAAACAAATCGTTGAAGTTTCATCACTCTCTGCATGCTGCCTAAGGAAAAGCGAGTCATTTGAAGTTATGTTAAGCCCCAGTCTCACCTAGCGATACGATTTAACTGATTTGTACCGACTGGTCGCGCAAAAAAAGTTGGTGCAGTCACACTGTCCTGCATGGGTTTGCAACTGATCGAAAAAAAAGCAATGTTTTAAAAAAAGCAAAATTTGTTATTAGCCAGGTTTGCTGTGGTGCTAGGGTTGTCCTAGCTTGGTTACTTTTTTTATTGGTTTTACGGAACATTATTCGCATGAAGTTTCACCATTGCCATAGTTCGTAACTGTTGATACCATCGATCATAACATTTTTTACTGTTTATCTTTGAAGTCCTTTTAATTTGTGTCTGATCATAAAATAGAGAGTGATCGGCAAACCATTCAGCTGGTTCTTACTCTTGACTCAAGATTTCAGACACACATCTCTTCTTTTTCACTACCTTCAGCCAGGGGCGCACCCAAAAAATTTCAAAGAGGGAGGTTCTAAAAAAACTCGATCTCGCACTCAGAAGCGGATCCACAAAATTTTGGTGGGGAGGGATGAAATTTTGAATTAGGTTGAGTGTTAACTAAATGCGAAGACATTAGACCCAAAAATGCGTAAAAAGCCCTTTGAAAATGTTTTCATGTTTGCAACATATTCAAGAAATTTTTTCAAGGAGGGGGCACCCAAATTTGCCATATTTTCAAGCGTGTTTTTTTGGGCAGAATCATTTTAAAGTAAATTGAGAATAAAAAAGCTGCAGGAGGATCCAGGGGCATGCTCCCCCGAAAAGTTTTTGAAATTTTTCATGCTGCAGTGGCCATTTAGCACTTTTTGAACAATTTCTAGGCAGATTTTGTTTAAAATTTTCATCCCTAATCCTGAATGTTTCACCAAATATGATGCATTTTGTGATACATAATTGATTACGCAGTCTTAGAGCATAAGGCTTATTGTTATCAAAAAAGTTCGAAATTATGGAAAAACTGTATTCATCAAAAAATATGTTTGAAAATGGCTTGTAGGGGGGTGCATCCCCCCTGGATCCACCCATGCCCGCACTGATAACAATGTCTCTTACTACTACACCAACCAGCCAATTTGGCTTCGGTATGATGCGGGGCAAATTCTGTTGAAGCTGTTTTAAAATAACAGCACCAGCACGTACTGCATTTGCAGAGTTTGGACACTTCACTTTAAAAACAAGGGTTCGGTTTTAAAAGGGGTGGGTTCGACACCTCAAACCCCCCCTGGGTGCGCCACTGCCTTCAGTAGCGGATGCATTTTTCCTCTTATCCATTTCAATAACTAAACTTCCTACTCGTTTATAATTGGCAGTAGACTAAAAACCAGTCTTCTCTACTCATAAATAGGCAGCGAAAATTGTATGATTGCATTGGACCCTGTCGCGAATCGCACATCGACTACCAAAGACTGCTCGCACACTGCAAGAGTCGTAAGTGGTTTTGCAAACCGTTTGTAAAACCACTTACGATTGATGCCAATCACTTGCGACTGCTGCCAATCAATTTTGCTGTCGGCAATTGTTTTTTCAATCGCTGACCATTTAGCCTTCCCAGTTGGGGACTGTGAGCAAAAAACTGGTCGTAAGCTCTTGGCAACCGGTCATATCGTTAGGTGAGACTGGGGCTTCAGAGAGTCACATTGTGCAGCCAATTTTTCGACAAAGAAAAAATGCTTTTTTCTATGCAGCTATAATATTTGGAAAGAGAGTTCAAGCGCATGTCTGAAACTTTGGATGCGTTCTAGAGGCCTATTTGACGTCGCTTTGAAATTTCTCCACATTGTCCATAGGATTCCCAAAGCATCACAAACAACCAGCACTTTAACTGATTTAAAGACGACGAATTTTAAGAGAGGCACTTAATAAATACGGAGGATCAAAGTCAATTTAATATAAGTCATTAGGCTATGGAATTATCAAAAAAATAGAAAAAAATCCACGACGTATTAAATGCAAAACTTAAAATTTAATCACAAAATGGAGCACGATAAACAAGTTCGGAAGAGAATGAAACTTACGTCTGCTTCGGCGCATGATAGCATACTTTTTTTCCATAAAAATTGCTGATATTTTATTCGCTTTTCATCAAAGTTTAAATGCATTAAAACTAGAAGTTGTGTTATTGGTTAATGTGAGTTAAAGGAAAAGTTGCGAATTTGCCACTAATGGAGTAGAGCAAAGTAAGCCTGTAAATTTTAGCAAAATTCGGTTAAAACCACAAAATGAAATGTGCCGAATTAAATTTAAGACGTTCGAACTTTTTTGAGAAGTTTCGGACAAATGTCCGAAATATTTTGGCGAAAAAATACCAGATGTGCTAGTAGGCTATGGTGCCAAATCGCTAGTCCACTCAGGTGAAGTTTTGTATTACAGATTGGCAGTTGAGATTGTTATACTCACAGCTCAGTGATGGGCACGATAAACCTTTCTGTACCGGCAGTCCTATTTATAGGATCTTTAGGATTTTGCGGACGCAGCAAAATCCTTAGCATCCTGAAAACAGAACTACCAGGAGGAGTAATCCTATTTTTAGGATCCTATAAACAGTTTGCTTTTTCGAACATTTTTTAGCATTGTTAGCTCCATTATGACGAGTTACAGCTAATAAATACCAGAAATGATAAATTTTGTAGCTGCAATGTAACGAATATCAACTTTAAATACGAAAAAGGGGTCCGACTAAACACGACAAAGGACTGAAAACGCCGCAAAGAACTTACTAAACACCGCAAAGAACGACAAAGGATTTGGAATCATAATCTTAAACATAACAACGAACGACAAAGGACTTCACCTCAAAGGACTTTAAATTAATTACTAAACACTGCAAAGAACGACAAAGGATTTGGAATCATAATCTTAAACATAACAACGAACGACAAAGGACTTCACCTCAAAGGACTTTAAATTAATTACTAAACACTGCAAAGAACGACAAAGGACTTAACAAAGAGCGACAAAGAACTTGGAATCATATTCTTAAACATAACAAAGAACGACAAAGGACTTTAGATTAACTACTAAACACCGAAAAGAATGACAAAGGATTTTAAATTAATTACCTACGGAACACCTCAAAGAACGACTAGGGACTTTAAATTAATCACTTCACACCTCAAAGAACGACAAAGAACTTTAAATTAATTAGCAAACACCTCAAAGAACGACAAGGGACTTTAAATTAATTTCTAAACACCGCAAAGAACGAGGAAGGACTTTGTAAAGAACGACAAAGGACTTTAAATTAATTGCTAAACACCGCAAAGAACGACAAAGAACTGGAGATCATAATATTCAACATTGCAAATAACGGCAAAAGAACTTTTTATTGTACTAAACAGCGGAAAGAACGACAAAGGACTCGGAATCATAATATTTAGCACAACATAGAACGATGAAGAACTTGAAATTGATCCCAACCCCCTGACCCAATCCTCCCGACCCTAACCCGACGAAAAAGGAAGCGCATTCTGAAAAAACTACCAGGAGGGGTAATCTTATTTTGGGGATTCTGTAAACGTTGTGGTTTGAAAATGCAACATTTTTAGTGTTTATTGGCTGTTACTCGTTATAATAGAGTTAATAATGCCATCAAATATTCAAAAAAGCAAACCGTTTACAGAATCCTAAAAGTAGGATTACCCCTACTAGTAGTCCTTTTTTTAGGATGTACTTTGCTTTACGCATTTAAAGTTGAGTTTCGTTACGTTGCGGTTAGAAAATCTATCATATCTGGTGTTTATTGGCTGAAACTCATCATAATGGAGCTAACAATGCTCAACAATGTTCGGAAAAGCAAGCAGTTCGCACGATTCTAAAAATGGGATTAACCCTCCGGGTAATCCCTTCTTTAGGACGCTGAGGATTTTGCGGCTGCGTCTGCAAAATCCTAAAAACAGGATGATCCTTTCTGTTCTGGTACCTGTACTAATGCGATAATTGATAATTTCAAAAAAGCCCTGGGCGATACCGATAACACCATGTAACAAAATTTTGCAAAGGTCGTAGTTGTCTGGGTTTTTTTACTTATTGTGATTTGCTACTACCACCTGATCGCAAAAATAACACTAAAGTTTTGGAAGTGTCCTTACTTTAGCTACAATGTCACTTTTTGAATTTTGCCATTTTTGCCAAAATTTGCTACATTTACAACAGTATCATGTTGTATCTCCAGTAATGTCGTAGGTAAAATGACAGCAAAAACGATAGGTTATTACAAATATAAGAGCAAGATACGTGGCATAACACAGAAGCATCCATTTGTATATTTACTGTACTTTCAATTGTTTAACATTTTTATTAAAACGTTTCTGTAATAAGGATTCATCCAGTAAATCTTGGGCTGCCAATGCCTTATCAGTATAAACGATAAACACACAGGAGACGACATAAGGAGACGACATGCGGCTCGAGTGTCCCATAAACAAAGAAAACAGGAGTGCTTAGTGTAACCTCCCTGCATTCCCTTCAAGAACCCGATCATTTTAAAATCACCACAGAGCTGCCACTTGTATTTAGAATAGTTTATGGTCTCTAAAAGAAACTTCACGTTTTCGTAGTCCTCTTTCATCTGAACGGAATGGCCTATGGGGATTGATGGATGCTGGTTGCCATTGTGAAGTAGAACACACTTCAAGCTTCTTGATGAACTGTCAATAAAATGACGCCACTGGTTTGGGTCATGCAAAATTCCTATTTCTTGAAAAAGGCCGTCAACATCGTGACAAAAGCAAAGAGAACCAGCCACAGAAAAATACTTTGAAAACCTTTCGTGTCTTTTTCTTGACAAGGAGGATCGACAGGCCATGTCTAACAAGTTCCATTGTTTAAACCTTGATGTAAGAAGCTCTGCATTCGATTTTGTGAGTCCCATATCTCTAATCAAATCATTCAATTCCTCCTGATTTGGAAAGTGGGGTTCATCCTTTGTGTCAGAATCTGACGCTGTATATTCGTTATCAGAATCATTTCCTAATTCTTCAAGCAAGTCTAAGTCTTCCTGGGATGCATTAGCCGGAGGTTTAGGTATTGGCAACTCACTGCTATGGGGAACTGAGGCGATAGAAGATGTAATAGAAGGATATACAATGTCTCGCCGGTTTTTAGTTTTTTTGAATCTTGATATATCAACCATACAAAAATAACAGTCATCTGTATGGTTTTGAGGCTCCCTCCAGACTCTAGGAATAGCGAATGGCATTGAATGTCTGTCACCTCTGAGCCAGGCATCCAAATTTGATCGACAGGTACCACAGATAACATGAGGTGCCCAGTTCTTATCTTGGTCACCAATTTTCATGCCAAAATAACGTTCATAAGCTTGAGCAAACTTTGCTTCTAGATTTATTTTATACTTTACATGTTTCAAGCTAACGTACAGACCGCAAACATAGCAGAAACAATCAGCAGAAAGCTTACACTTACGAGATGATGCCATTCTGCAATCCAGATAATGCAAAAGAGGCTAGACCAAGTACTAAGCAACTACCAGCTGATTAATTGAATTATGACGCACAAAAGGTTATTGTTGCAAAATAAGAATTACTTTAAAGCTAATATAACTGGGAACTATGACGTCACAGTCTATCACTGCTGTGAGAAGTTAAGGTAAGGCAATGAAATAAATTTACCTTCAGAATGTGAAAAAAATCATTATAACATTTTTTTAAATGACACTGTGAGTAAACGAACGCCGGAGACATGTTTCACGTACCAATATGATCCTTATTATGTAAGAAAATCAAGGCAACTAAATTTTTGTTACATGGTGTAATCAATAAATCTCAATTTCTTAAGCGATGTCGCAGATCGGTAATGGATAAATGATCGCCGATATTTTTTCCGATAGGTGTTGCGGTAAATTTTCAATGAGCTGACGAAGTTTTTTTGGTAAGTCAAAATGCAAAAATGTTTAGGTTTTTCAAGAAAAGAGAGCAGTTCACGGACTTTGCAGTGGCATTAAATAAACAAAGAGATTTTTTTTAAAATTGCAGCAAGAGTTATGGACACGGTGCATTTTCTCCAAGCCGCCAACTCACTAACTTTAAACATTGTGTGCATAAAAAATCGTGTATAGCGAAAATTCATCGGCGATAACAAAATATATTACAAAAGCGGTATCGGTACTTGATAAATTAGAACTATTTTGAGTGATAACAATAATCGGTAATAAATTATCGCCGATAATTATCTACTGTACAATAAATTATCTCGATAAATGCCCATCCCTGATTATGCTTTGATGTCATCTTAGACTGTAATCTGATTTGCTGAGAGTTTTTTTGTTGCAGATAGAGGTGGCGTAGCTAGTTTAAGTTAATATCGTTACTAATACTAGAAGAATAGTTGACATTCTGACATAGCAATTGATTTGGAATATTTTCTACATCTATTTTTAAATTTGATTTGCAACAAATAAAATGTTACCTTTTCGACAAGCAGGATTGACGTAAGTTTACTGTTGCACTTTTATTCTTTCAACTTTCTTAGCTGTAAGTGTTCTAGATTAGACTACAACTGTTAGCTTTGCCTCTAAAATTTGTGTACAGTGTACTGGTACAATACTGAATATCAGTTGTGATTAAGTATTGTGAGTGCTTGCCTACTCTGTTGCTACTTGCTTGTAGGCCTACCGTATGAAAAAAAGCAGTTTTGCTGGTATAACCTTTCAAAATCTGAGCATAAAAATTTCCCATTGAAGCATGGTGCTTAAATCGAACCAATTTTCTATCTCTCGTACGTGAGTCAGAAATTGTTGAAGCAGTGGACCATTTCGAACACAGACAAGTGACCGCGAATCAACTGACCGCCGCGATAACTGACCGTCAAAAACAGCTTCGTGCGCTGTATCGTAGCGAAAACGCGCTTCGCGCGCTGCATAATTTGACAAGGCTCGAAAACAGGCTCATAGCTGGGAGTAACAAGGCTGAAAAACAGTCACATCTTCGTGCGCTGTTTAATTTGACATGGCTGTTACATCCCGGGCAATCGAAATTCGAAGCCGCAATTCTAAAGTTAGAGTTATGGGTTAGGTTAGGGTTAAGGTTCGGTTAGTTAGAGTTAGGTTCGGTTAGTTGAGTATAAGGTTCAGTTGGAGTTGAGCTCGGTTAGGATTAGGTTTGCATAGGGTTAGCTTAGAGTTAGGTTCGCTTAGGCTTAGGTCCGGTTAGGGACGGGTTATGTTCGGTCAGGATTTGTTGTAGTTCCACGTGACGAAAGTTCTTGTTAATAAATCAGACGTTTTTGTCGGTCAGTTGTCGTGAACCGGATCATTTCGTGTCTGATGTTATTTTCATCTTTTGTGATGTTAGAGACATTTGTTAGAAAACGTCGGGGAAAGTGTGACACTATTGCTAGTGCTGCTGGACTGCGAAATAACGTTTTAATTCACATGTTACAACTACATTTTCAGGTAGCTACATTACAAACATATGTTACTGTATTTTCTCGAATAAAATCAGCACGAATTGATTAAAAAAACAAAACAGTAGCAGCTGCAACGGACAAAATCGTTTCTTTATTGATACAGGAAAACAAAGGAAGCAAATCTAATGACACACAACAAAACAACTCAAACATTTTTATTTTATTTCAGCTGCTGTGTCCATGGTCATTTTCATTATAATCAATAATACTCATATATTTAAGTAAATAAGGGGTGGGCAACATACGGCCCGCGAGACCATTTTATGCGGCCCGCCGGCAGTTTCAGAAATATAAACAAGTCATCTGAGGACGTGAAAACCTTTTTTTTGTTCTTTACCGATTTTCATCTGACAACCCGGCCCGGAAAAGACTTTGTCTTCCTTGATATGGCCCCCCGACTGAAGAAGTTGTCCACCCCTGAAGTAAATGCTTTTTTGTAATCAACACTTTTTTAGTTCGCGTTAATTCAGATGAATAAATAAGACTCAGTTAACTTATAGGACAATTTGGAGATCAAACTCTCAAAAATAGTATAATACCTTTAGTGACTGGACAGGCTTTCTTGATCGCTTTGACAAGAACAGTCATGAAGTTTGGTGTGTTTGTTACTTCTGAAAAGATTTTTTTAAAATGGCAGTTGTGGAATTGGGAATATTTTACGGTAACTTAAGTTGTAGAAAGTTGTGTTCTCAGTGAAAGTTTTAATTTGGAAAAAAGCAAAATTATTATGAAATTTAACTCTTACACTATTCTGCCTTTTCAAATTCTTGAATATCTGCTACTGTCGCATAAATCTTTATTACTTTTATGATACACAATACCACTGCTTTAGCACTATTTTTGTTTTATGTTTTGTCTCAGGTACATTCGCTACTCACAAATATGTGCGCAGACTGTTCGTAATGCTCTCAAAGCGGAATATCAAGAAGCTGCGCAAGCTAGAAATCAAAAAACAGTTATATTTCGAAAGTGGGAAAATGGAAAACCTCAGGGAGCGTTCACAACAAATGGCAAGTATCGTATTGTGGCAGATAGCTACAGTTACAGCAGTGCCTGTTTCTTCACAAAATGCATTTTACAAGATTTGAGGATTTCTTCATTTTGATCTTTCTATCATTTAGAAGCGACGGAGGCGCTCTATATACATAGTACGAATCCAGACTTGCCTAGGAGTTGTCTTTGTTTCCGAATTTTCCGGTGGAGCTCTTTGGCTTTAGTTTGCTGCTTGTTTGATTCCCCAAGCAGGGGTAACCATCGTGAAGCATGATATTTAAGGACGCATCCACCAGGCTTGGGTGGAGTTGAATCATCAACTTTGCGATCATGGCTGTCGCAAAAACGACACTCCCAAACATTACGCCACGCTGCCGACTCTTGTATTGGTTTTTTGTAAGTTCATTGAGAATTGCCATTTCAAAATGTGAGAACGCCTATGGCATAGAAACTAGTCTGCTAATTTCCCCACTAAAATTTTTTTTAAGCCTGTTGCTCCAACAATCCTGCGTATGTGACAGAATACCCGTCAGTGTTGATAGATGCTCATTTTTTTCGCGCTTTTGTTTGTTTCATCTTTCTATAATCGAAGTTAGTCCCGCCATCTCTTCGTTAATCCTCTAAGACATCGGATGAGTTCATCATTGTTACCTAATTTTCTATTCTGGAGGTAAAGTGATTATGAAGCTGAGCGTGAAAATCAGTCGCAGTCAAAAAAGGTTATTTCTTATTACTGTAACAACTGAGTTAGTGGTTTCAAGATTCTAATAATAAGCGAGTTAAAGTCTGTGTAATGTACATTGTACATATTAAGTTTTAATGCTGAGTGTAAAATGGCATTTAGTTGCGCATTATCACAAGCGAAGCAGCAAATTATTCTGTGGGAAGTAGAACTTGCAGAGAAAACGACTTCCAAACAAGTTCTGTTTGTGTTAGTCTTTCCGTGCACATAGGTAAATCAAAGGGAGAGATCTCCCCCTAAAACGTTTGTAACAGCAATCATCTAAAGTGCTGCTTGTGCAATTTGAGATCTCGGTTTCTTATAAAGCAACGTGAAGTCATGAGAGTAAATCCGCCCCTCCTTTGATAGAATTCTCGATCTTCCTTTTGCCATGCAAAATGGTGATGGGAAAAACATAGCCACGAGATTAAACGACATTAACTTGCTGATATAAATGCTGGTATTGAGTGAAAGTTTGTTTGAGTACTTCCATCACAATTTCTGGAGACTACAAAGAGAACTTGTGCTTTTTGAGTCACCCGCCAACCAGTATATTTGTTAATACCCGTCGGCATCATCCGTGAATCAAACTTGTCACGAAGGATATGTCACCCCCACACGGTGCCGCTAGGTAATGTCGCTGTCACTGCTTTCCTGAACCTTAAGCTAAAAGTTGGTTAGCCTACTAAAATAGAACTTTCGTTTTGCAACAATTTTTCGCGCCAAGTGTCTGCTAAGAATAGAAATCTTGACCAAAAGTCTGCGTGCGACATGAATCTACCTGATTCTCGTTTTCGATACTATATGCATTTCAATAAGATATCTTAGTTGCTTTCTGCTGTTTGTAGTATAACAGCTGATGTCCGGCATTGTTTAGTCTTGAAGCTTACCAAAATCGTCGGTTGAATCATCTGAAGGCCTTATTGCTTTTCTAGCAATCCACTAAACCGAGTTTTTTTTTTCAGAGTGACGACATTTCCGCCATCTTTCTACTTCTGTGTTGCTTAAGATTTTGCTCAATAAATTTATGAAATTTTATTTTGTGTGCAGCTGAATTGCAGATAAAAATTTACCATGAGTACTACTTCATTACTTGTAGGCATAGGTGGGCAGTACCCCGGTACTTTTTAAGCACCGGTACCGTCGGTACTTTGGAAAAAAGTACCGGTACCGCAGAGGCGGTACTTCTATTTCTTAATTTTTAGGCGGTACTCGGTACTTTTGCAAAATTTTCTGTAATAAAAAAAAAATTATAAAAAAGGTGAAGTCTGCACAACTACACCTTCCGCAGCAATCGTTTGAAAGATTTGTTTTTGAAATGCAATACCGCCATCCCGTCAAGCGCGGCAATAGAAAGATTCTTTTCCAACAGAAAAAGATGTTTTGAAGCCGAAGAGGAGTAGTCTTTCAGACGACCATTTCCAAATGGTTTTGTTTTTGAAAGGCAATACTGAGTAAAAGTTTTTCACTAAGTTCGATCGTCTGTTCTTTTTTGCGTAACCGTCCGTTGATGTGGCTGTAGATAACTGTAAAAGAAAGTCTCAAGACCTGAATAGATTTTTTAACAGCCTGCGTACAACGTGGCTTATCGTAATGTTAAACAGAGTTGCGCAATGCGTAGCCTTAGTGAAATATATGTGCCCTCCGCAATGTTTTTCTTTGTACGATTTCGGGATGTCACTACTCTTTTATCTCAGTAGGCTTACGGATTTGATTGATTGATTTTTACGTATTTCAATGCAAGTTAAAACCTAAGCTTAACTAAGAGAACAAGAACGACAAAAAATTTAAAAGTAGTTTTAGGACGTCTTTTTTGTACATTTCAAAATTCATTTCTTCTACTTTGACTCGTAAATATGTTTTTTCTAGACATTTCTTCGACTTACAACTCTGCAATAAAGCTTAATGTTTCTTTAGTAAATCTTGAAAAGATGCAAAAAAATAAAATAATTATGTATTTTTTTTTTGTACATCCGATGGTATTCGATGGATGTAGACCAGTGATTCTCAAACCTTTTTGAAATCTCGACTTTGCGGTCCCCAAAGATATTTTTCTATCATCCACGATCGCCTTCATTTTTAAGCATAAATTTCCACGCATAATCAAGTAAAGAGCAAACAAAAGATCGTCACGTCCGCAGATGTTCAATCAAGCACAATGCAATGGGTGATTTATCAGAAACCCGCGGCCTCTTTGTGGTCCCCTAAAACTGCTTCGCGGACCCCTAGGAAACCGCCGTTCTCAGTTTGAGAACCACTGTTGTTAAACTCACAAAGCAAGAGGTGTTTTTGCAATGACGCAACCCCATCTTAAAAAATTTCTACGTACGGCGTAGACTTCTAAAAATTATTTCCTAATGAGGGGATGGTAAAAGTCTCCAACTTACAAAACGAAACGGTAGAACATACATGTTTGAGAATCACTGCTCTACACCCAGGGTCTACAGTCTCGCGATGAGTTTTCATATTGTCCTCGTCCGTGTTCGCACAAAGCATTGCCAATTATTATGATCACATGAATCTAACCTCCAGCTTTGAGTGCTTTCTGATAATCACAGACACGAAAATTAAGCGCCATGAAAAAGTTAAAACGACTTATCCCACGTGTGATCTGGAGTTAAAAAAAAAAAATAACGAAGCATGCCGATAAATGTTATTGATCCTCGACTCCTCGAGCACTTTTACATTATCAAATCTGTAGTTCTGAAAAAAATTGGGTAGGCCTACCGGTACCCCTTCTCTGCACACTGCGATGTTAAAAATTTTGTTTCTATTTTAATGACTTCACTAAAAGGTTTGACGTCATTATGATTTATGACGAACTCCTTCCATTAAAAACTCCAGCGTAAAAGCCACTTCTGGTTCTGGGGTCCCCTTTCATTCAAAATTTTTAAACAATCTTTTTGTCGCATTCTGCGCAAAAAGTGGTCTTCAATAAAAAAGTTTTCGCTTTATGCCTGCCCATCTCTGTATGGGCGAGGGAAATGGTTGCATTTCTTTTGATTTTCGTGTCACTTGCCACTAACTATATAGCTTATTTTGTACATCCGTTTTTTGATGGTTGGTAGGCTACATAGTTTGTAATTCGGGAACTGTGCCGTACCAAGTAAGCTACTACCGGTAACTAATTGTTATGAAACTGTACAGTTTTAACTAAAAATCAACAAAATATAGTGCAGTACTTCCTTTTTAGAACTTTTTTTCAAAAGTACCGGTACCGCCGATACTTCAAAAAAGTACCGTGCCCACCTCTGCATAGAGGTTAGTTTTACCGGAAACGGTAATGTATCCATACATTGGCTTGGCTTATCGTGAAAATCTATGATCTTGTTGCCTGAGACAGTCGAGGTAGCTGATTACACCAACAAGACCATACCGTTGCAATCGTCAGCTTATCTATCGTTCTACGGTAATGCCATCGCACCTTTCACGACGTCAGCGTTAGCACCTCGGCAACAGGATTGATGGCTCAGGTATGTAGTCGGGGCAGGGTTTATTAATAGACTAGGCAGACTGAAGCCTTGGGCCTCGTCACGAGTAACAAAGATCATTTTTTTGGCGATTGCCTTCAAGCCTGTTCTTTTTGGAAATCGACCATCATGACCTTTCTATACGTAGAGAGGAGTCTGATTATTGATCAAATAACTTGAGGCCTCTCATTGTCTAAATCCGGTCGTGAAGGTAGTAGAACCTAAGTAGCGAAAGACTGCGAAAAAATGGTGAGTCACCAGCAACACTTGTGCGAGTTGTATACCAACTCACGAAAAAGCAATCAAAGCATTCTCACGAGCTTGCTTAGGAGTTGCCGGCCGTCTGTCTACTGTCTCCCACTTTAAAGAGAATTTACCTCACCATAAACAAGCAAACAGTTTTCAAGTAATTTCGATGCTGACTAAACGTCAAGCTGGGATTAAGGTGTGAATACCAGTTTTTAAGTCATTGATTTGAGTCTTTTCAGAGTCAAACAGACAATTTCACTTTGGAAGAAAACCAAAGGCTAGCAGAACACTCGACCGTCTGTATGAAATACAATTTTGGCTTCATATGAGAATCACTTTTTGTGTGATGCGCCATGGTAATAACCCTCCAAGGACGTAGCTAAGACAACCTCTTCATGGGAGTAGCAAAGATAGCCACTCCGAGGGCGTAGCAAAGGTTGCCACTCCAAGAGCGTAGCGATGACTATAGGCCTATGTAGTCAGCGGAAAATTTAGAAACGTCCAAAATTACAATAACATTCCAAAAAATTTCAGAGATGTGATCTGTTATATCCACGGCGTTAGGCCTATTGAACAGTTCAAATGGCCGAGTGGCAGGAGCGTCCGCCTCTGGAGCTGTAGAGTGGGGCCAAACCAAAGACTGTAGAATTGGTATTCACAGCTTCCTGCTTGACGTTCAGCAATATCGGGGTAGTATGGAGAACAAACCGGCAAGCAGGGTTAAAAATCGATACCCAAAAAATTGAAGAAATAATCGATATTCGATAGTTCACCAAAAAATATAGAAATAATCGATTTCGATGGTAGTTTAAAAAAGTAAAGAGTAAAGAATATTGTATTCGATATTACACTGAGCATTCAGCGGTGTAGGTCAAGCATTTTTTGTGATGTCTTCATACTCTTGCGGTAACTTATAGACAAATGATGGACATAGTTATAGCCTATGCGAAGCAACTTTGCTATTAAAAAAATGTTTTTTGTTTTTTTTTGGGGGGGGCACAAAAGAAAATTTATCAGCAAAAACAAGGTAATGACGCACCGACTAGGCTACCGACGATTATTTTAAATTTGCTAAAGTGAGATAAAGTAACCTGGACAAAAAGAATCGAATATGGAAATATGGAACATCGAATTGCGCCGCAAAAAAAGTAAAGACAAGGCCATATTCAATACTCATTTAAAAAAGTAAAGGCTGCAGTGCATTCGATGAACATAAAGTAAAGAATATGGCAACTGAATGTCGATTACAATCGATTTTTCCCAACCCTGCCGGCAAGTTTACTTGTTGTGCCGTTGGGAAGAGCACTCAGCGGAATTCCCCCTACTTGGTGTGGTAGACAAGTGGCCGGCAACTACAAAGCGAGCTTGGTTTAGCATTGTGATCTCTTTCTCGTGATTAGAGGATTAAATATGCTACTAAATACTAAACGCTCTTCAGATTAAGCTTTGTCGGAAGGCCAAAAGGGGGATGAGATAGGATGGCAGTGCCCTTGCTACGCAACAGAAACCCACCCTCTATTCTTCTCCAAGTCGATAGAAGGCCATAATATACAGTAGTTGTTACGAGAACAAGTCTCTTTGACTGCGATTTAACTCACCATAATTTTGAGGAACTTATTGCACTAAAGTCCGAGTGACTGAAAAAGTGTAAGTCCCGTAGCATCTTTCAAAATGTAGAATTAAACATACCGGTATAAAAATCTTAATCAAATCAAAATACAAAACCATAAAATGAAAGATCTATTGCATTAAAACCCTAAATAAACCGGCATAGCAAGCATTTTTCATTCAAAAATTGAATAACAATCTTGCATCAAAATCTGCTGAAATTATCGACTCTTTAAATCCAAATCAGAGGACATTTTATCTCTGGTGTCCACTGTCCTCTCAGGTAGGCACTAAAATAGAAGTTTTCTGGTCTGTAGAATAAGATTTGAAAAAAGTAACCAATATCGCACTTGACTGACAAGAGTGCAAATGTATGTTGAGCATTGGGGGAATGATTTAGCAAAATTGACCAATTTTTAGATATTGGGGAAGGGGGATTTAGCAAATTTCATCATTTTTTAATATTGGGGGGGGATTGGATTGTATAGAAAAAGATTATTGGGGGGGACACATTCCCCCCGGGATTACACCCTGTTGATTGAATTTGCGAAAAAAATTTGCAAGTCACGTGACAAATCTTATCTTACAGACCAGAAAACTTCGCTCTACATTCTACAACACAGTGCATATAGCCTAATAGTAATAATAAAGAAAAACTTGTAGCCTATACCCCTGAAGATTTACCGAGAAAAAAATCAGTTTTTCTATCTAAGGGGTCTTGCTACAGAATCATGTACAGGAGAAGTTCCATAAAAAAGTACAGCCTATAAGGCTTGTACATTAGCTAGAATTCCAGAAAGGCTAAGGTTTGTATTAGCTAGAATAGTCTAGCTGCCGCCGTACCGGTACTATTATTCGAGCAGAAAAGCTTCCAAAAGCTGGTTGTATTGCTATTGAAAGATAGGGCTCAAAAGTAGGCTCTAGTCCAATACCTTTCCATTATAAGCTCGTTGTTGAAGCTGGCTCTAATATGCAGATATACCGGTAGTCTGCTGGTACTGGTAGTACAGTAGTAGGCCTTTACAGCTTTAGTTCTGAGTACCGGCATTCTGGTCTCAGGTCTACTAGAGCAGAGAGTGCTCTAAGCTGGGCTGGACCTATGAGTATTTTGACTATCAGTAGGTGAATACTGGTAGTCTGCCAGTCTACTCTAGATGATACCAGTATGGTACCGGTACTGAACTGCTGAACATCTGGCCTTAGGCAGTTTAGTACAGGTCCTACTAAACACCGCAAAGGAGCAAAAAAGGACTTACTAAACACTGCGAAGTATGACAAAGGACTTGATAACCTCAAGCTTAACCTTAATTTAACTGTTTAAAGCTTAACCTAACTTCAAATTTTTATGGTATTGCCATACCTTCATGGAAGCTTCTGTTTCATCAAAAAACGTTACTGGTACACAACCAAAATTTCCAAACTTTGGTAACCAGAAATTTTGCCGTATTTGGGCATAATTTTTGGTTTTTGTAGTTTCAGTTTCACTGTGGCGGAACCGTTTTTCTGATCACTTGAAATCTTCACTAAAAAGCAGTTCATCAGCTGCACTCAGGTACAAGATAAACTCATCTTTCAAAACGCTTGACCTTGATCAGCCAATCACCCCTCCAGATTTGTATACTCCAAACGAAATTTAACCTTTGTAGTATCGGTATGTAACAAGTTCTTGGGCATAACTTTCCGTTACTGTTGTTTGAGTTTCGTAGTATGGTGGTGAAACCGTTTTTCTGGTCACTTAAAACCTGCATGTGCAACATCATATTACTGGTAAACAGTTTCTGTTGGTAACTCACCCCAACTCTCCCGACTCCAACCCCTTGACCCTTCCCCCCAACTCCTCGACAACCCTAATTCCGAACTACCGGCCACTCAACAATTTCCTTACTTCCATTATCAAACTGCCATTCCTGCGTTTTCAGTTTCCCCACTTTCATTATCAAACTACCATAACTGTGCTTTCGATTCCCCTACTGTGAGAATGGCATTATAGGAACCCTGTACCATACCCGGTTCCCCTGCTTTGACTTTTAAATTTCAGGAATCGTTTTCTGGTTCCTCTAGTGTGAAAGGCATGGTTTGGTTGCCGGAGAATGATTCCCAAAGTTTGAAAATCAAAGCAGGGGAGCCGAATTCTGGTGAAATAGACACTTCCTCCTTTTATTCTTTCTACAATGGCAAAGTAGCATATGCTGAAATGTCATGTACTCACTGCTCAGTACTGGTCGGGGCTGTAAACTCAAACTCGCTGAACTTGGTCATTTTTGCCAAACTCGAACCCATACTCGAAAAATAAAATTCTTAGAACTCAAACTTGAACTCGAACTCGAAAAAAAACAATCGAGTTTAGGTTCACTATTTGAGTGATTTAAATTGGTTGATTCAAATCTCTTAAAACGAACTTTACTTTTGATTTTTCGTTATTGATTGAATGTTTGCAAATTTGCAATACCAGTACCGATACTGCATTTGCATTTCATTTGGCGTTGTCTCATTGAAACTTATTTACTGCATCATAATTGGTGTGCCCAGCGTTTCTGGATGTTTGCTCAGGACTTTGTAAATATAATGCTTAACAAACTTTTTTTGCATGCAATTGTCATGAAACCTGTACAGTTCACTGAACTCGATTTTGAACTCAATCAAAAATAAGGCAGACGAACTCGAAAAGCTGAACCTCAAGAACTCTGACTTGCAAATATCTCTTGATCTCGAACTTGAACTCGGTTAAAAATTGATTGAGTTAGCAGCTCTGGTACTGGTGTAGCAAAAGTTGAGACAATAATAAAAAGTATATATATACTGGTTCCATTACTAATAGTACTTGTTATTTAGAATACTGTTAGTACTTTCGATCAGCAGTTGCAACTGAATTTTTCTCAAAAACAATGTTTCGAAAGTGGAAGAAAGGAGCACACATTGATCCTCAACGAGAGAAAACCAAAGAGGAGTTATACAATTTTAAAAAAGTATGTTTGTGAGTTTTAGATTTTGTGAAACTGATGAATAACTTCATTGTTTTTTTGTATGTATTCTCGCATTATTGATTATAAAAGGTAGTGTCTATTTTGTCGTTATTATTTTGCCAACAGTAGATCCCAGATTGGCTTATTCACTCAAAACCAGTCATTCGTGTAGATGCAAACCTATCAACAGTCATAGTATAGATGAAAGCTAATCAACAGCCATGCGTGTAGTCGCAAGCCAATCAGGTTCTAGCCGTTGACAGCAAAATATTTGTGTCGGTGTCATGACTTTTATAGCTGAGATGTCCGAGTGTTAAGAGCGTCTGCCCTGAGAGCTGTAGACTTGGGTTTGATTCTAAGTTGAGTCAAACCAATGGCTTTAATATTGGCATTCATGGCTTCCCTGCTTGGTGCTCAGCATTAAATGGACAGTGTGAAGAACATGCCGGCAAGTTTGCTTGTTGTGCCGTTGGGAAAGGCACTTAGCGGGATTCCCCCATGTTGGTGTGGAAGACAAATAGCGGGCAATTCCTACGCAAGTTCGTATAGCGCATTGATTGCTTTCTTGTGATAGGAGGACAAATATGCAACTAAATCCAAATATTTATGATTATATCTATAAAATGTTAATCAATATTAATTAGATTCTATTTGAATAAGGTACCCCTGATGATCCATCTTGGGTGAAACAGACTGTCAGGTTTTAAATAGATGTTTTTACTTTTTAAACTGTGGTGAATTTGTGTATAAAATGTTATGTTTATATATTAACTTCAAGATATCCTGGTACTCAAATGCAATGGTCAAATGATAATGATATATGTACCGATATTTCTGAGTTTATTTTTTTTTCATATCAAAGCTATTTTACAGTGATACTTAGTATCAAGATTTGTTTTGCAGACAGTGGAACATGGATTTCCACATCATCCATGTGCTTTTGCATATGATCCTATTCTAAAACTCTTGGCCATTGGAACAAAAACAGGAGCAATCAAAATGTAAGTTGGGTGTTGTTACCAGAAATTAAATTTTTTTTCCGGTACTGTCTTATCTTTCAGTTTGTAGATGAAGGTAAAGCTGGACAGTTGAATGCCAACTGTGTAGGCTTGGTGATTTTTACTGAAAAGTGACCAATATAATGAAGATATGACACTCCGGAACATCAAATTTAAAGCAAAAACTTGAATCAAAATTTTTTTAAATCCTCGTAAGCTTCATGCAAAATTTCATTGAAATGTGTATTTGGGAGAGTTTGCACTTGTTATATTCTTAGGGGAAACATCGGTATGCTGCATTCATAGTCAGTTGTAGTGCTCTATCCAAAATAAAAAAATCTTTTAATTGCCATGAGAAGCATCAGTTTTTGTGGCTGTTCCTGCTTAAATGAATTGCATTTTTTTATGATAAACTATTCTAAATATGGTATTTTTTTGTTAGTGCGTAAAATGTAAACTTGGTAATTGTTCAGATGAGAGCAGACATTTGTCATGTATGTGTTTAAGATTTATGACTTGTTTTAGAATTATCAAATCCAGATCAGAGAATTGATGTTCATAATTTAAATGGCAAGGCATGTTGTAACCACAGCTTCGCATTTTCTAGTGTAGAGTAGCCAACTGGTGAAGTGAAATAGAAAGTATGAATTTCTTATTAGTGCATAGCAGCTGCGCTATTAGGTAATTATTGAATCAAACATTACTAATGTTTCATTTCTGCAATTTTTAGTTGTATTTTGACAATTTGTCAGCTTTGTCTTGACAAGGAGGTTCTTGGTTAAAAACTATGACTGACGATTGTTTAAGTATGAAGCATATTTTACCAATGTCGTTTCTCACTTGTTAACAATAAATTCTCATTCTTTGGCACAACCCTGCTCTTGCCTGACCTTGCTGTTTATTAGATTTGGTGCTCCTGGAGTGGAGTTTACTGGAATACATCCGGATGTTAATCAAGTTTTACAACTTCATTTTCTCCATGGCGAGGTAAAATTCAATTTGTAAGAATATAATGTTATAAAAGATAAAACTAATTTATCTGAAGTTTATTTGAATTATAAATGTACGTAAAGGATTAGATGTACCCACATGCAGTTAACGTTTCCTCTATTTTGCTGTTAATTAATTACTTTTTATCTAATTAAAAAGAGATAATTCAGTTGCTGCAGTTTTCGTTAACGTTTATTTTAAAAAATAATATGCTAAAAACGCCATCTTAGCATGAGGGAGACTGTGACAAGAGCTCGGTTGCCATTTGTATGATATGTTAATTGTGATCTGCTTCAGCTCTGAATTAGAACTACCAGTAAATTTTCTTTAACTATATATTTTAACAGCTCAGATGGCCGAGTGATATAGAGCGTTTGTCTCTTGAGCTGTAGACTCGGATTTGATTCTGAGTCGGGTCAAACCAATGACTTTAAAATTGTTATTCACAGCTTCCCTGCTTGACGCTCAGCATTAGTGGAATAGTGTGGAGAACAAGCCGGCAAGT
The DNA here is from genome assembly GCA_964006365.1 of Trididemnum miniatum. Classification (NCBI taxonomy): domain Eukaryota; kingdom Metazoa; phylum Chordata; class Ascidiacea; order Aplousobranchia; family Didemnidae; genus Trididemnum; species Trididemnum miniatum. Next base: position 4,999,754 of record OZ023244.1, read on the forward strand.
TTACTTGTTGTGCCGTTGGGAAAGGCACTTAGCGGGATTCCCCCATCTTGGTGTGGTAGACAGATGGCTGGCAACTCCTAAGCGAGCTCGTATAGCGCATTGATCGCTTTCTCGTGATAGGAGGATAGATATGCAACTAACTAACTATGTCTGTTTTACTGGTTGCCTCGCACTTCAAATCTATTTGCCTGCAGATTTAATCATGTAGTTGAACCTGGTATGCGTAAACTTTCGCTCATTGGAAGGCTAGCTGGTAATATCAAAACAAAAGAAAAAACGGCCGGTTAATTCGTTAGCTAAGACCAGGGATGGCAATCTCATCGAAGAGGTTCTGCGATATTTGTAACGATTGTCAAACTGCGATTCGATGTGCGATGTGATACTTCACTTAATCTGCGGATGCGATTTTTGTTGCGATTATCTAAATTTTTTCGATGCGATTTTTTGTGTTGGCATTTTCGATTATCGATATTTGTGCGATTTTCGATTATTTCAATTTTCGAGCATTTTTGAATTCTCATATTTTACAAATCGTCACGTTAGAGCAAAAACTGCGTTAGTCGTTTTTTGGTGAAATTGAGTTTTTAGCACCAAGTTGTTCTGCTGGGTCAGCGCTAACGCCTAACACACTTTTTGGAAAAAATATACCGACGTTTTCGCGAGTTATGCTCCAGTTTCTAAATTGCGTAAGTCAGCGCATTGAATTGACAATAAATTATGCTAACACAATACATACGAGGAAACCATTCAGTCTTTCGTCTATTGTTATTTTGTTGTGACAGAATAGTAAATACAAACAATCACATCATTTTTTTCAAAACACAAAAAAATGACTTACGCAGTTTTTGCACAAACATGACGAAATTTTTTTACAAATGGTCAGTATCATCCCAGAAGTTTTGTGTAACAACGTAACACATAAAGAGTAGGCTACATGCAGAAAACACAAGTTGTTCTATCTGAATTATTAGCTCGAAGAACCAGAATGGCATCAACCACATCATCCCCAAAACGCATCCTTAAATCATTTAGCACATTATTTCAAGCTCGAAAAGACACTTTCGACAGAAACTTGTGTCACTGGCAACTGCAGCGCTGTTCGAGCAATCTTGGCAAGGTCCTCGTCCGTGCCCACTGACACTAACCTATTGGATAAAAGTCGCTAGGGACTCTACCTACCTACAATAAGACCGCAGTATCCGCGACGCATAGCAAACCTTCCAAGCTATGTGCAAATTGTGCATCTTAAGTTAACTGATGTGGGGAAATGTTTTTTTAATTTCAACTGATCGTCTTGCTAAACCACGACTTTTTTTAAGGACTACCGATTGCCTACCGAATTGACGCTAACCCCGTCATTTTGCCTTTTTTACATTTTGAGAATTATTTTTTCAAATTTTATCCAAGTCTAAAACCCAATTCTTGTGGAGAAAATTCTTAGTTTTGTTGACACATTTCTGTAAATGTGCAGACTGCAGGTTGCAGAACCTCAAAAAATTTGAAATACGTTACTTGTTTATGTCTATTGTGAATAGCTATCAACTATGCCAGGGGTGGGCAAACTACGGCCCGCGAGATCATTTTATGCGGCCCGCGGGCACTTACAGCAATATAAACTTTGTTCCTTTAGACCTTTCTGTAGAGATGGCATGGGCCGCTAAGAGACCCGCTCACGAGCCGTTAACCGGTCTTTTTAGTGGTCCGCTAACGGCTCTGTTCTATCTTTTGTTTCTAATTGAGCCGCTTACGAGCCGCTACCAATTTTTGAAATCCCTTTCAACTTTCATTTTTTTGTTAAATGTTGTTGAACGTTCGTAGAAGATTGGGGCTTGGGCGGGCTGGGCTTTGTTTTTGGGATGAGTTTCTGGGTTGGTTACCGCTACTGGGCAAGAGGTTCCGGGCCATGGGCGGTCCGGGTTGCAAAAAAGTCAGCCCGTGCCATCTCTACGACTCTATCTTGCTGATATTGAGTGGAATATGAGGACATTTGCGGGCGTTTGAGAGAAAATTAGGACATCTGCGAACGTGAGGACCTTTTTTTGCTCTTCACTTGATTTAGAGTGGAAATTAGGACATCAGCGTGGACGTGAGGACCTTTTCTGCTTTTTACTTGATTTAGAGTGGAAATTAGTACATATGCGTTCGTGACGACCCTTTTTATTTTACTCTACCAATCACTGCGGCCCTCGGCTTCAAAATTATTTGCAATGCGGCTCTTGCGAAAAGTTTGCCCACCCCTAAACTATGCGATCCCAACCAAGCTTTTGTGCATTACATGTTGGAAAATGGATTTACAATACTTAATTTCACTTGAGAATGAAAGCCTGAGTCGTGAAAAAAAAAAAAAATCGAAACAGCTGTGATATTAGCTCTGCTGGCTTTCTGTCCATTTCTTCGCGTTGCGTGAATTTGCACTTCAAAAGTACTAGTTTGCATTAAATCTACCGGCAATTAAAGTCGAAGTAATATCAATACAATGGTGTAAAATGACAATCGCCGTCGTAATGACACTAATTTGAAAAAATATTCGAGGCGTGATAATTCTTTTACCAAAAGCCGCAGGACGCCGTTATGCAGGTTTTAAAACAAAGTATTTTGTTTTGGTGATGAAGTCGATTAAATTTCACTGCCACAAAATGACGAAATAATTACTTCACTACTTCAAAGAAATGGAGCTGAGAACAATGGGAAGCATTTTGCGACCTACAAAAATCGCAAATTTTTTTCATCATTTATGCAATGCGATTACTGATGTGATTTTTTTGATGTGTATCGATGCGATTCTTGGATGCGATATTTTTGAAAAAAACAATCGATTTCGATTGCGATGCGATTGCCATCCCTGGTTAAGGCGTTGCTATTGGTGCCGGAGTTCTTGGATTTATATCCCGGGTCGATTAAATCGGACACAGTGTCACTAGCGGCTCGCCACCGTAGCAATGTTCACGTTTCTTTTGTACTGCGTTGCTCAGGCGCTTAGCCACGGAGTTGCTCGTCTCATTGCTTCGAAGTAACACCGCGAGTGTAATGAAGCTAATGAAGGCTAGTTCGCAATCAAGTGAATCGTTGACAAAAATTTCTTCTTGCTAGATGTTTCAGACTGCATTTAATTGGAGTCATGTATAAAGCTTTTTTATTTCAGTGGCTTTTATAGTTTTGAAGCTATTTTATGGTACCAGTTGTATCCACGCTTGGCTTGTTAATATGAGCGTGGTTTTTGTGTAATTATTTTATGTTTTTGCAATATTAATAGTAACCTTGCTGTAGTAACGGTTAGCATTCAGGACTCTGAATACTGCGATCCGAGTTCAAATCTCGGTGAGACCTATTTACTTACAAAATGAATTTCAGAAGTACTAACTTCTGTATTAATATTGTGTTTTCGCTGTGATATTTGATTATATAGATAATTAATAGTGATTCCAAGAATGACAGAGTCAATTGTAAATGCAAGTCTAAAGCTTTGCAGAAAACAAAAATGTTTTTTGAGAAAATTAGAAAATTTACTTATTATGACGAATAGTAACATTTGTGGAAATGGTCATCAAAAACTGTGATTAATGTGTTATGATTATACGTGTGGCTCAGATTGGTGTGTGTGCGTTAGTGGTAAAACTCAACTACTGTTATTTGAAAAAGTAATTATTATACTCAGGTTCAAAGTCACTTTCAAGAAATTTTAGGTTTTAATTATAAGTCAAAGGTTTTCAAACGTTTGAATATTTTAGTTGTTTAATGTTTATACATGTGTACACGTTCATTTGGTCTTTCTGAATTTCTCTCACTGATATTATGGAACCGCCATTCTATTTAAGTCGTGCAATATGCTGTTAATATTGAACCGGCCAGCTGGCATAGTGGTTAAAGACATCGCTTACGGTACAGGAGGTCGTGGGATCGATTCCCGGGCTGGTTAAATCGTACACGACAGCTTGCCACGGCTGCCAATATTTTTCGGGACTGTGCTGCCCAGGAGCTAAGATAGGCCCCGGCATTCGTTACATGTTCTGGCGTAAGACGGCGAGTGTGATCAAAATTTTTAAATATGTTGTTTGCCTGGACATGTGTATAAAAATATGCACTGGTAGGTTGGTATGCCAGTGTAAGTAATACAATACGTTATTTTTTACTACAACTTTGAATAAGTTAAAAATACGTCATTTTATGGTCCTAATCTTTCAAGGGTGGAAACCTGGCTACTTGGCGTTAGGGTGTCAGTTTCGGTGTGTTGAAACTCAGATGTCAGGTTTCAGCTTTGGTTTGGTTTCACGGCTGTTGAAAAATAGGTTTCAGTTTTGCTTACGCACAACTTCGGTTTCTGGGTTTAAGTTTCATCCAAAAAAGCTATTTTATTTTGAATACGGATTTTTTAAGTGCTCCACTTTTTAGCGTTTTTGTTGTATTGCGATGATAAGTAGCAAGTCAGATGGCTGAGCGAGGAGAGCAATTGCTTCAGAAGTTGTCGACTTGGGTATAATTCCGAGTCCAGTAAAACCAAAGACTCGAAAATTAGTATCCACAGCTTTTTTATTTGACGCTCAGCATTAAAGGAACTGTTCTGGTAATCATGGTGATGACGATTTTTAAAACCCAAAACCTTAGAAAATTCTGAACCGGTTTTAGTTTCAGTTTTGGTTTTGACGTTTCAAGAAAAAACGGTTTCGGTTTAAGTTTAGGTTTTCAAAAATTTGGCTGAGTAGGTGTCAGTTTCAGTTTGGGTTTCCAAAATTTCCTTCAAAACCAGGTTTTCAGGTTTAGGTTTAGGTTTTGGTTCCCACCCTTGTGTACAACTTACTGCCCTGATTGAAAATTGCTGCAGATTAGAAATAATTTCGAACTATTTACGTCTGGATCATACAAAAAAACGCCGATAGCTTGAATAGACATTGCTAAAAGTAGTTGATTTCTAGAGATTAAATATTTTGCGTTAAACGCTTTTCATTTGCACCGATTCATTTTTTTTATCTTGACGTTACACTAATTATACATGAAGCTAAAACATTTCGTGTATCGGTGTCATGACAAGCATTGAAAAAAATTTTAAAGATTCCTTGATACAAACACTCCGGAGGTTATGTGTTTTATGATTTTTTTTTTGATATACGGGTGCCTTATTTAGTTTCTGATAGAGAGGTATTTTTGATTTTTTGTGCGCCTAATTTGAAAGAAATGATTTGCAATTGAAAGCTGTTTTGTTTTTAGGGGCGTCTTGTCAGTATACTTGACGATAATACAATGCACATGTGGGAATTTTGTGCTGCTAGAGACGACAGCAGAGGAGCTCAAGCATTAGTGGAAATAGGAGCCTCTCAACTTGCTGGTAGACCAGGGTACGTAGTGGCTGGTGGTGTAATTAGCATCTCAATGTTAACTCGGTAGCTCGGGCTGTTTTAAAGATTATGCTATTAATAATTTTTTTATAATGATTTATGTCAAACTGTGAATGTGCTTGAGTTTTGCGCGAAATGATGGTATTATAAGGGTGTTACCTTTTAATGACATCTTTCGTTGCACTCTTTAATAAAGTATATCTATGCTTATTGCTCGACATTGCCACTCCATGTGATTGTTTATTGCTTTGGCGCATTTGCTTAAATATACATCGTGATCACTGCATGATATAGCACGAAATATTCTGCATACTGGCGGTGTATCATATAATTTTGACGACAGGTTTATTTAGTGATATGTGTATTGTATCATCGCTTACAAAAGCGACGTAACGTTGTTTAGCATATTACGAGGTTTAAATCCATTACTGCACTTTGTCAGCAGTGTGCATATGGCCAACCTTTGTAATTGCCAGCTGCTGTGACGTAGCGTTTTCGAATTTTTTACGTACAGGACAAACCAAATTACTGAAGTGTGTATTCGATCTACCAATGATTTAATGTGGGTTGGAACCGAAGGTGGCGCTATTTATTCCCTTTCTCTTCCCGATTTTGAGCCACTTAATGATGCCACAATTCATCAAGATCAAGTTATGCAAAGGTAAATCTTGCGCGATTTTCAAGAAAATGGTGTGTGGAAACCCATATCAACTGATCTTACGATATCATGAATAGCTTTCTGTACCTTATATCACCTTTCTGGGTTATTTCTAAACTAAAATTTAGTGTAGTTTTTACCCGTAAAAACTTCACGCTGGTTTGAATTTTGGTGTAAGTTTGAAAATCAGTTTTGCAACTTTTCTTCGATGTTATCTATTGCACACTCGCTAAGGTTAAGACTGCTGCATTGCCGTTCTTTCGTGTTTTATTGCTTCCGTGTTCGCTGGTTTATATTTATCAAAGAAGCAGTGCATTTGCATTGCTGAACGCCAGCGCTCGGGTTAACAAAATAAAGTACTTCTGAGCAGTTAGCTATCACTGAGTGATGTGATACTTGGACAGCGTAGCAGGTGTCGTTGACACTCGGTTGAATCAGTTGAGTTTTTATCGCTGACTAAGCTACACATAGCGTTCGACATGATTTAAAATGTTTATATAAATGCTAATCTTTGATCAAATCTTTATTACACTCGCGGAATTGCAATGTGTTACGAGTGGCGAGGCCCATCTCCGCGGCTTAGCGCCAAGGCAACACAGCTCCGAAGAAACGTCGCAGCGGTGGCGAGCTGTTGGCGACACTGTGTTTGATGTGACCAGTACGAAAATCGAACCTCAAACCTCCCGCACAGATAGCGATGTTTTCAACAAGTACAACTACCGCCCAGTATGCTGATCTGTGACGTTAGACTGAAATCTTCATCATCATTTTAGCATCCCTGATCATTATAAAAGTGGAAAAGCACTAGGACCGGTGGAAGCTATGGTAGAACATCCCAGTAATCCTTCCTTCATGTTGATTGGCTACAGTCGTGGGCTTGTCGTATTATGGAACGTAGCGTCTAAAAATGTGGATAAATATTATTTAAACGAAAAAGTAAGTCTTAAACATGACGTCATGACCTAGTGACGACATTCTACCTATGACGTAAGCAGTATCTTCTTAAAATTGTTTCAATTTTCCAATTTAGTAGCTGCACAGCGTTATGGCTGAGAATGACACATTATGTTGTCGGAACGCATAAAAATGCGGAGAAAGAGCGTTGCGTTTTCGCTTCATTTTTCATTTTATTTATCAGATCAACAGCAACAAGATTTGTTTGCGATGTGGCTGAAGTGTTTCGATTGAGATATTTTATTGATTTTTTTCTCAGGCTCTGGAATCGATATCATGGCGATCTAACAATAAGGAATTCATCAGCGCACATATAGATGGTAGTCTTTGCACGTGGAGGCTGGAATCGTCGTCTCCGCATACATCTTACGTACCATATGGTATTTATATTCTTCCGTTCGCAATGTTTGTAATTAAATATGACGTAATAGGTTTTACAGCTTTGCATTTACTGTTTTTTTTTTAGATACAAAATGGCGTGATTTTAATTTGATCGATTTGCAGGATTAAATAGCAGTTAAAAATGTGATCAGCACAAGGTCATGTGTAGGATACGAAGGCTTGGTATTCGAATCCCATTCGGTTAAACTTAGTTTAAAGACCAAGTTATGTTTTCTCCATTGTTTCAACCTACAGGCTGTCCCAAAATAAGTGAAATCCATTAATTCGATTACCATTTGTTACTAAAAAAATACGTTAAAAATGTTAGCATTTTCTTCGAGTTCGTGCAGTAACAATTGAGTACCGAAAGTCTAGATCATTTACCTAGATTTGAAGGTCTATTTTCATACATCCTCCAATATTAGCAATGTGATGGGTTTCATTATTTTGATACACCCTGGTATCTTCGCGTTGTTTGCAGGCTAAGATGTTGTGAAGCTAGTATTATTCTAGTATTCCTATACCTTACATCATGGCGGTTTGATTTTAGGACCTTTTCCGTGCAAAGCAATCACGAAAATATTATGGAAATCGTCACGAACGTAAGAATAAGATTAATTGTTATTTTTAGCCTGATACGTGTATGATAAAATAAAATCATGATCTTGATTCTATTTGATTAAGATAACCACCTGAAGAACCGGCAATGGCGAAACAGGCTGTTATGGTTTTTTTGATTCGATGGTTTTACCTTATTTTATAATACTATTCACTGTTATCGAGCTTTCTGCCAGAGAAAGTTGGCCTTGCTTTGACTTGTAATCCGTTTATTAGCTTAATTGTTCAGTGTCAAGATTGTATTTGAATGTTTCTTATCCTTTTTCAGTGCATACAAAAGCATTTAGCTTTGTAGAACTATTATATAGGTTTTTTAGCACTGATCTCACAGGATTTACTATTTAAAAATCGGTGTCATGCAATCGTTAATTTGGTTATGTAACAATATAGCTCTTGTGTTAAGCGGTGTACCGCTTGTTCGTTGATTAGATGTGCAAAATCTTGGAGTAAAAAGACGAAATGTTGATTTTCGAACTGTTTGCTGCTTTTTGTTCAATCCCCAAACAGAGCGTTTTAGTTTGCGAACAACCAACTCAAATAACAATGGTTTTTGACCTATCCAAATGCTCGGATTTACTTGCCTACCTCTCACAAATGCTGGCTATTTCATTATGCAATTTCTGCTATGACAGTTTTATGAATGAATCATTTATTTTTCAGTGATGCATTCGTCATCTTCAGTGGTGGCATGCCCCGTGCAAACTACGGTGACCGACATTGCGTGAGCGTCATTCAGGGTCAAAAGCACGTGACCTTCGACTTCTCGTCAAGGGTCATTGACTTTTTTGTCATATGCAAAAACAAACGACACGCAGGTAAGAAATTTTATTGACTGCACTTAATTAAATTATCTTTGGATTAGAACAATTTAAGCTTAAAATAAATAAACGCTGCAAAAACCAATTCTACAGCTAGTTTCGCCGTTTGTTCGGGTTCGTTCCGATGTGACAATTTAGTGACTGTCATTTTAACTTGGGGTCCAAGAAGTTTCCTTCAAAGAGATTCTAGTCACGCACTCCCTTTGAATGAGGTTACGTTTACTGGAATAAAATTGCCTTTGAATAAAATAGCATCCGATAAAGCGTTAAGTTCTTCACGCAGAATCTGCAATTTTCAAAGAAATATGGCTATACGTAACCGCTAACATCATATTTCAATCAATCAGAGATTACAGAAAACCTTCCCGTAGCTGGTGAATCTCACTCGTCCTGAATAACTTGTAGCTTACATGTTTATGTTGGATTAGTATTTAAGTAGGAAATGATGTCAGATGCTACATAGCTTGAATTTGAATGTTTTTTCTCGTAGCAGTTTGTTTCAAATGCCATTTTATGCTTGTTACAATCGTTATGCTCTTTGAACTGCAGCAATGTTGTTGCATTAGAATATCGGTCGAGCATTTGATGCCTATGAATATTAGATTAGTTTCAGTGGCATATTTATCCCAAAGTCCGTATAACTCACGTATAAGTTGAGCGAATCATTGGTTACATTGTTAAGCGACAATGGAGCAAAAATGTGTCCAAAAAGACAATCGCCTGCCTATGTTTCGTAATGTAAAAACACTTGAAAGTGTTACAAAAAAGGTCATAACTTCGGTTATGCTTGTTGAATTTTAAAAATTTTAACTGCATCATGAAGCTCTTGACTTACGCTATCGTTTAAAACAAATTTCAAGAAAATTGGTTGTGTTTTAAGCACTCTACATTGTAAATAATTTAAACAAAGATAAAAATTTTTGTAGCGGTTTTTTGACTAGTAGCATTTCTTGTCATTTTAAAACATAAATATGGGGCAGATTTGCAAAGAGTTAATCTGATTCAAATTAAATAGGTTCAATCACAAAAATTTAAACTTCACTATGAAATTAGCGTAGCTATTGGTCGTGGTTTTTCAAACCCTTAAAACTTTTTCGCTAGAAAATGATTGCATAAATTGTTTTAAACCTCATGTAAAATAAGGCTTCACTATATAGAACTAAATTTTTACAACCGTGTTAGGTTGGTAGTGTGGTTGTTAACTTCTGTCGTGCTTCACCCTCGGGCTTTGGACCATTTGTTAAACGAAAAATTCAATAATCAAAATTTAAGCGGGAAAAATATACCGGTATCTATTTTACTTTTCGATTTTACTGTTTCATATCCATTAACATAGGTCTACGTCGTTTCACGGCCGCAGCTTCTTGAATTTCAAACCTCGGGCTTTTAAAATCAAACATTGTGGGCCAGAATAAAATTAACTAGAGGCTCGTTTTACACATGGTCCAAGGGTGAGTCATGATAGAAGTTAACAACCTCACTCTAATCTGGTGAATCTACCATGGTTACAAAACCTAGTTCTATGCGCGAATAGTGAAACCTACTTTTACATGAGGTTTAAAACAATTTACGCAATCATTTTCTTGCAACAAATCTTTGAAGGCTTGGAAAACTACGATCAATAGCTAGGCGACTTTCATATTGAAGTTCAAATTTTTGTAATTGAACCTAGTTAACTTAAATCAAACAATAACTTTTACTTTTTGCAAATCTGTGCTATATTTATGCATTTAAAACAGCAAGAAATGCTGCAAGCGTAAAAATTGCTTCAAAAATTACTAAGTATGTCCAAATTATTAACCATTTAGAGTGCTTAAAACACCATCAATTTTCTTGAAATTTGTTTTAAACGATAGCTAAAATCAGGAGCTTTACGATGCAGTTGAAATTTTTAAAATCGAACGAACGAAACTAAAGTTATGACCTTTTTTGTAACACTTTCAAACGTTTTTACATTATAAACGATAGGCAGGCGATTGTCTTTTTGGACACATTTTTTGCCCCATTGTCTCTGCTCCATTCCTGTCCGCGCAACTTATGCGAAGTTATACGGACTTTGATTTATCCTTCCATCATGAGAATGCAGTCAAAGCGCTTTAAGCGGTTTGTTCTCCCCACTGTCCCCTAAATGCTGAACGTCAAGCAAGGAAGCTGTGAAAACCAATTTTAGAGTCATTGGTTTGACCCGACGCGGAGTCAAACCCGAGTCTACTGCCTCAGAGGCATCCACTTAGCCATCTGAGCTGTTAAATTAAAACTCCTTAATTGTGGTTACTTCACTGCTTTTGCATTGAATTTTCTTTCAAAAAAAGCTACAAATTTAGCAGTCCCATTTTACCGTCAAGATCAACTTTATTGTACGTCTTGCATGCTTGCTCATAATTATTGTGAGCTATAACCCAAATAATACTGCCAACGATATCGTTGATTTTAATTGTTAATTTCAGATTGGGAGGGGCCGCAATATCTCCTCGTGCTAGCAGAAGAGGAATTGATAGCTATCGATTTAACCAAAGAAGATTGGCCTTCGTTTTCCCCGCCCTACCTCGCCTCTCCCCATGCTTCTGCAATCACATGCTCTACTTGCGCTGAAAATGTTTCGGAACAGACTTGGAATAAAATTAATGAAGCTATCAGCAACTCCAAATCCAATTCTAAATTATCTTCGGTGAGTGTTAGATCTTGCACAATGCTTATATAACTGTTGTGGCCTATCGGTTTCTTTTTCCCACTGAGCAGTGACAAACCCTAACGTACGCATTAACTCCCTCTGCACTACCCTTAAGGAAAAACGTCAAGCAAGAAAGCTGCAAATACTTACTGTAGTGTAACTGTCGTGTAGTGTACATAGATCAGTAGTTATCTCTTAGACACGCGGCTGACGAAAATATACGTGCTAGTAGGAAAATAAGCAATGAAGGCTAGTACCGAAGTCTATCCAGCCTAGCTATTAGGCTGAGAGAGTGATTCAAGCTTATAAATCAATATAAAGAATTTCAGGCAATGGGTTGAACTTGAATCCAACCAACCAAGATCTTAGGCCAAATCAAACGCAATCTCAAAAATCTGATTCGAACCCTCGCGCGCATCGACTTAACCATTCGGCCATCGCAATCTGATGCCAGAGTACCCGAATTTCTCGTGTATAGCTAGTAGGAAAAGTTACTTTTCATATTGGCGAATTGGAAATTTCTTTTTCAATTTGCTACGCGGTGATGGTGCTCGATATTAACCTATCTACTAGTTTTGACCTTTTGAGATGGTTATTTATGTCAACAATGGCATAACTAGTCCGTGGCACCGCATTGACAATTCATTTCAATGTTACTGAAGTACTCAAATCTCCGTTAAGTTGCTTTTTATGTGAAGGGCATAAGCAATACAACATTTTTACCATATTTGTAAATCATTTGACTTTTTATTCTTAATTGATGTTATTTGTTACAATAATTGGTCCTTCGTCTATTTTTCAACTTTACTGGTTTAGAAGAATGTTTTTGGTTAAAGTGGTTAAAGACACCGCTATCGGTGCGGGTGATCTTGATTCCCGAGCCGGTTAAATTGGACACTGTCGCCAGCAGCTTGCCACCTCTGCGACGTTTCTGTGTTGCCCAAGCGCTAAGCCGCGGAAATCGCGCCACTCGTTACACGTTTCGACGTAATACCGCGAGTATCATGAAGATTTGATTTTTTTAATTTGAAGTTGATTTCCATTTACAATATTTTTATGATTGCAAGCTTTGCATTGTCTGATGGAGCAGATTTTTTACAGACCCTTCAAACTTGGTTTAAATTTTTGCAGTGATTCTGCATTTAGTAAGAAAATTGTATGCAGAAAATTCTGTTTAATCTCTAGATCGGTTTCGAACCCAGAATTTTGCATGTACAGCTCTTACGCATTTGGAGTAGTTATGGTTTTTAACTCGTACATTATCATAACTATCTCCTATCCCCTGAATTGAAACTATTTGTTTGAAGAACACTTGATTGAAATCTCATACAACACTTGAATATTGCGTCACACGTGACACGTATTACGAGATTTGATTGGTTCAAATACGTGGCGTAATTTAGCGTTACAACACTGTGGTGTTGATATTGTTATTCTATTCCTTTTTTCACAATTTTCGTGCTATTTTTTTGTGACAATGTGTAAGCTGTTTTATGCTTTTTTTTTTTCTTGATGCTAGTGGTTGGATGCCGGTTATACCTGAATTGCTCTTGCTGAAGCGTCAATCTTAATGATGGTAGGGATGGGGTGACGTCGCTTTAAACTGTTGCCTTCTGATAACATAAAATCATACTTAACACTTGGGTCTTGTACGGTGAAGAGCGTCCACCTAGTAGCTGGGTGATTAGGTTTTATTCCCGGTCGGGTCGCACTAAATATTTTAATGGTATTCGCAGCTTCCCCGCTAGGCACTTGGCATAAGCGGAAAGTGCGAAGGGCTGGATGCATGTGTGTTGTTGATCTTGTATGTGTGCGTTAACAGCATTCAATCATTCATGAGTAATATGCGTAACGGCCATCATTTGAAAATGGCCTGCACGTTTATGAGTAGTTCTAAAAGCGCATGGGCTTTCTTCATCATAATCAATTTTTAGAAGTCCTATTTAAAATAAGTTATCACCACATATTTAAATGTGATGCTGAAAGCCGTTGGGTGTTTGGTACCATTGAAACTGGGCATGTGACAGGATAAATATGTTGTTGAAAACACCCGCAGTTCCGCATTATACCTTTACGGGAATCGGACCCGTACAATTGGTTCCTTAAGACCTTTCCAAAACTAACCAATAACCATAAACATGCAAACAGTTTCACAAGCGTCAGCTCGTTTTAATCTAAAAAGTAAACAGGAGATGTTATTTTGCAGGACTGGCCTGTGAATGGTGGTGCTGATTTGTCCTCGTCGGCAGAACAGAGCCATAATTTACTTATTACCGGTCATGAAGATGGAAGTATTAAAGTAAGTTAATATTTAACAAAGATTTGTGTACTCTAGTTGTAATCGGTATTAGAACGACGAATAAGTGTGACCATGCCATATTATGTATTAGGCGCAATTTTATCACCCATTATTTGTATGAAGTCATTTAAAAAATGATTGGAAAATGCTTTTTGAAGGTTGTGTAGAGTAGTTCTTTGAAAAAATCGGTGTGTTACAATAATCGCTTCTTTTAAATGGAACTGAATGCTTGATAATTTTAATCTTTTTGGTGTGTTGGATTATAGTGTGTTATGTCGCTATACCATGTTTCGGACCTTTCAGTACTGGAGCTGCTATGACAGTGTATATTGATGCTGAATCTTTTATCAAATTAACTTAATTCCTTTTTAGCTTTGGGATGTTTCTGGTGTCGCTATGTCTCCTTTGCTCAAAATTGCAACAAGCCAAGTGTTTGTCACGGATGCAGAAGGCAACAGCGAAGGTTTTGAAGAACAATTTCCGCCTTTTAGAAAAGTAATTTAGTTGTAACTCGCACTTTTGGTGTTATGTAGGCAACAATCCTTCTTGTTAATATATGAAGAATGTTACACATTCGTAGAACCTTTACTGTAGTTTGAAAAAATGATGTTGGTTTGTGGGAAAGTAGATCTGTCTCCTAAGTACAGATTTTGCTTCTTAAGCTAAATTAAAAGCTTTAACTGGAGTGCTCTGTGACAGAACGAGTAAAAAAAATTCTACTTCTCTGTCATTTTAGATGTTACATTTAGTTATTGAAATATGACTTGCCTTTCTTGCTTCGGCAGATCGGTGAGTTCGATCCTTATAGCGACGACCCTCGGCTAGCGATACGCAAGGTGGCCCTGTGTCCCAGCACTGGAACCCTTGTGGCAGGCGGGACTGCTGGACAGGTATTGGTAATTTTACTTTGACAATAAGACCCTAGAATCGCTGTTTAATAAAAGTCTTTTACATGGAACGTGGTTTTAGTTTTTTGCTTGCTTTTTAATACTATTTGTATTGGTAAGTTTATACGAGTTTGTGGTAGCTAAATATTTATTTTGCGTTGGAGACAGGCTGTCCTCACTAGGGAACCACCGGGGCAACCATTCGTAATAGTACACGCTTTTCATTAGTGCATGACGAACCTCAAAAACGCTTTAAGCATGCGCGTTCTTTATTTTTACGCACCAACGCATTTTTCATATAAAATATAAGAAAATCTTCATGTAAAAATTAAGATACGACTTTTATATTCGTTGTATGAGACCACCACAATTTTTAAGGGTGGGTTTTTGCACTTTAAAAGTCGTCTTATACGCCGGAATAAATGGTAAATAAATTTGAAATTCAACCCCGGCCCCGACCAATTTTTTTGACCAATCCGGCTGGGGCCGGACCAGGGCAAAAAGTGGCATACCTGGCCGGGGCCCCGGTCGATCCCTAGTCCTCATTTATACACGTTATTTAACACTTGTCCTTCTTATATTTTGCGGTTATTTAAAGGTTGTTATTTAAGATTGTCCTCACTTATTTAACAATATTCTGGGTGATACATGAATGTTTTTTTTGTATGATACATACTGAGCAGCACATGCCTATACCTGCTATTTAGCATTGGAGAAGATGGAGCTCTGTTTTGGGGCTACATTAGTTCTACTATTGATCCCTCTCGACGAATAGCCAGCCCCGGTCATCTTTTTTAAAGAAAAAGTTAAATTTTTACGCTATTTGATGCACAATGCTCAATTTGGGAATCAAACCTTGAGCTATTAAGTTAATACTTGTTTAAACAACGGAGCGCATGCATTTTTATAGTTAATGATGTGTTTTACTTAGGTGCTTGTGGTGGTGCTATCTGGTGAGAGCATTGAAAGTGTTGTGGTCAGCAATGAAGTAGATATTCTGGAAGGAAGAACTGATTTCACATGGAAGGGCCACGACAGGTTGCACATTGAAGAAGGACACATTACGATGAAACCAGGTAGGTTGTGAA
Source organism: Trididemnum miniatum (assembly GCA_964006365.1). Classification (NCBI taxonomy): domain Eukaryota; kingdom Metazoa; phylum Chordata; class Ascidiacea; order Aplousobranchia; family Didemnidae; genus Trididemnum; species Trididemnum miniatum. The sequence continues at coordinate 5,015,458 of OZ023244.1, forward strand.
AGAAATTTTTGTAAAAATAACTGAAGCGATTGAAGGTGCTTTGTTGAAAAAAAAATTGCTACTTTTGTTTTCAAAACCTGATAACATTGTTGAAAGCAGGGCTGCAAAAGTCGCTAAGCTGCAAATTTTTTATCGACTTCAAGTTCACTAAAAATTTGCTACCCTACTGTAGGTCAAGTTCTTTGTTGTTGATTTTGCGAATTCGAACTCAGTAGTTTTCACCGAGTTCATGCTGAGTTCGAGTAGTTTTTGATCGGATTTACGCTAAGATCAAGAAATTTTGTAGAGTTAAGGATAAGTTCGAAATAGGGATGGGCATTTCAGAATAATTCGGTATTCTAGAATAATTAAATCAGATCTAGAATTTCGAATCTTATTCTAGAATAATTTTTTAAAATCTTGGAAACATAAATCTATCACTATAAAAAAGATACTTATAGCGCATCACTGTAAAAAGGATAGAAAGAAGGATAAAAGCACCGCGTGTGCGAGTCAAATAAGAGCAACTTTTACATCTACATAAAAAAAAATTAGAAAGAGATTAGGCTGCTTCGTTTGCAAAATTTAGTTGATTAGAATTATCATTTCGGTTCCAACTATTCGAAATAAATTGACTTTTTGGATTCGAATATGTGAGGATTCGCATTCAAAAGATTCGAAATTCTAGAATGCCCAACCCCAGGTCGAAACTCAACTTGTATCGAGTTCAGGTCTTTTTGCTTTTCAAGTTTGAGTTCGGCGTGGTTTTAATGTCATGTTTTTTCAAACACTTTGTTTTTGAAACCTTTCCTACTTTTTCTCAGGTTATCAGATCAGTAACGTGATACAATGCCAACCCCCAGCCAGCATTTCAGCGATAAACCTACAAGCTAATTGGGGGCTGGTCGGTTTTGGTACGGGCCATGGATTCGTTTTGTTCGATTATTTGCAGGTAAGAAGTTTAGTTAATTATCCTAAACTTTTAATAATGTTATAGTTAATTATCCTAAAGTTCAGTAATAAAAATGTGATCTTCTGACCCAAAAAATTGAATTCAGTGTCAAATTCGAGTTCATGCTGAAGTAACGTACTTATCGGAGGCGTAAAAGCCACATAAACTTTAGATAGAAACAATTAAACGTGGAATATGTTTGATCATTGGTTTGACCCAGGAGTTCGCAACCTGCGGCTCTTTCCTCCTTACACTGCGGCTCAGAGTGGCTTGGGGAAAAAATACTTTTAAAAAAGTATTTAATACTTTTAAAAAAGTATTTACGTGTATTTTATTTGTGGTAGTTATTTTTTCAGTGTTTTAGTTCTCAACTCCATATTGCCAAACTGAGCATATATATAACGTTTCGACTAATGTTCATCTATGCGCTATTACCAACAGTTGTGAGCTTTGTTACATTTGATAAATACACATTTTTCTATTTGGCAACGCTAAACTTTTTTTCTATGCTGTCTCAAAAAGCGCTTGGAGTTGAGGAAATTTTGAAGTGAATCAGCCATAGGTCATAGGTCAAAAGTAAGGGAATTTGTGTGGAATAGTTTTCCCATTTTAGATGTCAAAAAGTATTTACGACTCCCAGTAAGTTTTTTTTTGTGGAAATCGGAGTCAAATGGCTCTTTCGGTATTAAAAGTTGCCGACCCCTGGTTTAACCCTATTCGGAAATGATCTTTATCTGGCGCTTCGGAGCCAACGCTCCGCTTATTCTGCCTACGAGCCGTTCTGCTTTTGGCTTGCGCTGCATTATTTGTATGTAAGCAATATGCTTTTTAAAAAGCACTATAAATTTGGTGGTCAATAAACTCAGTCTAAATAAGCTGGCTACGTTTTTAAAGCAGACGGCAAGGCTAGTAATCCATACCAACAGAAAGTGGTGAAACTTGAAATGAACCTGAATAATGGCCTAGACCAGGAGTTCTTAACCGGGGGTAAATTTTCCCCCTGGGGGTAAATTTTAGCTACCGAGGGGGTAAATTTTCTGAATTAAAGACTAAAAAACTTTAATTTTTAGTACTGAAAAGGCAGTAGCGGTACACTGGGGGTAAATTATACTTTTTTTTTTCGGCAAGGGGTAAACGAGACAAAAAAGGTTGAGAATCCCTGGCCTAGACGATGTACCCGAGGAGATTGAACCTTTGTTAGTCTAACTAGCACCACCGCCTTTTAGTAATAATAATAATAATGCTTTTTGCAGAATAAATGTGTCTTATCTAAATGCACGCTTGAAACCGGAGATCATGCTGCTATGGAAGGGAATTTCTCACGAGTCAAATCGTTCAAAATGTCACTTCGTCAATCAATCCGCCGTATGCGTGGAAGTTTCCGAGGAGGAGGATCAAAGCGGAAACGAGTCAGTGGAAGAAGAAGATACAAGAGAGACATGTCCCAAGTAAGAAAAACTTTGGCCAAAAGAGTTGCTCATTTTTTGTAGTTTTGGTACGTTGTGTTTTTAATATTTTAAATTTAATGTGTGCCCTGATTTTATCTTTTTTTACGCAAAATTATGCATTCCTTTTAAGAAAATTTTTTTCTTCATTAATCATACGCTTCTACTTTTTTTGTAACGTTTAAGTGGTAAGATTTTGGCCAAAAAAAGTTCGTACGAAAACGCTGTTGTCCAGATGTTTTGTCCAAAAAGTTACTCAGTGTACCACAAAGGCTAAAAAAATTGGCGAAATCAAGATAAATTGCTGCGGACTTTATATTGTTTTGAAGGTTTTTATCTCTTCCAACCATTAGTGCGACTTAGTTTTTATATTAATGAGCCTTTTAGTCAGAAACTCTTAATATTTTTCTGTTTTATAGTGCTTCAGTTATTTCGCCTCTTATTTCAGAAACTCCAAGAAGCGAACGCAGCTCTTGTCGATGAGGAGGAGACTGCTTCTGCAAGTGGCTGGTCTCCTCCAGCCACTGGTCAGCGGCGCATTGAGGCCCGGTCCTCGGAAGATGGAATGACAGGAACGGTCCGATGCATCTACTTTGCTTCTACCTTCATCCGGGACAGTTAGTATTTTTTAGCTAACTTTTCTCTTCGTATCTTTTATACTGGTTGACAGTCCAAACTTGCTAGTTGTTCTTATTGAGCTTTTAGTTTTACTCAAATTCACAGACCTCAATGGGTCTAGCACTAATGGCATTTCGTTTGGAAGGTAGGCTACGTAGAGGCCTATTAATTATACTCGGTTGTGTCGGATGTTATTTTCAACTTGGGAGTTGCCAAGCTGTAGTGTTTACAGTTTAAACACTGAAATATAGAAGTGTATGATCAACGCAGTGGTTAAGTCTGGTAACTCCATGATGTATCAAATGATTTCAAGCGAAAGCAAATGCTAACCGCAGCTAGCTTCTCCTTTATCAATTTAGTGTTGCGACAGTACCTTAAGCGGCATCGTCCGTGGATTAGGATCCTTCGGAACGGGTTCAATTCACAGCTGGAGCCGATCGTATTTGGCGAAAACCGAGTGGCTGCTGAGTCGAAGAGTGTGATCTTGCTTCGCAGTCTCCCTCAAATACTGTTCAAGTTTTCTAGTGCTATGGTTGAAAATAACTTCAGTTAGTTATCTATTTTGCCGAAGCTTGATCTAAAAAAAAAGAACAGTCTAGCAAAACATCTCGCTGAATTTGTTGCTTGCAAGCTTGTCTTAAAATTTTTATGAGTAATGTCATCATTCAACCGACCGATTGGCCTATTGATTGAAACATCGCCGTCGGTGCCGGAGGTCTGGGATTTGATTCCCAGCCCGGTCAAATTGGACGCAGTTTTGCCACCGCTGTGACGTTTTTTCGGAGCTGTGGAGATGGACCCAAACACTAAGTCGCAGAGTTGAACCCCGCTGCTTGCTACTCGCTGCGGCGTTACACAGCAAGTGAACGAAGATCTTCATTATTGCTTAACATATGCTGAATATTTTAGCTGTCAGTCACAGCCCGACGTTTTGGGCAGGAACGAATTCTGGAGCCGTTTATGTGTTTGCTCTTCATGTACCGGATTACAGTGTACGACAAACCAATGAAGTCACCTCAGTATTAGGTAACATTCTAAAAGTATCGTACAATTATATGCAAGTGCTCGAAGTATGACAATAATATATTAAAGCTGGGTAGTTTTTGTCGATGTTGCTTTCTTTATAGTTATTTTCATATTGCTGATGCACTGATATAAGGTATTATGTACTTCGCGTTCAATCAAGTATGACGAAAAAAACGTTTGTCAGCTTTTTAAGGACATTTTTACTTTGAAGTAATAGTATTTTTTCCAGATATACTGGTTTTGTAATCTTGCCAATTTTTCTCAGGTAAACACGTGCAATTAATGCATCGCGCTCCGGTCATTGACATCACAGTGGTGGATGGTACCGGTACGCCGGTGACCGTTCAGCGGGGTAAAGGCGATCTCAAACCGGTCAACGGAAGCACTATCGACCGAAATACTACTGCCCACCATTTTCTTATCGTTAGGTAATTTGATTTTTTATTTTATACTCCTTTGGTTTATTGTTCTTTATTTTTTTATCGAAAAATTCGATAAGTGTTGGACTTAATGACTATCCAATAGCTCTGGTTTATTTTTTGCAGCTTATTCATTGTAACTGCTTCTTACTTATTAGCTGAGTAGAGATAACAACGGCAGCATCTTTTTCAAGGACTCTGCAACAGGCTGCGAGAGGGTATTCCCTTATCTGCGAAAAATGACGCTTTTAGCTAACGGTTCTTTCTGTCTACTTATGCTCTGTTTTAAATACAAAAATATCAAATCACGAGTGGTGGGACTGTTTCTGCAGTTGTAGCACCTGGGAAACAGCTCCGAAGAACGTCGCAGCGGTAACGAGCCTTTCGCGACACTCTGGCCGATTTGATCGGCAGCATCTTTTTCAAGGACTCTGCAACAGGCTGCGAGAGGGTATTCCCTTATCTGCGAAAAATGACACTTTTAGCTAACGGTTCTTTCTGTCTACTTATGCTCTGTTTTAAATACAAAAATATCAAATCACGAGTGGTGGGACTGTTTCTGCAGTTGTAGCACCTGGGAAACAGCTCCGAAGAACGTCGCAGCGGTAACGAGCCTTTCGCGACACTCTGGCCGATTTGATCGGTCCGGTAATCGAACCCCGGGCCTTCCGCACCGATGGCGACAACTTGACTTACTACGCCAACCGACCGGTCCTGTTTCAAATGCAATTTCTTAACGCTGTTTCAAGTTTTATTTATTAACATTAAATTAAAAACCAGCTTACAGCTGCTGCAACAACATTAGCTTTTTATTGCTTCTTTGTAGCTCCGAAGAGCAGTTGAAAGTGTTCAATCTTCCCAAAATTGCGGCAAAGCGGAAATACAAGTTGACCGCCATCGATGGTTCGCTAGTGAGACGAGTTAGCTTTGCTGTTTTCAAGTCAACCAAAAACTCTGACTACCAAGAGTATGGCCTCGTCTGTCTTACTAACTTAGGTAAATAACGAATTTAACTATGCTACATCGAGTTTTTATATTGTTTTGTATGTTCTTCGTATGTTTCGAACGTTTTTGTACTTAGTTTTAAAGTCTTTAATAGCTATTTAAGATAAATAAATGACTAAGGTTATTTTCAAATTATATTGAACTGAAAATTCAACAGTAATTGAGGGAGACTGCGAAGTGAGCTTGCGCTCTTCGAGTCAGCAGCCGCCCGTTAAATATGTCAAATGCGATCGGCTCCAGCCGTGAATCGAACCCGTCACGCAGGATCTGTCACCTGCGCGCGGTACCGCTAGGCCATAATGTGTAAGTAATCTTAAGATAATTTTAATCGAAATTAAAACGAAATTCAGTCGAAATAAATATGCGCTAACTTTGGGAATAAGCTTTGGTGAGAGCAGTAAGAAGAGAAGCAATTAGTGTGACTAAGCTAGCTGTTTTAGCTTGGTATCAAATCGATTTTACTAAGGTTTAAGCCTTGATGACTTAGTTAGAAAATTATAGAATCACTTAGTTTTGCTACCATCAAAATGTGCTTGATAAATTGTTGAACCTTGGTTTTATTCATTCTTCCTTTTTACCTTCAGGGGAAATCCACATTCTTGCTCAACTTCCGTCTCTCCGGCCGCAAGAAGTATATTCTTGTATAGCCAGAGATGACGCGTATGGTCTAGCATCCGTTATTTTATCATCACAAGGACAAGGTAAATGAATAGGTAGTCGCCTAATACTTTTATCAAATTAGTCCATCAAAGATTACTTCGGTGCAGCGGTTATGAATCTGTGAATCAGCAACCATCCCTAAATGTGTGTCAATTGCGATCAAACCCCTCGCCAAGGTTCTGTAGTCCTTTTACGAACAACTGGGCTATGCAGCTGATCCTAAATGTGCAAAATCTTGAAAACATTTAACGCTTTGCGTGCTGTGATGGTCACCGGTCAGGGTTTACCTGAGAGGAATTTGGGCCGAATAAATACGGCACGAAAATAGCTTAAGGGGAAAAAATAAAACCGCAGTGAATCTTAAAACTGAACGTTTCAACAAATACATTTAGCTGTCATCATCAGCAAATCGAGCAAGACAGTGTAAAACTGAAAGTGTCATTTTGTAAAACTGAAAGTGTCAGTCGAAATTGAAACTTGCTTACACTGGTGAATGTGACAGCTAGATCTGTGTTGCTGAAACGTCCAGTTATGAATTACCTCGACTTTTGTTGGTTATGTTTTGTGTAGTTTTTGATTCTTTACCTAAAGCTTTACTTTGTAGGATTTTATCTCCTGTCTCCGTCTGAGTATTCTCGTTTCTCTCTCGCTGCTAGCAACGTTGTGGAACCACAGTGCAGTGTCACGAGCTCGGTCGGCCAGCAACAAGTGGCCGCGTCAATCAAGAACAACGTCAGAGAAGCAAGCATCAGAGTGGTCGTGGAAGACGGGACAAAAAATAATCTGGTAAGCTATTACACGTATTTCTAGCTAATATCTATTCTCCAGCTTAGCTCGACTACTGAGTAGAAAGCAGTCAAGATGGCTACAAACCTGTTTAACCAGCCTGCTCGTATGGTTAAAAATCTAATCCCAGCTTTCAGATGATAAATTTTCGATATTTCGGTGTTTTTTTTGTTGTCATCATCATGACTTGCAGGAAGTGGAGCGTAAATCACCTGTGAAGAGCAGTCGTACTCCCAGTATTGGTCACGCTGTGGTGACCACCGTCCCCCACTCACCCAAAACTCCGCTTCTGTGTGGTGACGACGATGACGACATCACTGATGACGATGATGACGAAAGACACGTGCAGAAACATGAAAGTATGTTGTGATTATTCCATATATCGCTAAATCAATTCTGAAAAGAACATATTGAGTAGTTTGGCATGGCGCATTTTCTGACTCGTAGCTAATTGGAAAGTGGAAAAAAAATGACACCACTGTAGATACTTCTGTCGTATCCATTTCGGCTGCTTTAGTTGGTGCATGCTTGTGTCTTTAGATTTTGTTAGGTAGAATGTAAGACGGTGTTTTTGAACCCTATACCTAGAAAGTTGGCTACGAAATGATCTTTTTAACCTGAAAAAGATTGTTACTGTCTGTGTGACTGATACAAGCTGCCGTTATACGAATAATCAAGATAATTTTCAAATCATTGAGCTGAAAATTCAACAGTATTTGAAGAAAACCGCAAAATGAGCTTTCTCTCATTAATTCATCAGCCACCTAATTCATATGTCAAATGTGATCAGCTCCGAGCCGTGAATCGAACCCGTGCTGTTAATGGTTCTAATACAGTGGCATATTGCTATAATTGTGGCGTATTATAGCATTGGGAAATAAGCTTTGAAGATTTACGCTGATAACAAAACCCGGCTGTACCATTTGGAGAAACGGTTGATCGTTTTGACTGTTGGATGGCCTCTTAGGCGGTTTCTTCAAAAAAGCCTTGATCAAAATCAAATCCTCATTATCCTCGCGGTATTACGTGTAACGACGCCCATCTTCGTGGCTTGATGCCTGGGCAGCACAGCTCCGAAGAAACATCGCAACGGTGGCTAGCCGTTGGCGATACTGTTTCCGTTTTGACCGACCCGGGAATCAAACCCCAGACTTCCTGCACCGATAGCGTGTGGCTAACTGAGCTAGCAGACCGGTTTATATATAGTCGTGATCGTAGTGTTTATTAGTAGACCAATCAATAGCGAATTAGTTTTGGACAAATCATTTTTCTTGATCTTTTTGGTGCCTGCTTTGTTGATTTTGATTTAGTTTCTATGACACGCAGTAAGGTCTTTTTATGATGATTGCAGTGCTGTTGCATTGAGTGGCGATTTCAGATTTGACGATTTTGGGTTTGAGTGCGTGTTATAATGAGCGTGCTCTGAATTCTAACATGCAAAGTGTTTTTTAAACTTCTACGAAACAACTCGAGTGATTACTGCAAAAACGATCAATTAATTTTTATAACAAAAAATTTCAGTTGCACCAGTTATACAAATCAGTCGAGAAATTGGCGCGTTTTCATCGGTGAAACTGCTATGCAATAAAGTTTTGCTTACAAGTTTTTTCACAATTTTTACTGAAAACAAGCCTTATTAACTTGCATGACGCTGGTGTATATCGGGACCGGGTGTTCCTGATGCTTCTAATATTTGCTGAAAACTTGGTCACTTTTTGTAACCTTACCAGTGACCCTTTCTTTTTTAAGCAGTACAAAAACGGGCATATTTTGGCAGTATTTGCTGTTAGATATGTGTAAATAGGAGGGTTAATTACGTTGAGGCATTAATATTTTAATTATTTTGATGGCAACACTGTTTCATCAACAAATTTGTTGATGACGTCACATTTTGCGATTTTTACAATTAAAGCATGAACTGATCTTATAACTTTTACTAATAATTATGCCTGCTTGCGGATGAATACAAGGTGTACTAGAAGAAGCGGAAAGAACGCTTGCTGAAGTTGCTGGCGATCAAGTGGCGTCATTGCCTTCTGATATTGAAGCAGAAGATATTGATATTCAGGAGTTACTGGGGTAAGTTTCACATGGTGGGTCGTGAGGATAAGTGGGTCGTCGTGAGGTTCGATAGTTTTGCTTGGGAAATTGAATCATAACTGGTATTTACATTTGACAAGGTCACAAGTGATTATGTTTTTTTTTTTTTTTTTTTTTTTTTTTGCAAAAACTGGTTGATTTCAAAACCAGAGGCGTTTTGCACGAGTAAGCAATGTTGTAAAAGTAAATGTACTAAAAAAAACACCGTTACTATCGTGCAAAAGGATATCAAATTTAGTGAGATACCGGCAGATTAATGAGGGTAAAATTCCATTTCAAGTGGAACTCAAAGTTGAAAATTTGGGTGAATACGAGTTGGTGACTGGTTGTGGGTGGTGGTTAGTATAAAGCAAATTAGTTTTAAAAAGTTGTCGTTCAATTTGCAGCTACTTTTACGGTATGTCGCAAAAACGAAATATTTTTGATGATGTTTGGCAGGCTTGAAAGGCTTGAAAGTTTGCCCATTTTTTGAATAGCTTTTTTATGGAAGAAAGGCAACGCTAGTTAAAGTTTTTGAATGCGTACTCCCTGGTTGAAAAGTTACCATTGCTCTCAAATTTTACTGTTGAATTTATATTAATTTTTTTAAAGTCTTTAAAGAAAGACACACAATTCCCATCTTATCTATGTAACCAACAACAAAGTGTTGCTACCAGCAAAGTTTACTTGTTGTGTCGTTGGAAAAAGTACTTACTGAGTTCCCCATCTTGTAGTGCGGGACAGGAAGCCGGGGACTTCTAAGTGAGCTCGTTGCAACGCTTTGATGGCTTTCTCGTGACAGGAGGATAAATAATTTAATTGGATATGCTACTAAACGAAAAATTTTGCATAATTTGAGAAAAAATTTTTGCAACTTCAAGAACTGTAATTGCAAAGCGCAGCATTGAGTGTTAACTGTGCATTTTTTACTTGCTGTATATCTGCGATAGTTGTATTATTTTGTGTGTGCATTGCAATGCCTTCACCTTATTTGCTTTGATTCAGCCGGTACTTTTATTTTTAAGTGGCTTTGAAGAAAAAGTTGTTAGATGTCTTTGATTTTAACCCAGCCATTGCCATATGTTACAACAGTGCGCATGATTGTCTGCATGTTTGATTTAACAATAAAAAGTTTTTGTTCAGGCCCGGTGGTGACAGAAAAGATTTACCGGAGAAAATTAATATTGAGGGAACGGTAAAACATTTTTTCGTTTGCACCTGTACATGTGTTGGCATGCCATGACATTAACACACATCTTTTGTTACAATGATTTTTGTTGTGCACGTTGTACTAAATGCATGCTAAATGTTTAATTTTGAATATTAATTTTTCGCTGTTTACGTTTGCTTTTATGGTGTATGTTGTTGTTTGCATAAACTAAATTATTTCAAACTAATTCACGATGTTAACAGGGCGGTAGCTGAAGCTGAGAGACTGCTGATGGAAGGAAAGGATTAAGCAATGGTTTGTCATTTTTTAATTATTTGGCCTGCGAAAGTATGCAAAGTTAATTACCAAAGTAGCTTAAATTTTTGAAAGTGATTTTCGATTGCTCCATTTTTGTTGGTGTTAGCAAAAGACCGACGTATTGGCCGTAGTGTACATTAAAAGTTTTTGTATCAATTTTTGCTACTTTGAGCTAATGATATCTCATACCAGACCGTAACAATGAAACTAGTATGATGGTTGAATTAAATGTTTGCTTCTCACAATATCACATTTTTTGCCCACGATGCCTGCAATATATTTTTAGTGGCATTGAATAAGAAAAAGTAGAGGTTATTTTCAAATTCTATTGAACTAAAACTTCAATAGCGATTGAGGGAGACTGCGAAGTGAGCTTGCGCTCTTCGAGTCTGCATCTACCCGTTAAATATGTCAAATGCGATCGACTCCAGCCGCGAATCGAACCCGTCACGTAGGATCTGTCACCTGCGCGTGGTACCGCTGGGCCATGTGGCATTTTTGAAAAGAAGGGTAGTTTTTCCAAAAGAGCTTTAAAAACTACTTGAATTTCAAAATCACTTTTTTCATCGCAGAAACCATACCAATTAATCAACTGAATGTACGTCAGGCTGTCGGTGAAATGGACTTGTATATTTGAGTGACAAACTGGAAATGAGTACTAATACAAATTGTTTTTGCCTCTTATCGAAAAATGTATTCGTATTTTTTTTTTATGTTAGCAATTGACGCGTTTTGATTTATTTCTCCATGTTTTACATTTTATTATTTTGTAACGGTGCTACGCTATGTAATTTTTGTGCTATTCTGATTTGATATATTCTTGTTTTTGATCTTACGCTTAACAAAGCAATTGTCAAAATCTGTTCAGTAGCAATAATATTTTTCGAGTGAAATATTAAGATATAGATTTTGTTTTTGGTATGGTTTTTCGTTTGGGCTTTTGGTGCTGATTTTGTTCTTTTTTAGATAGCGGTTGCTGGTGACAAGTTTTTTTACCGATAGGCTGCTGCCATGTCTTACATACTGTTGAAAATAAAGTGAAAACACCAAATAAAATATGTCAGAAGCGAAACTGAAAAATGTGCATTTTAGTCATCATACGGTACCTAATCTATGTTTCTTTAAGTTTGTTCAGTCCATATTTAAATGAATTTTTATGGCCATACTAAGAATGTCAAAATTGTACGCAGCAGTTTGGCTGGAGCCTGATAATTTTGGTAGTATTTTTTGCATGCATTGCCTCATAGTTTTCATTTGTTTCTAAACTTTTGAAAGTAACAGTATATGATTGGTAGTACTGCATAGTGCATAATCTATTCATGTGTAGGTTAACTGTTCGCGTCGTTGTACCGTAGGCCGTAACCAAATTAATTTTGGAAAGGTTTTGAATTTTTTTGATTCAGACAACTCTCAAAAATATTAGGCTTTGTAAACATTGTTTTGCTAATCTGTTATCAGAAGTCGCTCGAGATTTTTTTGGCCCATGAAGTGAAAAACGACTGAGGCTCATTTTTGTTGATGTAAAATATTTTATTGTAAATTTTGACATTCGTATTTTTTTCGGATTTCTATTGAAAAGTCTTCGTTTATGGAAGGTTTTTAGTTTAGCATTGCTGTACTTTAAAGAATTAGAAGATTAACATTAGGTTCATGTAATTCTGTGTAACGGTAACTTACAGTAACGTTTAATTTGTTGTTGTAACTGCAATACTAGGGCATTATTTGTTTTTTTTTATCTCTTTCGTCATAAAATTTTTTCTGGTGCTCGTGAAGCAATCTGGATTTTTAGGTTTTGTTTGTTAGGACATTGTTGGCTGATGCTGCGTTTGTTGTCGCATGAATGTTGATTGTTCACAAATTGACAATAGAATTTTATGTTTCTAATGACACTTTCGCTTGTATGGGTGGCCTAGAATTGTTGTTAGTATATCGCTAATAAAGTAACAATTTACGTTTTTATTTTAATAATCTGGTTAATATAGTGTAGTGCAAGTGCAGTAAAAAGTGAGAAAGTGAAGTTTTTCTGGAAGAGCATAGCTAGTTATTGAAGATAGGGTATGGTAAGATGCAGGTTGTGGCGATCTTTCTTTTACAATGTCGTAGCTAACCCACTGCAGCAATTGCTTATAAGTAATGTTAATGGAAAAATGTGAGTTAAATTGTCCAAAGTGATCCTGTTTGCCATAAGCGTCGCTTGGACAGGTTCTATTGCGTATCTGGGAGGGCTAAAGGCCCTCAAGCCCAGGGTCGCTGCTAGAAAAAATGAAAGAAGGGCAAAATTCAAACTGTGTTTCTTACGCTACAAATCTTCCTTGGAGTACATTTTGTGAAATCAAAGATTTGGGGGTAATTTTCTGATGAAACGTCATTATTGGGAATAAGAAAGCGTAGCATGAGGGAAAAATGAATTTTGGGTAAATTTGCCAAATAGGCATAAAATGATTTAACTTTATCATAATCTAAGAATTAGCACTAAAGCCTGTTTTATACTACTACAGCGTATGAGAGAAACGTATAGGCTAAACGTTATAGTTTTTTGAAAAAAGTTGCTATACGCACAAGTTTTTAGCGTAGGGCTACGAACCAAACATTCTTCTGTTGAGCGTACGGTTTTTGTAAAGCCTACACACCGTTATAATTGCGAATGAGCAATGCACAATCAGCGCATAAGTAGCGTACTTTGACGTACGTGAACGAATTAGTAGCGTTTATGAACGTATAGGCCTACAAAACGTGCTGTCAGCGTACTTTAACGTCAGTTTAGCATTCGAGCTATGTTTACAGCGCCTTCATATACACGTGAATTTGCAGAAACTTGTCATTTTTCGAAGCAACATGGCAAAAAGGAAGACGAAAAAAGTTGCTGGTAAAAACGTTAATGCCGATGCAGCTGGAGATCTTCCTGCTTCTGGTAGCGATTACCATGCTTCTACTGGAGGTTACTCCGCTTCTGCTGGCGGTTACGCAACTTTTGCTAGCTACCTCCCTGCTTCTGCAAATAATTAATCTTTCTGAATCTCCTGGCAATTACCCTACTTCTGTCAGCATTATTCATTCTTCTGCTGGCAAATTTCTTGCTTCTGCTCGCGATATCCCTGCTTCTGCTAATAATTAATCTTTCTGATTCTACTGGCGATTACCTTACTTCTTCCAGCATTATCCATTTTTCTGCTAGCAATTTTCTTGCTTCTGCTGACGATATCCCTGCTTCAGCTAATAATCTTTCTGGTTCTACTGGCGATTACCCTGCTTTTGCCAGCATTATCAATTCTTCTGCTGGCAAGTTTCTTGCTCCTGCTGGCGATATCCCTGCTTCGGCACAGGGGCGGATGCAGAAAGTTTTGGTGATGGGGGGATGCAGTTTTGAATTAGGTTGAATGTTAACTGAATGCAAAGGTGTTAAACCCAAAAAAAGAGCGTAAATAAGCCCTTTTTAGAAAATGTGTCCTTGTGAGGGGAGTATAAGACTTATTCAGAGCTTTTTAGCACCAATTTTTGATATTTTTTTAGTGCATTTTTTCTGGCAAAGTTAAATTTCAAGCAAATAGGGAAACAAAAATGATTCTAGGGGGTCCGGGGGTATGCTCTCCTGGAAAATTTTTGAAAATTTACATACTGCATGGGTATTTTAGCGCTTTTCGAACAATTATTTGTGACGCAAATTTTGTTCTTTTGCCCCAATTACTCAATTAGTCCTTTACCAATTATATTGCATTTTTTTTTGCACATTTTCGATTTATGCGTGGCTAAAAGTATGTTTGCTTTAAGTGCGATTTTAATCCGATTTGTTGTCGTACGAATTTTTATTCATTTTTTGACGTAGCCTAAGAGGTTGGTGGAAATGTCTTCCACACAACTCGAAACCCCAACAGTTTTGCTTTTTATCGCTTATTTTGTAAAGCGCCTCACGATTGTTTTCTAAAATGCCGTGCAAAGTGACGTAGTTTTACGTCATAACTACTAACTGTTTCGTGGCCTGCGTCATCTTACGTACGAAAAGTCGCATCGCATTCTGTGTGAACTCACCTTAAGACGTAAGAATTATTGTTGAATCAAAGAGATTCGAAAATATGAAAAAAATTATATTCATCAAATACATTGTTGAAATTGGCTGGTGGGGGATGCATCCCTCACACCCCCCCTCTGGATCCGCCACTGCTTCGGCAGTAGGGTATCCTGATCGCCTTTCTAGGTCAATAGGCTGTCTCCAATTTCAAGAGAAGACGCTGGAGAATCTTCTCAATCTTCCTCCCATTCTTCAGCTAACTTCGCGTCCTCTAAAAGGTTAGGAAGAGAAAAAAGAGGGCTAAAAAAGTGGACTGCAGTTTTAACAACAAACAAGAGGACCTGTTGTTGGATTTTATTCGTGACAATCCTATGCTGTGGAATGTCAAGGTGACGGATTACCGACGAAAAGACAAAAAAGAAAAACTGTGGAGCCAGCAGGCTGAATTGATGAACAGGTCGCCTGAAAATTTGAAGAGCTGGTTCAGATCTCTCAGAGACACTCACACTAGAGAAGAGCGGACTGAGATTTTTTCCACTCCGAGTCCAGTCCAATATTTTAAAATGAAAATCCAATCCGGCTCCGAAAAAAAAGGCTAAACTGAGAGTCCGCAGTCCAATCTTAGTCCAAACATAAAAACACTTGACAAAAATTTCTAATTGCTTGTTCATGATCACATTTTCAAAGAGCAATTCCTACAATCTAAATTCAACTTACTGCAGCTACTCATTCGTCTACATGCTGCAAAATCGTTTTTAAGTGTTTTTCAAAAGAAGGTATAATGTAGCCTAATCTATGGAGTGTCAGTCCGGACTCTGGGTCCGATTCAATTCAACAATAAGCTACAGTTTGGATAATCCGCCTCCAATAAAAAAAAACGATACAATCCGGCTCTGATCCGGCTCCGAATTCGATCCATGCTCATCTCTAATTCACACCCGTCTCAATAAAAGGAAAAGCGGAGATGGTGGACAACGGTTCAGAGAAAGAAAAGATTGGATGGTCACTAAATTTTTTTCTAAAAAGTGTAATACGGCATCGCCCATAGAATAACGTTAGCTTCACAGACCAACGCCATGCCACCGTATGAGAAGCGTACGCGGCTTATGTTTAACGTACCTTTAACGTAGCCTACGTAGGCTACATTATTTAACCTACATTAACGATTAACGTACATAAACGGCTTATAATTAACGTACCTCATGTGTAACGTACCTTTATAATTAACGTTTTGTCGCTGTTACCTGTTTTTCGGCCATTGTTTTTATGGCTTCCCGAAAAGGGAAAGCTGTATTGTTTTTACTTGGCCATTTCTGAACTTTTTGACGCTTCTAACAGCTATAGCTGCTAAACTACTGTTCCAATTCAAAAGTGACCCAGAGTTCAAATGTGTGTCCCACCTTGGTCTACACCTTGGTCACACTCACTTTCCCTGACAGCCCCCCACTTTCTAGAAAAAAATTTATTTGTCTCGGAAAAATTCTTTTTTTTTTTTTACACCAATTTTGTGCAGTTTAAAGCTTTTGAACCGCTAATGCTAGAGACTTGAAATTTTTAGGGATGGTAGATCTCAATGGGAACTCGTGCCTAACAACTTTTGGGGTGGCGGTCAACACATTAAAGGTCAAAAAACCAAATTCATCAAAACCCAATAACTTTTGAATGACAACAGGTAGGACCTTCAAATTTTCAGAGTATATGCATATCAATGTGGAGAACAAAAGCATGCACAACAATTATCTTTTTGTGACGTCATGTAGGGTCAAAGGTCAAATGAACGAATCTGAACAGATTTTTGTGCAGCCTAAAGTTTTGAACCGCTGATGCTAGGGACTTCAGGTGTTCAGGAATGATAGACCTTAATGTGAACTTGTGTGTAACAATTTTTGGGGGGTGTCAGTCAACAGGTTAAAAGTCAAACGTCAATCAAATAAAATGAAAAAAAATCTGCCGAAACGCTAATAACTTGTGAATAGCAACTGGTAGTACCTTCACATTTACGGAGCAGATGCATTTCAATGGGGGTAAAAAAGGACCCACAGTGATTGTTTTTGTGTGACGTCACATGGGATCAAAGGTCAAATAAGCAAATATGTTGTTTGGCTTATAACTAATGATAGAAATCAGATGGGAACTTGAAATTTACAGGATTGGTGTGTCTTAGTATGCTCTTGCACTGTACCAACTATAAACGCTCTATGTCACGTGACTCGGAGTCAAAGGTCAAAAAACTGAAATTGTTGCCAATATTGTGCAGTCTAGGACTTTTGAACCGCTGATGCTAGAAATTTGAAATGCATTGTACCGGCCGGTTAGCTCAGTTGCTAAGCGCATGCTATCGGTGCAGTAGGTCTGGGGTTCGATTCCCGGGTCGGTCAAATCGTCACAGTGTCGCCAACGGCTCGCCACCGTCGCGACGTTTCTTCGGAGCTGTGTAGCCCAGGCGCTTAGCCGCGGAGATGGGCCCCAGCACTTGTTACACGCTTCGGTGTAATACGGCGAGTATAATGAAGATTTGATTTTTGTGTAGCATTATCACTGCACTCGTGAAGAAATTTAAGGATAATAGTTTTATTGAGATTTCGATCACTGTATTACAGAAATGTAAAAAGTCGTTACAATATTAAGTTTATGGAGCACAGGCTACAGGAATTTAAACTTACTTCATGTGTGATAATGCCCATCTATATTTTGCACGATTTTATTATTTTTTTTTAAGTTGTAAAAGCGAAGTCACTTTACTGTTCCCTTAGATGTTTGGGTCCCCAGAAAGCTCTATCGGGAAGCCATCAGCGGGTGCTTGCAGCTGCCATCTAGTTGTTTGTTGTTTCTGTTTGTGTTAGCTTAAACTAGGCCTACTACTTCTACCACTTCTAGCGTATAATTGCGTGTATCAAACGTATGAATCACGTATGATTCATTCGTTGGCATACGCTGAAAAGTTAGGCCCACGTGCAGGAACGTAGCCAGGGAGGGCAAAAGGGGCAATTGTCCCCCCGAAATATTTTCAGTGACCACTTGCCTACAAACAAAGATACTAATGCTATAACGTAAATCTACTAACAACGAAAGCAGGGGCGGATTAAGACTTTCAACAAAAACGCTACGCTAAATTGAGTATTTTTCTTGCAAAAACCCTAAAAATCCGTGGCGGCAGGGGGCTCTACCCCCACACCCCTTTAGCCTGCGGCGGCTGGGGGCTTCGCCCCCACATCCCCGGTTAGGGCACCAGTCCCTTCGCCGAATCCTGGGTGCGCCACTGGAAAAGCCTATGAAGTTTTGCCCCCCCGAAATTTTGGGTTGGCTACGCCACTGCCTACGTGCATGCATGTAAGTTTTTTTTTGACTCTGCGTAGCATTGGTAGCAACGTATGCCAACGTACACCGACGTACTCCAGCGTGTTCATAACTTATACTTGTAACGCATTCCTAGCGTACATCAACGTATATAAGCATATGCCATTTTTTTTATACGCTGGCATACGTTGAAAAATATGCTGTAGTGTAAAACAGGCTTAAAAAAAGTCAATTAATTCTGAAACGAGAGTGATAACGAAGGTGCCCTTGTATGGCGAGTTCGATTCATTTTTAACGTAAAAGCGTAAAACCCTGAAAACATACTAAAAAATATTCAAAAATTTTCGGAGTTTTGGAATGGAGAAATTCCTTTACAACCGCTACACAGAATTCAGAGATAAGAATGGACCGGAGCCGGACTGAAGCGATTTTTGGCAGGATCGGATTCCGACTGAGCTAACGGGCAGGGCCGGATTGGAGCCGGATCGAATGTTATGCGAAAAAATTCGTTTTGTACTGGCCTAATATTAATTTGTTTCTTTTCTACACAAATTTTATGCATGTCAAAGGGGCGTGCCCAGAAATTTGAAAAGGGGGGAGGGGGCACAATTTCCTGTTTCCGTTTCCACTAGACCAAAAAAAAGATCTTCACATCTTTCGACGTCCAATTTACCCCCCAAAATCAAGTGAAGACCAAACAAAAAAAGGTCATCGCCTCCTCAGATGTCCTGTTTCCACGGTTTCGCTGACTGGAGATATATATCAGCTTATATTTCAGCGAGGGGGAAGGGCCCTATGGCGGCCTCCCCTGGATACGCCCCTGTGTCATTAACTTTCTTCACCGAAAGTCGTTTTTCGCTGCTGAAACTCTTTTGCTACATGTAATTGCAATTATCGCGTGTTCTTTTTGTTTTATTTCGGTTTGAGTCGGATTCTAGACTCTCACTGTATTTCGCTGTTTCGAAGCCGGATGGGATCGGATTTTTATTTGAAAAAGCCGACGAGAAGCTAAATACGCGAAAAATCACTTTCAACAAAACCGCTACAGCGTTTTTGAGAGCCACGTGATGAGTAAAGAAAGTTTAAGTACAAAAATTTTACGATCACATGGCAACGGTGAAGTGGTGTAGGGGCTGGTGTGATGGACACCTACTCGCAAGGTAGGGGTTCAATGCCATCCTAGGTTTTGATTTTTTGTCAGCGCATTATACTGAAGTCGCTGTAGCCATTTTGTTGAAAATAATTTTTCGCGTATTTAGCTTCTCGTAAAAAGCCGGATTGGATCGGAGTCTAAAATATCACAGTCCGCTCATCTGGGACAGAATTTTTCCAGCATTTTCGTGGAACTTAAGTGGACAGTAAAAAGCGAAGAAAAGACAGATTTAGATTAAAATGCGTTAACAAGAGTAGTCTATTGGTCTATCATTAGGCCTCCGCAATATCAGGCACCGGTATTGTGACATAGAGCTGTAGAGTTGAACTTAGCCAGCAGCCAAGTTAAACGTCCAAGATTTAACTCTATCCTAGTCAAGCTAGTCTGGACTACGCCTGGTTGAAGAAAGATGGATTATGCTTTAACTTTTATTCTGTTTGTTGTTAAAAGTAAATAAATTCCCTAATAAACATAGCCAAACTGGCTAGGCTACCCTAGCTGTTAGGGTTCTATGTGGAGTCAACTGCTGGGTTTATTGGTCTGTAGGCTGCCAGTAGGCAGTAGACGAGTTAGATCTAGTCTAGTAGGCCAGGTTTAAATAGGGTTAGGTTAGGTTAGGATTAGGTTCGATTAGGGAGGGTTGTATTTAGTTAGGGTTAGGGCTAGATTTGGTTAGGGTCAGGTTATAAGTTTTGAAGTAAAATGATTAGGAATAGATAGAACAATCAAAGTTGGGATGTAGTCTACAGGTAGGCCTACCATATCAAAAATTATCTCTGAAAGTTAACTGGTTGATCTTTTGGCAGTGTCTGAGCACTGGCTCGGTTTCCATTAGCAAAACACTGCTGCATCAGTGCTCCAGACTGCTTTGTTTCTAGACTATATAAGACATAGCCTGATAGCTGTCATGTGGGGCCGATTTCTATTACAGATTATCAAAATGCTACTGCACCGGACTGCTTGTTTGTTTCTATGGTTGCCAGAAGTTTCGTCAAGTGGAACCTTCGTCACAAAACTTTTGTCACGTGGAACTCTCGTCACATGGAACTTTCGTCACATCATAGTTCGACAAAGCCAATGGGACTCCCGGGTGTTTCTTGATTTATCTTGAGCATTCTTGACGATCAATTCCGATGTATATAATAAAAATATGAGCATCGTAACGACAGTTGTTTTGGAAAATCCAAAGAAAAACAGTGTTAAACATTGCATTAATAATATTGCACATTAAACAGTTACAAAATACGTAAGAATTCATTTGTTTAGACAGAATTAAATATTTTGGAAATCAATAACATAGTTTTAGTTAATTAGTACAGTAATTTAACCAGACAAAATACCAGTAACCCAGCAAATTTCATCAATGTAGATGTTCCAACAACAATTTCGCATTGAAGATCGAATTGGAGAATCATCAGTTATGGATTTCAATATTTCAAGCACAGCAGTATAATTTAAACAATTAATCCGCATTAACAGTTTAAGGTAAAGTAATTAAGTTCATGTAAAGTAAAGAAAAATATGGTTAGTTAAAGGCAAAACTCCATTCCTTATTAAACAAAATAATATTATGCACCTCACTAAAACAAACCAATAAAGAAGACACATTATAAATAATATAACTCTTCCAGATGTTGACCCTTGCACACAGTTCCCAAAACACTAGCAGCATTTCCTCTCTGCACTGCCATTCCAATAGCTTGCATCAGGAACTCAGTAGATCTGGGTTCGCCAGACTCCACAGATATCCTCCTGCCAACCTCTTGAACAAATTTTAACCCATTTGGACCCCATGGACCCAATGTTTCGACACAAACAGGTATTATCTCAAAATCATGAGCAAGCTGGGCATACTTTGTTAGCTTGGCCTGCTCTGCACGTTCCGCTACTTTTCCAGAAAGATTGGCTGAAACTTCAAGGTGACTTGGGGCAAAGGTGTCGCTGCATGTAAAGTCCCATACCATGCACTTTCCCATTTTCCAAGGAAAAATGGTCATTCCATCTGGTCTTTTCCCATCTGTGCGCGATACACCTTGAGGTTCCAAAATAGTAGGAACATGGGCAGACTTCAGTGCTCTTTTAATTAAATTGTTGACATGCGTGTGTCTGGAGAATCTTCCTGCGCTCTTCTTACAACTGAGGCCATGCACTCCACTGGAATCCACCCAAGTGCAACAGATGCATTGGTGAGGATGGCACAAGGGTGAACCCAAACGAAGAGCACAAGCAATTCTGTAAGAAGAGTTATCCATTTTTAAACCAAGTGAAGGAATGGGAAGCGCATTTAGCCAATGGGATGAATGAGGAGCAGATACAGCCAAGAGTCGTGACTTTTCCGGAGATGAGCTTGAAGATTCTATCAAACGAGTCAATTTGATGTTACACAATGGAAGATCCCATGATTTTTCCCATTGAGGATGAGGTGGAGACGAGGCTATCCCAGTTTTTTCTGTCCATGAGGAAAGGGCTGAAAGCAAACAAATATCCTGGTTGTATGAATGAAAACAGTTGGGCAAGTTCATGTGACAAGAAAACATTGAAGATAGAAAGGCAGGCAGTGCAACATCCTTTGCAGATCTTATACCAAGCCCTCCAAACTTAACTGGGAGAGAACATTGTTCCCACAAGCGAGTGGTCAGCTGGACATTTAAAATTTTCTTCAATGTGTTTTGAATCTCTAAGTCATACTGCTCTAAAACGGGTGATGTGAAAGAAGCTGCTGCTCTAAGCACATATGTGAGCATTGGAATTGCAAAGCAGTTCCGAAGAAGGAAAAGAGCTTCATGTGCATCTAGTTGTTCCAGGCGATCGAGCATTCTACACAGAGAGGTTAACTTGGATTGCAAAGCTTCATCAACTGCTGATGGCAAAACTGGGGCACCAAGCAAAGTCAAATTTTCCTTTTTTATGGGAATGATTTGGTCAGCTACTTTGCAAAACTTCTCCAATGTGGTTTCTTCATTTTCACAATCTAAGCTTACAATCTCACATTTGGCAGGATTCACCTTCAAACCAAGACTGCTCTCTAGTTCCATAATTTTATCAAAATCTGCTAAAACAACATCCACATTACCTCCAAGTGTGCCATCATCCAAATACCACATATTAAACTCACTCTTACCACAAGAAATAGCATCATTGATTGCCAATGAAAAGAGCAATGGACCCAAAGGATCTCCTTGCTGCACACCCTCCTTGGACAACAGAACTTCCTTACCAAAGAACAATCTACTCGGGGTTGCATATGCTTGATAAACAAAGAAGTAAATCTGAGGAAAAGATTCAAAAACTTTCTGAAGAACACAATCTCTCCTGATAGTATTGAAAGCATTTTTGAAGTCAATCTTCAGCAAAACTTTGTTTGTTGAGCCCGCATCTCCAATAAAGTTCCGACAAGCATGGACTACAGCCTCTGCGCCTGAGGTAGTGCCAACGCCAAGCTGATGAGGTTGAAAAGTGCTTGGCAATTGTTGAGACATTGTTGAGACGCTGTTTGATTTACAAAAGATTTACGATAAAATGACAGCATAATCAAATGTTCGCTGTTCGATTCCGATGTTGCCACGTAACCCTGACCTAAGATAACCGGAACCAAACCCTAGCCTAACCTTAAGCAAACGTCCAAACCTAACTCTAACTGAACCTAACCCTAACCGAACATAACCCTATCCAAACCTAACCTTACCAAACTTAACCCTAACCAAGCCTGACCCTAACTAACTGAGCTTAACCCTAACCGAACGTAGATGTGTGCATTGTGCAATTATAGTGTGACGCATAATGATCGAATTGACCCAAAAATATGGTCGGAATGCAAAAGCTAACTACTGGGATGCATCGCTGGACTCGTCGATGTATAGTGTGACGAAAGTTCCAAGTGATGAAAGTTTTGGCAACAGTTTCTATTAAAGGTTTGCCAATGTTGTAGACCAGTGGTCAGCAACCTTTTTCGCACAACAAACCGGTTTGAAACTAAATTGTTTTTGCGGATCGGCCTTTAAAAAATCAAAAATGTTTAAGCAATAAAACACTCATATTTATTCAGAACTGAAAATCTCGATCTTGTATTACTCGACCAGAGTATTAAACTTTTTCAATCTTGCTGCAGCAGCATTGCTCAATTTTTTTATAGTAGCTTCTCAAACCTGATTCTAAACGTTATTCTTTCTCTTAACCAAGCGCTGTTTGATTTACAAAAGATTTACGATAAAATGACAGCATAATCAAATGTTCGCTGTTCAATTAATTGCCATACTGGGTCACCAGAATTGAGGTATTTGGCATTTTTACAAAAACGTCCCAAAATTGCTTCTCACGTTGTAAAAATGTTTTAAACTCAAAGCATTTATTCTGAAAACGCATACGGACCGGTAACAAACTTCACACGGACCGGCACCGGGCCGCGGACCGGTGGTTGCCGACCACTGCTGTAGACACTTCCTAATCTTTTTCATCTATACATTCTGTATTTTACATAAAACTCAGATGAGCGCTTTCAAAGTTTTTTTGATCTTGGCCAAGCGCAGTGTGACAAAAAACCAAAGAACCAAAATTTTTGCAACTGGTCTGTGGACTCGCTGCTGTAAGATTGTACAAGACTAGGCCTAATACGACACTGGGAGTGTAGTAAACAACCAGTCATTTGCAATTTTTTTTGTTTCCTGTTCTTCTGATGTTCAATGGGATGCTTCTTGTTTAACATCGCTAGCAAGATATTCACTCACAACAAGAAACTAAAATTAGTTATTGATCTTCACCCTGGCCACGTAAAGGATTTGACTAGCATGGTGATGTAAACACACGACTGGATACATACCACAAAGGTTAAATTCTTGAAGATATATTTATCTGAAGGGATGAGTGATCCTGGCAAGATCATTCGTTCTGGAAGATGAATGTATCTTATCTGATGAGGGCTAATAGCCTGAAACAGCACTGTCTCGCTCTATGGTACATTTGACTGGAGTGCTTTGCACTGTTGGTGATGTAGTGCTGATATAGCCTCCAAACCAACAAGAGGAAGTCGTCACGACTTCCCGTCTAGTAGGCCAGCAAGGACATTGTTTTTTTAGTTTTGAACCTCTTCGATAGCAATAAGCCTTCTGCCTAAAGCAGTAAAAATCTAGTTCTATACAGTAAAACCTTCTTTTACATGAGGTTTAAAACAATCTACACAATCATTTTCCAGCGAAAAAATGTGAAAGGCCTGCAAAACCATGACCAATAGCTCAACTAATTTCATATTGAAGTTTAAATTATTGTGATTGGGCTTATTTAATTTGAATCAAATGACAATTTTTTGCAATTTGACGCTGCATTGACGCTTTAAAATAGCAAAAAATGCTATTAGCTTAAAAACCGCTTCAAAAATTATTGCATATGTCCAATTTACTTACCATGTAAAGTGCCTTAAACTCTACCAATATTCTTGAAATTTGTTTTAAACGATAGCTAAAATCAAGACCTTCACGATCCAGTTGAAATTTTAAAAATCCAACGAGCATAGCTGAAGTTATGATATTTTTTGTAACACTTTCAATCGTTTTTACGTTATAAAAGATATGCCACGTTTGTCCAAGCGGGTAATTCCAAGATGGCAGATCGGAGCTTCAAATTGTTACACTTTTGAGATAGCCGTTTAACGTTGAACGCGCAATTTAGTTGTAGTATTACATATCTATGAATAAATGCAATTTCTGTGATAAGGCAAATTTTTCAAATCCTGGCAAATTCCTTGAAAGCTCAATCATATTCACACCACCGCTGAAGGCTATGGCAAAGTCATGCATTATTACTGATGCTCGAAAAATGAGTTCAAAACAAGCTATTACAATCACGTTCACTCATTTAAACTCCAAAGTAAATGAAAAGCCACTGAGCTATCCAAGTTTATATAGGCATGTAAAGACTCCGGTTTGAACCCCACCATTGCGCGCAACATTGAGTGAAGAACCCCCAACTATTGTTTTGGAGGCAAAAACTGTCAGCTTTGTCTAGAAGAAAAATATGCCGTACTGACTACTGATTGCTGAAAAATTGCTGCTGCTGAATAGAAGATCCAAGCTGGTTAGCAAATGCAGAAACATGAACAAATTCAAATTACGCAACCATAAAATGTGATCCTTATTTATTCTTTTTATTTGACTTTGTATGATTTATTTCATGCAGTTCATGACTTCACCACTAGCTTTTTGAAAATTCTAAATTCACATCCATCCACTGTTTTTCGTTCCCGCGCCAATTCTTCTATCGCCTATGACGTAATGTTTTCATGTGACGTAACACCTGCTGCATTTCGCTTTGCTGAATTGTGCTTTAGATGAGTGCAGAGCAGATACCAAACGATTTTACAAGTTCGCGGTTTATATGTCTATGCGGTTTTAGGTTTATGTTTACTGCTTAGATACCCCATGACGAACCCTACCGGGTGAAACAGGCTGTCGGGTGTTAATATTTTAATTTTTTTAACTGATGTGCTAAAGTGAATATAATACGCTGTAACTCTGTTATTGAGCACTTTCTTGATCAGCTGTCCACTACGGAGTTACAGTTTAAATAAACTTAAGCAAGGTTTTGGCTGCTTTGATTGCTATAGTATGATTGTTAAAACTTTATACATTGATTTTGCTTGGAAAAATCATTTTATTATGTATTAAGCTTTACAGTTTATTTGATTGGTAAGGTACAGATGGAATTGTTTTTAATTAAGTTTTCAATTTGTTAAAAAAGTCTTTAATCATGAGTTTATTTCTGTCGACATGACTGGCTTGATTAATCCAGATCCAATTGTATATGAAGAAGTAGCGGAGTTTGAAAATGACTTCCTCTCTCCTTCTAAACTTCAAGAGATTTCTGGCAGTGCAGACTTGAGTGCAGTTCATTCTATTGAGATTTTGGTCAATGCAAAAAACACAACTTTGGGTAATTTTGGAAAATATCTTCCTTCATTGCAAGAACTTATCTTCAATAATAGTTTTATACCATGTATTCGAGACATTGGAACCGCTTTTCAACATTTGGTTTCTCTTCAGATGTCAAAATGCCACCTAAATGATGTTGATGGCATTGCTACTTTGCAGAAATTGGAAGTACTTGATATATCGTTCAACAATGTCACTGATATTAGTCCGATTAGCTTCCTTGAATCTCTTAAGGTGTTGAATGCCAGTCACAATGGCGTTGCAGATATTGAACAAATTGATTATTTATCCTTGATGTTTGATCTCGTAAATCTCACTTTGTCCGAGAACCCAGTGTGTCACGCATTTGAAGATAAAAATGAACAGTTATTGCAAGAATACGTCATCAAAAAATTGCCAAACTTGCAGAAATTCAATGGTCAAAATTGTTCTTCGGATAACCTCAGTAATGAGTCTGAAGTTTCAACCGAAAAAGACTTGTGTACGATAGATGAAAGTAGCCTTCATTTTTGTAGTGAAGATAAATCAAAAAGTAAGCCGTTTATTACACCTGATGCACAAGATTCGAGGCCTCAAGATTTGTCTGTTTCGTATAGAAAGCATAATGATTTTAAAATGTCAAGGCCTTTTTCAGCATCAGAAGTAAAATTAGGAGTAGCAACCACAAAGACTGGTCTAAATGGTCACAGTCCCAGACCTGGGTCATCTGGTTCATCTCAAAATTCTTTGCACAACGATGACTCAAGTGCCCTTACTTTTGGAAGTTTGTTTTTTGGCAACCCATTGCATGCGATAAAGGACCGAAAGAAAACTCCACCTTCACCTCTTATTGCAAAATTGAGCAAAGAGCCTGAAAACTCTCCTAAACCTCGACCCAGACCTGCTACTGCTATTGGTCTGAGGCGCTCTGTAAAAAGAATTACTGATGACCAATTGAAGATTTTGGAATCAGATATTAGAAAATCTAAGCTGTCTCAAAATGAAAGGGTGGCTTCTGCACCTACTGCCAATCATTATCATCTCAAATCACCAAGTCCTCCAAAAACCAAGGTATATAGCTTGTAAAATAATTGTATTATGTTCACTTTGTTAAGAAGGTTACTTCGAAATCTTTGGAGGTTGAAAGTTGCTATTTCCCCTTCTTAAAAACTAATGTGTTTGTTAGTTTCACTTAATTGTGTATGTAAAGTTGTTGATTTATTGCTTAATACTGAAAAAAATTGCGGAAAATAGAGCATTCCTTATGTAACAACCGAGCTATGTGAGATATTAGCAAGTATGGATGCAAAAAGTAAACGTTTTGTGTTTAAGTTGTTTAGATCAGTGATCGTAAATTTGCAAAAATGCGCTTTTGTATTCAGTCTGGATAAGGCAATAAAATCGCATTTTTGTGCAGACTGCAATTGTCTTCCCTGCTTCTCCTTCAATTTCGTCTCTTCCAACTCCTCCAGAATCAATCAAACGACCCCAAACATCTCAAGGATTTCGTGTAAAGCGATACAAAAAATCCCGCCCGTCTCAATCCGCTGATGTAATGACAATGGAGAGTTTAACTGGTCAAAATGCTTCCAGAAGATCACTTCGGTCTCCTATTGAAAGCTAGCGCTTACTGTAAAGGTAATTTGTGTCTCTGCGTCGACGTAAGGTGTTTTGTCCAATTTAAATCTGTTAAGCGAAAAAAACATGAATTAGATAGCTATTTAACGTTTTTAAACGCTGATAGTTGCAATTTAAGGTTAACGTTGATTTATTTGATTTTCTGCAGGTTTAATCGTGCTTGTGAAATCTATTGTTGTGTGCACCTCCACCATACAGCGGTAGGTGGATATCCCCAAAAGATTGACTTTCTCAAAATCTTTTATTTTTTTCTGAAGATGGTATTATGACTGGAAATGAAGGTTTTTGCCTATACATTTTGTACTTCCGAACTGTGTGATTTGTGTATGACTCTAGTTGTAAAATGAAAAGTTTATTTTAACGATAGTCTTGTTTTTTAGTCGCTTGCACTCATGTGACATTACTCTAATGGCTGTTGTTTATTCCTCGCATCCAAGCACTGTGTGAAGTTTACCTAACAATTTGGTACTGTGGAGGTGGCTGAATGACTTAAAAGTGATTGATCTTCTCGCATTGAAAGTCGTTAATTGGGATAAGGTTTTCAAAGTTTGACTGGTATGTCTTACTATCTTGTAGGCCTGCTTTAAACTGATTGCATTCTACTGTTTGAGCTTTGCAGATTACGTGTTTTAAGCAATGCTTTGACACTCTTAAGTGGATTGGTATATTTTTTCCTCTGATGTAAATTATGCCTATTCGAGAGAAACTTCCTGAAAAATTATGAACAGATTTTAATACAAAAATAATGGAGTAAACGGGCTTTTTGTTTCGTGTCTCTATTTTTTTTAGAAGCTTCAGCTTTTTTATTTTGCTTTTTTTAGCGCATTACCAGGTGATTGTTCACTTATTTACTGTGAAGTGTACTTTTTTGCATGTTTTTCGTTCCGGAAATTACTGTGTATGATATTTTTTTTTTTCTAATCGTTGTATTTTCACCTCACGACCAAATTGATTGATTATTCCATTTTCGAGTGCATCCTTTCGTCATGATGGTAGCAACAGTTAATAATTTTTTCGTTCTAAAAATTGCTTATTTGTATAATAATATGTGAGTGTATCGGTATTATGTTTTGTTTTTGTTGGCTCGTTTTATAATGGGTGTAATTGATCAAGTTATGGGACGATTGTAAATTTTTTTCGATATTACCAGACCTTACCGTTACCTAAAAGTGTTGGTCCAATAGTACAGTTATCAATTCCAAAATGCGCAGAATTTCCCGCGAAAATAATTTCAAATTTTATATTCTAGGAGTAAGTTGCATTTTTCTGCAATTGTGACCTGAAATTTAGTCTATTTCCGATTTAACACATGCAATGTTATTGCAATAAGCTCACATCTCTTCAGCATAATTGGAAAAAAAGTTGGAATGTGAACCTTATGTTTGAAGAGCGTGTTATTTTCGCTCCGAATAATAGCCTCATCACTGTTTTTTCTTCATTTGTTTTAGTTTATTGCAGTATGCACTTGTCTACTTCGTCACGATTAATAAGGTTGTAATTGTTGAGCGTTGATTCTTCAAATTATTGTCTTAAAGTCAATGTTCAGACTTTTGCAAAATAATCCGTCAAGCAGCGCTTCCCGATTCATGTTTCACCCCACAGCCCAGGGATTGACGACGCCGGTGTTGCAGAGCCCGTTGTATTTTCGCTTGAGCTAGTTTGTCGCTCTCAAGAAATCGGGAAGCCCTGTTTTAAGTCAAACTTATTGATTCACTGTGTTTTCAACCTTTTTCTCTGTTGTATAACTGCGTTAAATACCGTGTTGGTGAAGTTTTGTTGAGGCAAATTGACGTGAAATTCGAAAGTGAAGGAAGCTTTTTGTTTAGTAAAATCTGCGAGAAATTATTTGAAATAAAGCTTTCCTTGGTTTGGTACTTCGCATTAACTTGCCTTCAACGCAAACTGTTTTTTGAATTTTAAAGTTAAGGTCAGGGGTGGGGAATCTGCGGCCCGCTTGAATCTTACCGTGTAGTCAGCAACAAACTTATAGTGAACGAATCGTATTGAAAACGTTGAATTCATCATACAATTACCACACATTTAACTACTGTATGTTTGTAGCATAAGAACCCCGCTGTAGTCTTACTCAGTAAGTGCTTTTCCATGATTAGTTGATTTATTTGCACCGTAACTGTATTATTTAAGCGGAGTTTCAAAATTTTGTCAGTTATGGGTCGTATGTCTCGCAGGTTCCTAACCTCTTGGTTTAAGTTACAGTATAGTACATCAACATTTACTTGACGCCGACATTATTCACTTTCCAACGATGCAGTATCGCGAAAGATGGGAAAAATCAACAAGTTACAATCTTTTGGCGTTTATGTCTCTACCAGTACAAACGCAAGCTTCTGTTCCATACAAGTTGAACTGTTTTGAAATATAAACGCCTTTTTGTAATGAGTTTTTGAGTTGATAAAGTACAGGTATTTTTAGGGAAAGTTATTTCGGGAAAAAAGTAAGAAAGAGTTATTATAAACAGACGTTCATGGAGTTAAGGATCGTGTAGGGTCACTTCGCTGCTAACCGCCTTGATGAGACTACTTTCCTGTCAGGACTCTTTTAGGAGGGCTGCTTGGGTTAAATCGTATAGAGTCACTTCGTGAACTTCGGATTACTTAGATTTAATCACTCCTATGGAGGAGGGGGTGACCCACTGGAGAGGATTACTTTCCGTCTGGTTTTGGGGGGGACTACTTTCCTGTCAGGACTCTTTTAGGAGGGCTGTTTGGGTTAAATCGTATAGAGTCACTTCGTGAACTTCGGATTACTTAGATTTAATCACTCCTATGGAGGAGGGGGTGACCCACTGGAGAGGATTACTTTCCGTCTGGTTTTGGGGGGGACAGGGTTGCTTCGGTAGAAGCATGTTTGGCCTTATGGGGGAGAAGGCGCTACTTTGGTGGTGATGGTGCCACCCTCAAGTAGTACTCCTTGTCGAAGCTGAGGGCGTTTAGCTGGGTTGAGGCCACTGCTCGACTTGAACTACTCAAGACTACATCCGTCCGGAATGCCCCGCATTTGCTTCTCCCGTTTTACTTATAAAACAAACATCCGTGAATTATTTTGTATTTGTGGTTCGAAAATCAACTGTTTCGATGAAACAAGGGGAAAAAATTAGGCCTAATAATGTTATTTTTGCATTACTTCTGTGGAAGCAGAGTGGTTGACGGGTATGGCACGCACAATATGTTGGCTAAGAGGTTTAAACGGCGGGAGTTCGATTACCTGGAAGTTGGAGGGAGATTCCAAAACTTTTGTTGAGCGAGATTACATTTTTTAACCTAATTACATTTAAGAACCTAATTGCATTATAATCAATCCGACTCACTCTTTTAGGAGGGCTGCTTGGGTTAAATCGTATAGAGTCACTTCGTGAACTTCGGATTACTTAGATTTAATCACTCCTATGGAGGAGGGGGTGACCCACTGGAGAGGATTACTTTCCGTCTGGTTTTGGGGGGGACTACTTTCCTGTCAGGACTCTTTTAGGAGGGCTGTTTGGGTTAAATCGTATAGAGTCACTTCGTGAACTTCGGATTACTTAGATTTAATCACTCCTATGGAGGAGGGGGTGACCCACTGGAGAGGATTACTTTCCGTCTGGTTTTGGGGGGGACAGGGTTGCTTCGGTAGAAGCATGTTTGGCCTTATGGGGGAGAAGGCGCTACTTTGGTGGTGATGGTGCCACCCTCAAGTAGTACTCCTTGTCGAAGCTGAGGGCGTTTAGCTGGGTTGAGGCCACTGCTCGACTTGAACTACTCAAGACTACATCCGTCCGGAATGCCCCGCATTTGCTTCTCCCGTTTTACTTATAAAACAAACATCCGTGAATTATTTTGTATTTGTGGTTCGAAAATCAACTGTTTCGATGAAACAAGGGGAAAAAATTAGGCCTAATAATGTTATTTTTGCATTACTTCTGTGGAAGCAGAGTGGTTGACGGGTATGGCACGCACAATATGTTGGCTAAGAGGTTTAAACGGCGGGAGTTCGATTACCTGGAAGTTGGAGGGAGATTCCAAAACTTTTGTTGAGCGAGATTACATTTTTTAACCTAATTACATTTACGAACCTAATTGCATTATAATCAATCCGACTCATGAATAGCAGCTTCAACTATGCCTCATGCACATTTCTTATAACCTATTTCAAAAACGTGCGAAAGACCGCTCTTTGATGTCCAACCGCTCATCAAAGACGTCAATTGTGTTCCGAACAGGGCCCGGGGCACCACACCTATTGATGGGGCAGTTTTGTCACCTTGCTGGATGCACTGCAATTGAACTCCTAAACGCTACAATCTGTAGGAGACCAGACTACAACATCAAAAGCAGCATTTTTCTCTTTATTCAAAAATAAAAGCAAAGTGCCATGTGTAAGAGCAGAACATTTACTATGTTTATTGTATATGCGCATTAAGATCACGAGAACGTGAGAACAACATCAAACGCCAGAAGAATTTTAATAGCTTGGG
This sequence comes from Trididemnum miniatum, assembly GCA_964006365.1. Lineage (NCBI taxonomy): Eukaryota > Metazoa > Chordata > Ascidiacea > Aplousobranchia > Didemnidae > Trididemnum > Trididemnum miniatum. The sequence goes on from OZ023244.1 coordinate 5,047,362, forward strand.
ATAATTTAGCTGAAAGTGCAATAAAAAAATTAAGTCAGAAACTGCATAATGATGGGAATATCCAAAAACATGATCACAAAAAGCATAGGACAGCAAAAACACCAGCTAAAAAGCTTAAATACAGTGTCTAATCCGATTTATAGTACAACACCTTACCTAAAACGAGCCAGACAAAACATAAAAAAGTTCAGAAGTAATTAGTGCATGACTGGATGGCTTTGCATATACTGACACACACAATAGACAAAGCTTAAAAAACTGCAACGGTTTCATGATTGATGATTGCAATGAAAATTTTCTTAGTCCAGTTCAAGTTTCATCATTACAAGTAGAGGAAATGCTTCCCCCAACCGATGACTCGCCAACATTCCGTCTATACTGAGCTAATCGTCGCTTACGTGGCTAAAAAAATAATCATTCAGTTTAACAATTCTAAAATTATAACAAAGACCAATAAAAGAACTTGATCTTTCTGTCATCAGAAAGGGGCTACGCTACCTTACGTTTATGATTTTACATCTTGTAATAAGCATGGACCATTGGACCTCTTAAAAAGTTACGTAAAATGCACTAAGTGCACTTACAGACAGTTGATACAGAGGTTTAGGGGAAAGCAATGAATCCACTGCTGGTTATAAGCTGAACAAAAAAAAAAGATCATTGGGGACTGTAAACATCAACAACATTCAACAGTGTAGAGCCTACACATTACATAAAAATGCACAGTTGCAACTGTGCATTTGTTGCAACTGTGCAAAATGCAGTTGCAACTGTGCAAAATGCACAGTTGCATTTTTATGTAATGTACCTAGCACCAGCAGAATCTTGCTTTTTTCTGACAAAGCGTGGGTTTATGAACGCCATTTTTTGCTAGATTGCAACGACTTTTCTATAGCTCGGTGACTTACAACGCCGCGTTAAGAGGGAAGCGCTGCACTAGTTTTGAGTTTGATTCTCGTCGCGGCTTCGTTTGTGACATGTAGTCAACAATCGGCTTCGTTAAGACAATAGAATAAGAATGTTAGATCCGCTGGTGTTAGGTACATTACATGAATATGCCGGCCGGTTATAGTCACCAGCCCAAACTGAGCCATGGCTCCATTCGCATTAGGCAAAATGACACATCAACAAGATCTTTATCATTTGGGCAATGAGCAGAATGCGAGATGCGTCTTATCCAAAAGCGCATGACCACTGACCAGTTGACCACATAAGTTAGCAATCTTGGCTATCATGAGAACGTTACAACTCGCTACGCTACATGCACTATGTCATGTACCGCAGCCTGCAGGTATAAGAGCGAACACAGGAAGCAGTCATATATATACCGAAAGTGAAAAAGACACGTCAACTAACTAACCGGAAAATCAGACGCCAGAGCTATTTCGGGAAAAACTGTAGCGAGACCTTGTCCCAAATCTTCCACAATTCCATCAAGAATTTCTTTCGGTTTACTCACATACTGAAACGAAACTGAATTCAAGGTGCTGATATTTTTATAGAACGCTAACCATCTGTTCGATAAAACGTGCAACCAGCAAAATATAATGACTGCCTTGATATGGAAATTTGAAGCAAGCGACCTCAAACATTATTTCATTTTTAATGCGTTTTAACGCACGCAAAATTGAATCACCTTGTTCCAAACAAATCAGGGACTCAGATTTATTTAGGTAAGCAAAAAAATTAGAAGACGAAAAATGCCCCTCACCCATGGATTTGCAAGTTTGATTTAGCATATATTTATTATGTGCTTTATTCCAGTAGCATTATTACCTTTGGATAGTGTTTCGTAACATAAGCTCGTTGTCGAAATGGTCCAGCTTCAGATGAAGGTTCCTGTAAAAGTAAAACATCTCCATTAAATATCTCTAGAGTAAAAATTATTGAAGGACCATGATTGCAAGGACGTTGGTTTAATTCTCACCAACGTCATAAAATTTTCAGCTTGGCAGAGTTTAACCATCAGCAACTTGAAATAAAAATTCCCCCCCCAAAAAACTTACAAATTGGCCAGTTTGTAAGTGTTTTCGAATTCGTTTAACCACGTACATACGGTTGGTATATCGGGGTCGTTGCGTTCTCGTGACAAGATCAAAATGAAAATAAATCAAAACATTCGAAATGAATTAGTCTCTTCAATTATACCCATTTATGAAAGCTTGAAAAATATGCATTTATGTTTCAATGTTTTATATTCGAGTTATATTTGACACAATCATGTGATACTGTCACAGAATTAGACGTTAAAAGTAATGCAGTGACGCAGATGATTAAATTTGACGCAAAAATCGCTATATAGCTAGTAGGTATTTATAACCATTCAGACTGTTAATTTGCAAAGCGTGGGTAACATAAGGAAAGTCAAATCAGGCTATTTATTACTTAATGCGTAGGCAAGCTACACCTATCTCCATTCAACCCAACACCCTTCGAAAGTACAAGCATTAAACAGCACGTGCGGTTCGAAAAAGTCCTTTACGGAAACGCAGGCGTATGAATTCCATTATGCAATATTGCTGGATAGAGAAATAACATTGTTGCCAATCGCAATTACTAAAGTCAAACCGTAAAAAGCATTCAGAATCCAAAGAAATATGAGACGAAAATAGCGTAAAAGGAAAAAATGAAGCCGCAGTAATTCTGAAAACTAGATGTTTTGAAAGATAAATTCAACTGTCATCATCAGCACCGCTATTATGTTATCGAATCGTTCAGAATTACTAAGGCTTAATTTTCATCCAAAATTGTAATCACAAGTATTCAGAATTGCAAGGTATTAGGTTAACGTCTATTCTAACATCGCTGCTGGGCCCTTGAGCAAAATAATCCACGACTAAAATCATCTCTAGAAATTAACACGCAGCAATTAATGAAACAAAAAAGAAAACAACTTGAGAGTCAAATCTTAACGCCTCGGGATTTTCATAAATACCGTTCTCTCCTTTTTCATAACATGTTATACGAGATTTTCTCCCGTAATTTGAAACTTTGGGTAAACCGTAAAACGGATCAAAGTGAAAAGAAATAATCCGCTAAATGGAGAAAAAAAATTTTCAAGTTCCTCCTAACACGATTAAATGACGTTTTTTCTTAAACCAATCTTATGAACTTGGGGTTCCACCGAAACGGCAACTTTTTTATCGGTAAAAAACTGATGATTATGTCAATTTTTGACCAAAGTTGACTGGTGAAATTAAGAATCGCCATTTTATCCAATAATTACTGATTAAGCATTCAATATTTTGAATTCAGCAAAATTTAGCCGCGAGTGAGAGAAAAATTAGAAGCAACTTACGCGCCCGTATTTGCACGTTGAAAATGACATTGTGAAACTTAATACAGCAAGCAGCTTGCATTAACTATCAACTTACCGACAATGCTTTACTTGAGGTGGCTTGAGGACTGGATGCAGCTAAAGCGATAAAAATGCTTTGTAATCAAATACTTGAGTGTATGATATTAAATTGCCTTATGCGTTATTTCTCTTTCATGATACTATTTCCTCTTCGTACACAAACAGCATAGCGGAAAAAGCCCGAAATACAGTAATCTATTGACCAAATAACGCATAAATTCCCATCGAAAATAAAGCCATGAAAGCTATATAATGTAATCATGAGTAAGCCTTTTTCTCTTGGCTTATAAGGCATGAAAATACAGACACAAAAGCTAAGGGCATAAACGTAAAAGATTTCTTGATGCACGAAGTTTTAGAGCATCCTTCCTTTACTGCATTGTTTAACTTAATGCCACAACCTTTTAAATCTTCAATCTAAAAATACTATAGTTTACGTAACGAATCATCATGCTTTGCTTTGTTAAAAACGCAATAAACGAAAACTGGTTAATTAATTGGAAAATTGAACTTATACTTACAGCTAGGATACGAGTTTGGAATTTTACTGAAATCATTTTCCCATTTGTATTTCTAAAAGAAACACAAACAAACAATTAAACAGCATCAATGAAAACAACAACAACAAAAAATCACCCGAAGAATAACGAAAAGTATTGAAAAATTAGAAGAGCAGTTGTATCTAAATCAAAAATCAAGCAAAAAAGCAGCTAAGACTGACCGTCATGCTTGCTATATTAGCTCTACAGTAACATACAAGAACGTCTATAAGAGGAATTAGTTTTCTACGACAGCTCACGTATTTTTGAGTGGAAATTCCACGGCAAACAGTAAATTTTCAAGTCTAGTGGAACCACGTCTAGTTCTTTTAAAGATAAAACAGAGCGTACTTTAAGCAGACAGAACGTTTCAAGAAAAAGCGCGGTACGAACCTATTTTCTGTTAAATGTAGAGAATCACCTTTAATTCACTGCACCGACCTTCATTAAAAAAATTACCAATTTATGAATGTTTAAAAGAATAGCAAGAAAAAAGCTGAAGAAGTAAATGAACAGACTACAGTGAAAAATAACAATCACCCACGCGAAAGGCGGAAATGGATATTTTAAAAAACTATAAATGAAATGGAAAACACAAAACGTACTAGAAATCACATGCAAGCGAATTAGAGCCAAAAATTTCCACCACAACTTTCTGCTAAAGTTACTTACACATTTTTTTAGTCGTTTACGACAACTCGTCAGATGAAACTAATGTTTTCATGAATAATTTCAATAACTAAAAACCGCAAATTAAAGTCCACGCTGTTTAGCAAACACGTTCATTATGAATGTTATTATCAACAAATTCAACCTACTAAGTAATGCAGCCAAGCCTGTAGTATGGGATAAGTATATTTTTTCGCGAGAATCCAGACGTAGTTACCGGGTACATTACACAATCAGTTAACTCCTAACTCAAATATATTATTGAGATGTCATAGAGCGTGGCTAAAAATATTTCTTTGCTAACATCAAACACAGCTGATATTGAGAGGTTACGCAGCCGATGTAAAGTTCAAGTAATCAGTTCGCTTTCAATAATTTCTGTCTCAAGAATTTTTCCTTGAGGGTTCACAAAACAAAAAAAAACTTACGTTTTTTCGAATAAAATTCAAATGAATTCATAAAGACTGTCCAAAACTAAACTTAATAACCAAACCTCTTGAGAAATTTTAGTAGCAGATTTTAATCTATTTTCAATATTTTGTACTAAGCTTCTATAATTTTGCAACGTCATTCTAATGTCACATGTCATTTCTGAGTGAATAAAAAGCGTAAAAACTGGATTTCATGTTAAAAAATTCTTCATAATGCTACAACATAGCACAATGCTGTTTTTACTGCCCCACAGACGCTATGCAAATTGGCAAACAGTTTAAATTTTTCTTATTTCTCAAAAATCAAATCTTCATTATACCAGCGGTACTACGTCGAAGCGTGTAACGAGTTGCGAAATCCATCTACGCGGCTTAGCGCCTGGGCAACACAGCTTTGTTTTGGAAAAATTAGACAAATAGACGTATAGAAGAGCACAGTCCGCACCAACAACCCTAACATATTATACAGTTCAAAATGAAACATCAACTTACTTCGGCAGAATTTCGTCGAACTTGTCTCTGCATTCGGATTAATTCTCTCTCACTTTCGAGGTATTTGAGAGAAATTTCGTCATATTTTCTTTCCAATTCCCTGATTTCGGTTCGATACCGAGCCTTCTCCTCCATGCACATTTTCGTGTTCAATTGAGCCTCGTTGCGTTCTTTCATCAACTGCAAAACAAACAATGGAATCGTCGTTACAACAAATCCAACTGAAACGTGCTGCAGCGTCGACCATGACCGAAAGACCCGAGTTCGACCGCCACCCACGCTTCGTAGAAGCGCTCTTAAAAGCTTCAAGATTTTTACTACGAATTATTCCAAATCAATAAGCAGCCATTCAAGAAAATGCACATGAAGACACCAAAGTTACTTACACAAGCGAGTCCAGTCGTCAATTATCTCATCAAAAAATCAAACGAAAAAGAACTACCGATAGCAAACGAATGGAGAGGTTAGTTACGGCTGAACATGAAACCGTCAAGTTACTTCTACAAGAAGTTTTGAAACCGATTAAAATATTAAAAAAAACACACTTCCGTCATATGTTGATTTTTTGGTCAGGCGGAAACGCAAGGCATACATTTATTTCACCTCATAAGTTAACAAAAGTAATGAAACTATGAAGAATAAATTAGAGCTAGTTTGTGAGCAGGACATGATATGTTTTTTCACCCACAAATAGATTTTGCCACGCTTACTTCGTAATGAAAGTTCCAATTTTAGCAAAACATATTGTAAACTCATAAGCAATGAAGTACAATTTCGTAAATGCAATAGACTACATTTTCAATTTGACGTCATAATGGTAGGCATCATGCGTTATGACGTTAAATACCATTTATTGTAAGTGTAAGGGTAAAGCATGTCTGAAGACTGGTCTAGCATAGTTGGACATAATGCTATAATGCTCTGATTGGAGATAATGCATTGGACTTCTAAACAAATGCTTTTAAACAGCCAATGTATTGTAATTTGTATGGTACTTGGTCGCATATTTATCCTTTTATCATGAGAAAGCGATCAAAGCGCTTTAACGAGCTCACTTATGAGTTGCCGGCTATATCGCTAGCAAACCAATATCGAAGAATCCCGCTAAGTACCTTTTCTAACGGCACAACTAGTAAACTTGCCGGCTCGTTGTCCACCCTGTCAGCGTAATACTGAGCGTCACGCAGTGAAGCTGTAAACACCAATTTTAAAATCATTGGTTAGACCCGACCCGGGATCAAACCTGGCTTGAAGCTCTGGAAGATGTTTCTTAACCCGTTAGCAGGATTACGTTGAAGGTCTTGGCTGATCTCATACTCCACCAAAGCATCAACAACTTAGCGCAGATGACCACTAATTGATTTGCTCCCCCAGCACCCCCTAATAGGATAAGCGGGCCCAAGAAAAAAAAATTAGCATCAACGATTTCCACGCAATAATTTCAGTTTCTTCAATCGGTAACTTGCTACGATGATGAGGGTACTTCAATATAAAACTACGATAAGTATAACAGCTTATGATGATGGAAGCTTAACTAACCTTACGATGAAGCACGATGGAAGCGGCAATTAGGTTCATGTTTTTAGGTCAGACTACAGATTTTAATCTATTCTAAGCCATTCAAACAAAAACACTTGCGTGGCGTTTCAAGATATCACAGCTATTTATACAAAACGTAAGTACGCGCAACGTAAAGTTACCCACGGTTTTGGTTGCTACCTGTCACGTCACGCTGATACGTTTTCTACAAGATATCACAGCTATTTATACAAAACGTAAGTACGCGCAACGAAAAGTTACCCACGGTTTTGGTTGCTACCTGTCACGTCACGCTGATACGTTTTCTAAGGTAAAATCACCTTTGGTTCGATTCGTGATCAAAAAAGCTATTTTTACTGAGTAAATATTTAGGCAAGGACACAGTCAAACGAAACGAATAGATAGTATACGACATTTACTAACTAGACTATCGATTTTTATATCGAGCTTTAGGTAAATAAAGCACAACGGCACCGATTGAAGACACACATTTTGCCCGGAGAAGTCAAACAAACTGCTTTTTTATTTTACAAAATTACAATATAAAAAGCTTCATACAGTACAAATTACTGTTTTAATTTTTTCCGTCCACTTGTTCACCTTTCGAGGGCCTTAAATGCGTCATATTCAAGCTTTTATTACTATCATAAGATCGAGGTTTTACGTAGCGAATGATCACTATAAATAACTTCACTGCGTTGCATAAAAATTTCAAACCACCAACATACCACTACAAGATGGGAGAATACCGATAAGTGTTTTTCCCAACGGCACAACAAGTCAAACTTGTTCGCCGCACTCTCCTTTTGATGCTGAGCGTCAAGCGGATTTTAAAAGCTCAGTTTGACCAGACCAGGAACCAAAGCAAAAGTCTATTGGTCTAGAGGAAGACCCTTTACCCGGTCATTTGGTCGGTTATAAGTGCTTTTTTGATAACGTCAAAATCCTTTTTTTCGTTCTAGCGTTTAAAATTAGATTATGAAGTAAAAAACTAGCGGTTATTCGGCCTAGAAGAGAACTTGTAAAGAAGTGGAGAGTCTACCAACCATTTCTCGTTCTTTTTCAACTTCTTGCAATTCTTGCCACATTGTATCCCTTCTCTTCTTGTACAAGCTACAATCGCCTTGCAGTACGGTGCACGTTAAAGTAAGCTGCTCTTTTTCTTCCAAATACTAAAAAATTAACGTCAAGTAAAAAACAAAATACTTTTGAAACATCAAATCTTCATTTTACTCTCCGTATTGCGCTGAAGTGTGTAACCAGTGGCGGGGCCTCGTCTCCGCAGATTCACGTCTTAGCAATGCAACTCCGAACACACGTCGCAGCAGCGGTAGCGAAACAGTATCCGATTAGATCGGCCAGGGTTCGAACCCAGACCTCCCGCACCGATAGCGATGTCTTTAAAAGCTGCGCTACCAGGTCGGTACTGTTGAAACATGTCAACTAAATTTTAATTGATCGTTTACACCGCAGCTGATGACAGACGAATTTGATTATCGATAAATACAACCCCAACAAACAACATGGTGATACCAATTCTCCACATTTATGTTTTCGATAATGAAAAACGAGGAGCATCAGATGATTGGAGTTTGACCAGCACCATGTGGCTCTCACAGCTGGATTAGCCGTTTTCAGCTTTACGAAAAGGGAAGGCATCCCAAGAATTTACCCCTTCCAAAATAAGCTTTAGGTCTATTATGCATTCTAAGCAATAACACTTCATAAACTTGCACTCCGTTTCAGATTTTTAAAGCACAATTTACTAATTCAAATGACAAAGAAGGAGCTAGCATATTGTATATTAAAATGCTGGAGTAAGAACCACTTACGCAAAAATATAAAAAATAAGTTACTTCTTGAATAAAAGAATTTCAACAATACAATTAATTAACGCTAAGTGTATTGCACACGACACCAACTAAATTATGCTTGCTACTCCGCAAATCTCACGTCAGCACTTACGATCACTGTAAATTGCAACTTATGACGATACATTTTAACTACATGAATTTCTTTCTATGCAAAATCAAACCACACATTTCCATTTCTTTAAGTAAATTTATTTTTTAAAAATAAAGGATAAACAACGAGAAAATCATGTTGACGGAGATACAGATTTTTTCTCTAGTTTTCACTGTAACGACTGCGTGGTCACAAACATCCTCTTGCTTGCTTGCTTCGTATAAAACAAGAATTGTCCAGCAAGAAACATCTCGCATTTTTGCCACTTGGGCCTACATCAATTCAAGCTATTGCCCTGCTAAAAATATTACACGCTTGCGCACAAAATACTATTTTTAACCCAAGAATCCGAGGAGCGCCCGATCGATTGCTAAGCTCCATGTTTTGAAAAAAAGGTTGGATACAACACTCATCATTATAAGAAGGCTTCGAAACTTGCAAGCGGCTACTAAATGTTTCGAGTACAAGTCTCGTTAGCCTTGCCATGCACAGTAAATCCAGCTTAGACTCATTCTAGAAAAGAGGTTGGGATGTTTATGAAGAGCAATGTGACAGAGTCTTCACAGTCTGAAATGAGTCTAGCCTGAATTGACTGTACATAGCAAAGCTGACAAGAAAGATTCATTTATCGTCGTAGAGACAAAAAATTACCTTGTCTCTTTGGGCTTCGGCAGACGCGCAATTCTCTCTCAACTTATGAAGATTTTCGACCGCTTCTTCGTACATGTCCAATGCTTCTTCCTTGTCTTTTTTAAGAATCTGGATTCTCATATCCGTGTCTTCATCGCGCATTATCTGCAAAATTAGTTACAAACCATCAAGCACAAGCAAGACTGCTGTCAATCAAAGTAGCGTCAAAATGGTTATGATAAATGGGCCACGTAGTCAGTAACATGGCATAACGAAGCTGGCTACAGACCCGGGTCACTGGTTCGATTTCCGGCGAGAGCCAGTTGCATTTGCGACAGGGGTGGGCAATACTTTTTACACGAAGGGCCACATTTGAAAGAAATTTGAAAATTTTTGAAGCCGAAGGCCGCACTGACTGGAAGAGCAAAAATAAAAGGTCTACACGTCCGCAGCAGTCCTATTTTTCCACTGAAAATCGGTGAAAAGCAAAAAAAAGGTCTACACGTACGCAGATGTCCTATTTTTCACTGACATTCAGCGCGAAGCTAAAAAAAAAGTCTTCGGCTTGATTCACGGCAGGAGTTTATATTTCTGTAAGCGCCCACGGGCCGCATAAAATGGTGTAGCCAGTCACAGTTTGCCCACCCCTGATTTGAGACGTATATCGGAGTGCTACTGAAGAAAAACGCAAGCTTACTACCTCGAAGTCTGTCTGAATTACTGTTAAAAATATCCTTACATATTTACTTAAAACAGATTCTGTCATAGCATTTAACTTTCAGTTTGGAGAGGAACGAATGGTTAAAAACAGATCACATCGAGCTAGTACAGATCTAACCATATCTACTTACCTCCTGGTTGATGTTTGCTTTGGCAAGTTTCAACTTCAATTCGTCGATTTCTCTTCGCATTCCCATGATATCTTTCTCACTTGGACCATTGTCAAGTTTATGACGTAATCGAACAGACTTGCTAGTTTCGAGGTCCATACTTCTTTTAGCCTAGAAAAAATTGTAAAAAATCACGTAGACCAGTTTAACTAACACGCAACGTTAAACAAAAATTTTAAAATACGACCCAAACACGCACGTTTAAAGCAATGTTGCTTAGTTAATTGAAATGCAAAAGAACCTAGCTAAAAAAAATTCATCCCATATTATCCGTAATGTTAAACATACACACACTTTCTCGAAACGCATGTAATAACGAAAAAGTTGAATTAACAAAACAATCAAATTACTTTTTGCAAATCCAACGTTAGTTTATCTTTTTCATTTTTCAATGTGTTATTAGAGATTCGTAGTTGTCTGTTTTCTTCATTTGAATCGATCATTCTCATGCAGATTGTGTAATTTTCATTCTTCAACCGATCAACTTCGCTTCGTAGTGAAACCATTTCACTGTCTATCGTCTCGTATCGACTCACCCTGCAAAAAAGCGACAAATACACGGGATGCAATTGATAAACCATTGCTTCTACACTATACTCAGTAAAACATTTAAAAAATTAACAGCTAAACCGCACAAAAACCAGTTCGAGTATATTAGCTGCTCCTTTCCACTGTATGTTAACAGCCAAGTTTTAATTTTAAAGGCGTAGACTAACGTCAACATCTTCACTAGAGGCACAACCAATGTACCACATTGACGGCGGTGGTAAATGAATCCTATTCTCAAAAATACAACAACGTAAAGAGCACAAGAAATCACCAAAAAATAGCCGCAATAGTGCTAAGATACTTGGTTCCACAGCCGATTTAGCATCATCATGATTTATCTTGACCCAAACCAAACCACAAAACAAGTTACCTTGATGACAATTCGTCACTCTCTTTTTTTAACCTTTCAACTTCGCGAGCTCGTTCTTCAGAAATGTGATTGCTTTTCTTGAGCATTTGCATGTTTTCGAAAGCTTTCTGCTTCATACCTTCCAAAGCTTGCATTAAAAGCGTTATGAGTTCTTGGTTATCAGGGCCGCCAACGGTGTGTGGAAATGGTAAGTCTAAAACAAAAATATAACCACTATTAGATTCAAGACCAAAATCAAAAACAACTACATAGTATATAATTGAATAAAAGCACAGCGTTTTATTGTTCTATAAAAAAACAGCACCAATCAGAAAAACCAGGAAGACAAACAGTAGCGCATACAACGACATTATTTGACTCAAACATACCAAACCTTTATTTTAGTTACAGTAAAAATGTGTATTTCAAAAGGAAGTAGACTGAATTGTTTTAAAAACAAAAAGGAAATATAATAACCTTTTTAGCAACGTTTCCAGCATTCAACAAATTTAACACGAGATAAAAAAATTTTTTTATGCATTCAACATTTCTGTTGATTAAAATATCGATACATCAAATTTTTTAGGTTGCCTTATGGACTTTACTTGGGTCCCAACACTAGAAACTTATTTTGGGAAACTTAAACTATTAGAAACAAAATTTTTTGTGCATACAGTGTATACTGAAGTTTTATCAACATTTCTGTTGATTGAAATATCAATTTATCAGTTTGTCAGGTGCTATATGGACTTTATTTGAATCCCTACTATAAGAAAACCAAATCCACATCAAGCACAAAACGTTTTCCTTAAAAAATTACGTCCATACAAAGATGAAGTTTACAACAGTCCACCTACAACATCACCATATAGTCAAAGCACACAGTAGAGCTATGACTTCTCATACTCTAGCATGGACTTACTCACAAACTACATTTGAGTCGCGATTCCAAAGAATTTTAGAAGCAGAAATTATAAATTTAGCTCCATATGTTATAAAATTGCCCAATGGTTGGCAATACTACCATGCCAGCCGTTAATAATGTAAGTCCTAGCAACCCATAAAACATGTAAATTCAACAGCCAAAAACAGCTAATATAAAATAAGATAAAATGCCGAATAAAAAGGTTGACTCTGGAGAATAAAGCACCACACTAAATTGTAGCCTCTCAATCAAACAAATAGTGAATCAAACTCGAAAAAAGGAGTTTATTAGAACTTTTTAAGAACAGCCCAGCTGCTTAGGACTTCAAAAAGACAACGCTTTTTAATTAATGCATATAAAAGTTTGTGCAACTTTATTTTAACATGTGTTTACACTAGCAAAGTATATATATTATTGTTTGCTACTGGAAATTTGACCAAAGGTCCACTGATCGAGCAAGTACAAATTAATAGGTAATACACATTATAGAACTCTACAATAGGTCAAAATTATAGAATTCCATAACAAAAATCATACTTGTAGCATCTGGAGGGCTGTTGCCAGTAATTTCAGAATATACATCTGGGTAAAATATCCCTAAAACTTGCAAAAATTTCTTGTAGTTTTCTTTTCCTTTCCTTAATATCATATCCAACAAACCATCTGCAAAATTTAAAAGAAACCTTATAGCGAGTGAGAAATCAAACTATTATTGAATCAATTTTTCTATAGACTTAATAGCACTTGCAAATTTGCTGCTGCTTCATGACTAATATGTAATAAAATTGAATTACCAACACATGCGAAGAGAAATGGCACTGGAGATATAAATTTGAACATTGCCTTTTTCACTCAAAAATTCACTCACCTTGAACACATGAGATTTTTATGCATACTTGTTCTTTTTTATGCAATTACTAGTTTAGGTAATACATACTTGTTCTCATTTTTGATGTTCTATACGTATAGGGATTCATGAGTTCCTGGTCATCTTCTTGGTCCAATACTTTGACACTTTGCAGTGCAGCAGATATAAAAGTACTATACTGGATTCGATCCACAATTAACATCCTGGAAAGTAAATAAAAATTTTGAAGTTGACAACCAACAGCAAAATAAAGCTTCACAGCAAAATCAATGATCTACAAAGTTAAAAAAGACATATATATCAGCAACTGCCAAGGCAATTAATTATGAATATTATTAACACAACCAAACGATGGCTAGCATAATAATTATGAAATAAGCTTGTGAAGATGTCCAACCTAAGAAAGGGTTACCTGTAGCACTGCACAACATTTTGCCAACTATCGTCATCATCTTCATCATCGCTGTGTCGATCAACATCTTTATCAACTTGTTCCATATTTTTGAACAAACTTATATTACAACAAAGTGTAGCTTAAAGAGTACACAAAGTCAAGTAAAAAATAGTCCAACTAGCCAACCTTGATCATGCACCAGTACTGCGTAAAATTCTGACCTGATGAAAATGATACTGCCGTAGTCAAGTTTAATTAACTTTAATGAAAAAAAATTCCAGATTCAAGTTGTCCTGTGTCTGAGAAAGTCTCTCAGAGAAAGATGTGGCATGAGAATGGAAAAGAACAACTTGCCAGCTTCTAAAACAGTCCTAAGGACTACCATACTCTGATACTGTGTAAGCAAATCAAAGTTCTACAGAAAGAGGAAACACAACTGGTCCAAAGACAAGACTCTAAGTTGGAGGATTCTCTCAGTTGGACTCCAACTCCAAGTTTTTCCACTAGTCTTTTACTCGTGATTAACTCCTTAACTCTCTACCAGTACAGACAACTCTCAAGCAAATAGTCTAGCTACTCAACACCACAAATCAACAACCCCTGACCCTGCTTTTCAGCTTCTGCAGGGGCAAACATTTTAACTCTTGACTAAAATATTCTTATTTTCTATTCCATGTTCCAACTCCTAGCTCTTAACCCCTAGAAGCATACTGGCACAAAGGAGAAGGCAGAGAGTACCGGTAGTGCAATTGCAAAGTGCAAACCAAAACTGGAAAATCTTTCGGCATCAATTGAGGTTTTTTCTTGGACAGTGGTTAAGGTTACGTGACCAAAAAAATTAAAGTTACGTGAGAGTCGTGCGACCAGCATCGATTTATAAACGCCATTATTTACTCGATTGTCACGACGTCTCGATAGCTCAGCTGTCAGTGGATAGAGCGCAGCGTATAATGGGAAGCGCTGCACTAGTTTTGGGTTCGATTCTCATCGTGGCTTCGGTTCATTTCCCTTCGGTAGCTTCAGTTTGGATTGCTTCGATTTGAATTAGATTCGTGTGACCTGGGGTTAACAATCGGGTTTGTGAAGATAATACAATAGAAAAAAATAGAATAAAATTGCTTATCACGTAACTTTGAATTCAAAAAACGAAAATTACGGTCTCGTAACCTTAGCCACTGCCTTTTTCTTTACCAATACAGGTATCGCAGCTTAATCTAGAGTCTAGACCAGATTTAGTCAAATCAAATAGTCTAAGGTCTCGATTGCTAAACAGCTCAATGTCTACAGTTCAGTCAGTTCCACATTAGAAGCTCTCTTATACTAGGTTGAAGCTGTTACCTGGTTAGTCATTACCAGGCCACCAACACATTCTCCAACTTCTTACCGGTAGCCCGCACTCCACATCTGCCCGACTCTGACAGTCCGACTGACTAAAATAGGTAATTCAGATGTTTTTTTGCCTGCTTTCATTACGATTACAGGGGACTTCCCCTAAAAAACTTTAATATTATTTAAAAAACTATCGAGAAGTAGAACAATCCGAAAAGGAAGTAACTGGTAACTAGGTAACCGGAATCTTTGCCAGTAATGACTGAAGTAGCAACTATGTCATAGTAATGATTTGTACCGTGGGCAAGACACGCAGCTGCTTCCGTAAAAATCTGCAGAATCATTGTCTATCTTCCTGGATGTTACAATCATGCTCAGGGCAGTCAGGGGTACAGGTACAAATTTTATTTGGCCAAGCATTGCAAATTTTACTTAATCTTATAAAAATGTTTTAAGCAGACGTGATTCTAGTATTCGTCAAAAATGGCGCTTTCGCGGTGCCCCCTCTGACTACACCATGGATTATGAATTGAATTTAGGGTTTCCCTTTTTCCCGAATTTTCAATTTCTCGGTAGGCTAAAAGAAAAATTTTCAGAAATTTTCCCGGGAATTTTCGGGAAACCAAAAATCCTCGGGATTCCCGAAGTTCGGGAAATTGATTATTATTTGATTATTAGCTTGATTATTTGGCCACAAGAAGAATGGCAAATACGTTTTTTCTAAATTAATTCTAATCCAATTTTAAGCATTTTGTGATGTTGTTTTGACAAACTGAGTCTAAATTTTTCACATTTTTCAACAAATTAAAGAAAAAACTTTTGATCTCCCAAGCATTTGGTCATAAAAATTTTGAAAAATATTTTTTACGAGTAAAAAAAATTTTTAACTTCACATGAGCGCATTTTTACGTCGGAATGGTAAATGTCAGTATTCGCAGTAGGCCTACCAGCGAAATCCTAAAATGGAAAAAAATTTCCCGGGATCCAGAGCATCGAACCGCTTGAAATATCGCTCCGGCTTAGGTTCAGGTTCCGCAAAATTTATCTTCAGCGGTTTACCTGCGGTGGAGGTTTTTCGTCGTTTGATTTAGCAGGTTTAGTTCCGGTTAAAATTAAAAATACTTTGACTTATCGGGTTCAGGTTCGCAGAAGCAAAAATTTAAGGCTTCAAATTCGGTTTGGTTCAAAAATTTGAAACCGTTATTTCGACTTATGTTCTGGCACCCAGCTACAGGCGCATTTTTTTCAAAAATACTTATTGTATTGAGGCTGATTCTACTTTTTAAGAAGCTACCGTAGTTCATAAGCGATGTCCTCAGCGGCAGAAATAACCTGAGATTAACTTCAAATGTCCTTAACCGCTGTTATAGCTACTATAACCATAACAATCATTTTTCAAGAAAAATCTTCTTAAGAACACACCGGGGCCGTAGCTAGCCTTCACATCTTGGGGGGGCTGAATAAATTTTTGAAGGGACTGAAGAATCAACCTAATGTTTTTCTGATTTCGTATTTTTATTGTAGGCCTAGTAGTAGTAGTAGTAGTAATTTATTTTGCCATTATAATAAACACACAGACGCCACTCACAGGCAACAAAAATAATTACATTCCATTATAATGGCCAGGAGGTATCGAAAAACCTGTCGGTTATCGAGTCAAGATACCTCCTGGTTGGGTTGCATTGTAATAGTTTTTTGAGTGAAGGAGATTAACGGATAATTTAAACCTTTGGGTCAATAATAATGATAAAGGTGTTTTAATGAGCGATAGTATAAATTTAGAATAATTTGCACAGCAACGTCAGGATCGATTAATTTTACATATAAAGCCGGTAGAAATCAAATCGACCAATTAGAAGAGTAAAAATGTGTTAAGATTAATAATTTTCCAATAACAATATTTTGTAACTTTTCTTGAAGTTAATCTAGCCCATAGATTTAAAATTTTTGTTTAATTCTCTCCATAATTTTGTAGCTCTGAATAAAATATGATTTTGCGAGATTGATTTTGAAAATTTAGGAACGTAATAAATTAATTCACTTGCTTGTCTTGCATTATAACCATGAATTTGTTCAATTTTGGTAAATTTGTCGAAAATGCCAGAGGGAAGACTACTTTGCTGTAGCAAGTACATAAATTTTGCCAATTCAAGTTTGTAAATGTCATCAAATTTTAACAAAATCAATTTTTTGTGTAAAGATGTTACGAGGCTGAATTTTTTGTTGTAAGTTAGAATGCGAATAATATTGTTCTGTAAAACACGAATTTCTCGCAATAAAGTTTTGGTACCAGTGGCCCATATAATTATGCCGTATTTTAACCTACTGTATACAAGATTATGATACACCATGCGCAAGACATCTTCAGTAACATAACTTCTTAGTTTATAAAATATTCCAGAACATTTTGCAAGCTGCAATGACAACTTTTTAACATGAGATGATCAGCTAAGATTTTCATCAATGAACAATCCTAGATATTTGTCTGAGTGTGTCCTAAGTGTAGGATTATCATTAATATTAATTCTAAAATTTTCGTTGATTGTTATTTGAGGCTATTTATTGACTAAAATATAGCAAGACTTCTTGTAGTTAAGGGGTAGTTTGTTTTTTTTAAACCATTGTTCAATTTTTACTAATTCATCATTAACTCTTTTTTCTAGAGAATTTAAACTGTTATCGGACATATTCAAATACGTATCGTCAGCAAACAGAGTAGTAGAGAAATTTGATGCTAAAGGCAGATCATTTATATACAATAGAAAAAGAAGAGGGCCCAAGGAGGAGCCTTGAGGGACACCACAGTATATTTGGGATAAAGTGGAGGTAGATTTGTTAATTTTAGAGTATTGGAAACGATTGTTTAAATAGCTTTTCATTACTTCTAACGCGCAGCCTCGTATCCCAAAATTATAGGGCCTACTCAAGTTTTCTCAATAAAATCTGGTGGTCGACTGTGTCAAACGCTTTAGATAAATCTAGAAAGAGGCAACAGTTAGATGATCCTTTATCAATGTTAGTCATCAAGCCGTTGTGAATATTAGTCATAGCATGTATCGTAGATGAATTTTTCCGAAATCCATATTGATCTTTTGAGAGTAAGTCATATTTTTCAAGATAGTTGATTATACGAATAAATAATAATTTTTCAAAAATTTTACTAAATTGTGAAAGAATCGAGATTGGTCGATAGTTAGTTGCTTCGGCAGGATCACCCTTCTTAAAAACTGGAATCACTTCTGCAATTTTAAGATCGTCTGGAAAAATCCCAAGTTCTAGACAAAAACTAAAAATTTTGCTATGAAATTTGGCAATTGGAATTTTGGCAATTTTTATTAAACTAGTTTCAATGTCACAATTTCTAATTGCTTTTTTATCCTTCAACGTGTTGATGATTGAGAATACTTCCTCTGTTGTGGTCGGCGATTGTTAGCCAAAGCCAGAATTGTTAGCCAAAGCCAGAACAGATCAATTTCGAACAAGTAAAAAGCAGGTAAAAAGTTATGCAGAAAAAAAAAAACATGCACGCGGAAACGAAAAACGCAAGCAATAAACTTGCTCCGATGTAGGCTACTGGTAATAGCCCACTCTATGATGCGCCGTTTGGAAAAAAATGATTGAGGTTTTTCCACATATGTTTTTTCGACCAATTTTAGCTACATTTTGTCCAAGATATTATATAGGATATTTCCTATTTATATAGGCTAGGCTATAAGACAAATACGTGGCTTAAAAAAGCCGAAAAAATTTGTCAAAAAAGGCAGCGCAAAGCATCCTATACATTTTGCGCTGCTTTATTTGGCAAGTTTATGCAAAAATTTGTCTTAAATATTACATAGAAAATTTCCTATATGTTTTGCGCTGCGTTGTTTGGCTAATTTGAGCAATAATGTGTCTTATATAATATATATGAAATTTCCTATATATTTTTGCATCAGTGTTTTCGGCTGTTTTAAACCACCTATCTTTCCTATATAATATATTGGACAAAACGTAACTTAAATTAGCCGAAAAAACATGTGAAAAAACTAAATTATTTTTTTCCAAACGGCGCCTCATACCACTCTCAAATCTTACAACAATCCTAAGCGAAAATAAAATGATAGAGAGAAGTAAAATGTGTTAATCAGATAAGGGCAGAAAACAACAACAAGAAAAAATAACATAACGTGCCTAACAGCGAAGTTAAATAGGGTAGTAATATCCAATGGCGGTTGCTTATAGCCTAACCAGCTGTTGTTTTCATAATGCAAATTGCGTTAGCTGCGTTTAGTGTGCGATTGCACGACCCTCGGATATCAGTGTTTAACGGTGAAAATTGAAACGCCTTCTGCTTTTAGCATTAGTATGCGAATCAGAAATTAGTCTCGAGATTTAAACCAGTGGTTCTCAACCTTTCTTCTTTTAAGGCCCATTTTCAGTGTCAAAAAAATACTCGGCCCACAAAACCTTTAGCACAAATTTTGAGTGTCATAAAATATTTTAACAACGTTACAAATTAGTAAACTTGGCTCGCGGTTGTTTCTTCTTCCTTCTCTTTAGTTACTTTAGGGCCACTTTTATTTTTGTTATATATAAACGATCTCCCTTCAGAAACTAAATTTAATGTAAAACTGTTTGCAGATGATACAAACTTGACTATGTGCAGTAACAGCTTAAATGAGCTACAAAACAATGTGAACTTGGAGTTAACAAGCGTGATAAATTGGATGAGAAATAACAGGTTATCTATCAATTTTGCTAAGACTGAGTAGTGAGGATTGTTACCAAAAAAAAAATTAGATAAACACCTCAAGTTTGAAATCATGATAGATAATCATGTTATATCTAAAAAAGAATGCATTAAATATCTATAGGTGTATTAATAGATAATAGCCTGGACTGGAAGCATCACATTAAACAGGTTTGCAAAAAAGTTAGTTCTGGAGCATGGGCGATTGCCTGGTTGAGGAACTATGTCAATACTTGTACGCTTAAGTCAGTTTATTATTCCCTGATACATTCGCATCTTTCGTATTGCATAAATACGTGGGGAAGTGCATCAAGTTGTAGTTTAAAACCTCTTAAAATTTTACAAAAACATATTATTCGATTAATTGCCGGGAGTGAATATCGTGCACGTTCGAGTTCCTTGTTTAGTCAACTACAAATTTTACAGTTGGAAGACCTATATATTATTGAAGTTGCGAAACATATGAACAAACTCAGCACGAATCAACGCTCAGGTCTTGAGTTGATTAATTATTGTCCGATCTCCAAAATTCATTCTTATGAAACCAGAAAAAGTGTGCAATATAATTATTATATAAGAACTAATACGAAATTTGCTCGAAGGTCACTGTCAGTTTGTGGTCCTCTTATATGGTCTGAAGATCCACATGAACTAAAAAATCTTAGTTTTCCCAAATTCAAGAAAAATTTCAAGAAGCATTTAATTCTTAAATATGACACATGATGAGTGATTTACAAAACAAAACAAAATGAAACGGCAATTCTAAATTACCGTTTGAATTCTAATCACAATTGAAAATTTGGCGTATTTTGAGTGTGCATTTTCGTGTTTATTACTATTGTCTTGTTTGTTTTTGGTTTTCTTTTTTATTTTATTCATTTTTCATGCTATAGCCAAAACAAATTGCATGCTTGCATCCTTGGGTGGCAATTGACTGGAAGACCGTATCGCCATTTCGTTGTCTCCCTGTCATGGTGTATCATTTAATGTACGTGTTGTATTTTGTATACCAAGCAAATAAAAACTTGATTGATTCTCTTCGTCGTATACTTCGCACACGTCTTCTCTACTTTCTTCCTTACTCTTGTTTGTTAAAAAAAAAAAAACGATTTAATTGCTTCTTTAACTACAATGAATCTGCTTCCGTTATAAATCATGTAAATTCTGCAAAAAAAACGCCTGCTTTTTTGGCACTCGCTTACTAGATGTCATCCCATCTACTCTATTCTCTCGCCACGTGTAACTACCAATTGCGGAAAAACCAGCGTCTATGACATCATAAAAGTATTTATGAGTGTCATGGAGATATTAAGAATTAGGACACTGTAACGTTAACCTAATAATAATAATATAAGAAATTATAAAATTTTTATTTATAAAAACACATTTAAGAAAAAACTAATTATGTTGTATAGGCCTATAACAATAATTGGTTTGTACCTACTTGAGCCTAAGTTCATAATATCATAAATTTACTTTAGCAGATAAATTGTAAATTTCAGCCATGCATTTTTCTTGAAACCTAATGTAGGCCCAATGAAAACTTCAGGCCCAATGAAAACTTCAGGCCCATTTCAAAAATCCTCGGCCACGTTGAGAAACACTGATTTGACTTAGCATCGATTGAAGCAGCTATCTTGAAAAAAATCATACACCATTGGATTTATATACCGTCATCATTTCGACATAAATATTTTTGAGGGGGCTAAAATAAATTTTGGGGTGGCTTTTAGCCCCAAATAGCTCCCCCGTGGCGACGGCCCTGGAACACACACGATTTAACGTAGCAAATGCTTTTTTAGTTCAAAATTGATAGCGCGGTTCAAAAACGGCGCTCCGGTCTGGGTTTAGGTTACACAAAAATTATTTTAACGGTTCACATCCGGTTAAGATTTACGAGTTTTGATGACCTTGGGTTCGAGTTGGGTTCACGTCTATTAAATTATAAAGGTTACGGTTCGGTTTGGGTTCAATGAAAGGAAGCGGTTAATACGGGTTTTCGGTTTACCTTCCGGTTCGGTTCGACGCCCTGCCGGGATCCCGACATAAAATCCCCGGGAAGCGGGAAAATTTAAAACCCCAAATTTCCCGGGAAATTTCCCGTCCCGACTTCCCGGGAGGAAACACTAATTGAATTGAATCGATTTATTAATTATTCGATGTCAAATACACAGCGGAGAATTCGAAATAACTAGCCTAACAGTAAAATGATAAGAGACGTCAAGGAGACTGCGAAGGGGTCGTTAGATTGTCTAGTCCGCAGCCACCTTTGCAAAACTGGTCGTCGTAGAAAATAGTACAAATTTAGTGAAAACGAAAAGCAAACGAAAAAAATAGCTATTACCTACTCTTGCCTTTTTTTTTTACTCCCTTTTTTGCTACCAGTTTTGCTACTTGCATCGATTGCTGCATTTTATAAACATTAATTGTTTTGTCTCTTTTCTCGTACCGTTTCACTAGGCTTCCTTATTTCATATTCTTATCGTATTCTTTACTGTATTGTTGGTACTGAAATAAAAGACACTACTAAACTGCCGGCGAATTAAAAACCAACGAAAATTTTGGCTCCGAAATGTTTTGCATACGGATGCGTAAGAATTGGATTATTGAAAAGTATGGTGTTTGACAATCACTGAATTTTTGATCCACATAGGCGCATCAGAAGTATAGCATGTGGATTAAATTCACGTTAAAGAAAGTTTCTACCTTGTTACTAGTAACTTTTTCAGATACGGTAACGATCAATACATCCCAGATATTTAATTCGCGTTTTTTCGTTTTTGCTTTTCGTAATGTCGAGTTTTCGTTCTCTAGCTGAACTTAGGGTTTTTGCAGCATCTGGGGCTGGTAGACTGCGACAAAGCGTGACGTTAGCTTAAACTGTAGTAGAGACTAAGGGCTCTCTATGGCAATTATTTATTCAAACATGACGTAAAATTATTTCACGGATAAAGACATGCTGCTACAATTTGATGGCTGCGAAGGAGAAAGCAATTCTTTAGGATTCCATAAAAAAGCGTCTAATGTGGTTTGGAATGAATAATCATCATCAGGTTCAGGAGTAATGACGTCATTGACAAAATAATTGTTTTCGCCAAGCGAAGTGTTTGATGAGCTAGGCTCTGACTCAGATTGGGCGCCAAACAATGATGAAACAGGGGGTAAAGAATAATCGGTAAACGGTGAAAAATCTTCAATGTTTTCCCTTGTTGTTGAAGGACTGTCCGGTAAGTATTGACCTAATGGTATATGTAGTTGAGGAACAGCGGACGTGTGATTAGTAATAGTCTGATTATTTAGTGTCTGATCTGCGTCAAATCCAACGTCCGGCAATGCAAAGATTGAATTTGAGTCGTTTTTTGACGGACTTTTATCAGCAGTTTTATCTCCTGGGAATCTGGGACTCCAAATTTTTGCTTTAACCCTTTTGTGTTTCGGTTTTGATTTTTTTTGACGGTAGGTCAACTCGTGAGATCGGTCTTCATTTCTTTCAACTGCTTGCTCACTGTTTTCCAGTGAAGATGTTGGTGACCAGGACAATTCATTATCCTCCCAGGACCACGATAAAGAATGTCCAATGACATCATTTTCTGTGACGTTATCATCACCTAAACACAAGATTGTGTCATGAGTGATTAACTGCAATATTATATTTGCTGAGTGACGCGCTTAGTACATTCAACAACGCTCCAATAGTTTTATCGCTGCTTTCGTGATTAATTAAATAAACATGTCTATTTATTTTAGTGAACAAAAAGGCAAAGCTCTTGGCTGTTTATTATGATAATTTGTGATCAAGTTCAAACTTGGTCTCTGAACTCACTGTATAAAGTGCAGAATTTTCATTTACAAAATTTAAGGACTGCAATGACGGTGCATGCTAAAGGTCGGAAAGAATTCTCGATTCATTCAATAGTTCAGTCAGCACTTCAGCAAAAAAAAATGGTGGAGCTTCCGAATACTGTGAGGCCTACTAATTTCAAACAATCGCACTTTCTTGGCAAATGTTTAGAACGAATAGGCCTATGTGAATACTGAATAGGTAACATTGCAGTGACTTAATGAAATTCTAATGCAAGCATGAGCATTTTAAACTTAATCTGCGCCAGGGTAAATCCTACGATTGATTTACAGAGCATTTTTAGTTGACAACGTGATCGCAAGGTTACTGTTTCGACTCCTAGCTTTGTTGTTGGGTTGATGATTTCACTCTGCCAGGAGAATTGCCCACAGCAGCAAATTACTGAAGAAGCGGATGACAAAGGCAAATCTGAATCAATGTTTAAGCACACTTTTAGCACTTTCTCGTTACAAACAAATAAAAATAAAGAACAAATCAGATGCTTCCTACCTTTGTTTTTATAATAAACAACAACTTTTTTTTTCGGTTGTTGGTTTTCTCCGTCATTTCCAGCCTTGAGTACTTTAGTCATAAAAGATATATATTCTATCGCCGATTTTAAAGTATCCACCTAGAATAAAGAAAATCTGATTTTTATGGATGTCAAGGTCACCTGTTACTACTAGTAATGTGTTAGACTTATCTCTAATCGATTGATCGTGTGAGATAAAAAAATGATCTTCTTTGAAAAAAAAGCAATAAAACAATGCTTTTCAAAGTTTCAATTTTTTCAATCTTTGGCAATGAAGTCAAGATATCGGTTTCAGTGGCGTAATAGAGGAAGGTTTCTCCGTCGCACTTGCCCTAACGGCCTCCTTTATGACGTACGAAGAACAATCTTTTAGAAATTTATCACTGAGGGCGCATAAAAACGGGGTTTTCTGGTCAAAATACGGCCCTGCCCCACCTGATTTTTTTGCTGACTATAAGCCCCCTACCGGTTTCATTGAGTTTTTAAGTTTTTTTTTTGTGTGTGTGTGTGTTTTTATTTTTTTATTTTTTGGTGTTTTGTGTTTAGGCCTACTGCTTTCTTTGTTCTTGTTTATATATGGACCAAGAGTCTGAAATAAAAATAAACAAATAACTTTTTTTTTGTTTTTGAGTCAACAACAAGGGCTAAAAGTAGCTCGCATACATGGAAAACATACGTTTATACCAGAGGGGACCTAAGAACAAAAGCATCAAAAGAGGATCTACGGTTCATGCATTTTGGAGGACCATTGCTCTAAAATTTACCTTACCTTTGACAATTTCTTCTCATAAGCAACATAAGGAAGATGTCTCCTCAATTTTTCGAATCCATCATTGATAACCTGCATTCGTTTTCTTTCTCTTTGATTCGCTGCATTTCTTTTTCTATATTGTTGCCCGCATCTTGATTTACAACCTTTTCTCCCTTCTCGATTTTTTTCGTCATTACTTTCGTCTGTAAATCAAAATTAGCTCTGGTAAATCGCAAAGAGATAAACCGTTAAGTATTGAGTTAGATACAGTTGAGTTTGATATTATAAAGTTAGATAGGCCTACATTAGCGTACACGCGCCCTTCTAGTTTAGGCATCCTCCATGCACGCCGTTGCCGCTCCGATTTTACCAGAAAAATTTTACCCTAAAATAGGAAAACTTACGCGCCTCTCCTTTTAGAAATTTCGGTGTTCGCCTTTGGTTATGTTCGCTGCTTGAGTAAGGTGCTGCCGATATTACCGTTGTCCGTTTACATGCTGTTATTAACATTCTAAACTTTCTTAGTACGTTCGCTTTCCTGCCACGTCTATTTTACCTGCTCTCTCTACCTTTTTTGCTGAATTATGCACCTTATTATGCACAATTGCACATCGAACTGCAAAACCCTCAACTTTACTCCTAGCTGAACACGTATAGAGCAGTACTACAGACGAATAGAGGTGGGCACAATTTCGTTAATCGTTAATTTGTTAATAACGAAGCCAACTTTTTCATAAACTAGTTAATTCGTTAAATTTCTTTTTGAAATTAACGGACTAAATTAACTTCCGTTAGTGCTTGATAACTTCCGTTGAATTTTTGTAAACACTGATTTCTCATGTTGTTAGTTAAGTTTGACATCGATAAACTAGCAAAATCGATACGACCAATGCGGTCGAAAAGCGAGATAAAAACAACAAAACGTATTGCTTGTGAACACAAAAATTCCTTAAATGCTTAAGCAAACAATGGTATTAAAAAATTTACAGCTTTTTTTTTAAAGAAATGCCGTTTTAAGTGAAAATTAACGATTTAACGAATTTAATTAACTTCCGTTAATTGGATCTGAATTTAATAGCTGTGTTAACAAAGTATTGGTTAGCGAAGCTAACGTTTTGCATCAACTTGCCCATCCATGCACACGAACATATATACAAACTGCACCATTTGAGACATTTGCTCAGTCACAAAAGCATGAACAACTTCAAAAAATTAAAACGCGAAACTAGTTTGCCTGTAAAGCACCATAAACAAGCGATACCTACGGACATGGTATGGACTGGTAAACTGATTCGATTCACAGCTGGAAATCAACTGCCCGGCTTAGTGCTTATAGGAGAGAAGATTAGATACTCAGGAGAGTCTTAAGAAAGACTTTGTTTAAAAGTAGTAATCACAGTTGTGTGATTTTTACGCTCTTAACTGCGAGAGCAGATTGACTGCCAAGTGGAGTTGAGCGCCAGAAATTGGTGACCCAAGTGAGCGTATGTGACTAGTGTAAAAATAAAGGTAAGTGAATTTGTTTGACCTATACACTCCCTAGATACTCACTGGTGGAGTAGCATTGTTCCACTCTATTCATATCAGTTCCAAAGTCATCGACCAAATCATAGAAGGCCGAATCCCCATCCATTTTGAAGAGGTCATCTGAGTCTATGTCAAACTCATTCTGACGTAAAATGTTGGGTGACGTATGCGCATCATACGTAGACGAATGACGGAACTGATAATCAACGTAATAGCAATTATTTTCCCTGTTGACATCATGGTAATTTTGTGGAGGCGTTTGATTTAATGAATCAAAATTACTATCTTCATTAGACCAAGGTGATATTGGAGAGTCGATTAAACTATGTTGATATGCAGGAGGATTTTCTTCCGGAGTTGAGGCAAAGTGAAACGGATCGTGGATTGGATGACAATTGTAAAAGGACTGGGAAGAAGTTGCTGTGGAAAACGCATTGGCAACTATGTCATTTTCTTGATGATAATAATCTTCGTTTGAAGATGTAACATCACTAGGTCCCTCAAAATCTTGACTTGCGACATTAGTAGGTTCCAACATGTCTAAATGGCTGACAGTTTTGAGAACATGGAGGGATTCATTGTAATGAGGATCGAGTGAACGTGTTTGAGGATCCCAGTCAGACATCTTTTGAAAAGAAGGAGCATCATTCACTGTTAAACCACACTCCATTGCTCTATCAACGCTAACCTAGAGAAAATAACGCAATCATTAAAGCTTAATATTTTTTCTAGCTACCGGTACTCGAGAACTGATATTTTTAACTGCCCGTTACTCTGAACTAACTGACAACGCAATAACACGATGATACTATTTAGTGAAATCAATTTTTTATCGCAGGAAGAATGTTTAAACAATTTGAAAAAGCATATTCAAAAGCAAATCATAAAAATAGAAAGTCGGTCACCAAATGAAATTAAAAATTAAAAACCCCCAACAGGCTGTTTCGCCGTGAGGCTCTTCAGGGGGACGCTAAAAACTATAAATGGTAAAATCTTATTCAAATAGAATCTTGTATTTGCATAAAATTTTACCATTTATACATTCTATTTGAATAAGATTTTACCATTTATAGTTTTTAGCGTCCCCCCTGAAGAGCGTCACGGCGAAACAGCCTGTTGGGGGTTTTTAATTTTTAATTTCATTTGGTGACCGATTTTCTATTTATGCTCTGGCGTGTGCCATTGAGCTCTCTGTTTGGTGCAACGGTCAAACCATGTTTAAAAGCAAATCATTCTATTTTTAAAATTTAAAACAGTAAAAACTTGCTAAAATTTAACGTAATTTATCCAAACAAGAATCAAAATTAGCCGTTGAATAACATTCTTCTGGTATAGGCTAATCTACTATACTACTCAACGTTGTTTTAGGTCTCATTGTTCTAAGACAAGGGTTCTTAATTTTTTTGTATTCTTTATCCCTGCCGATACAAAAAAGTATAATTTACCGCCAGTGCAACAATCTCACTTTTTTAATACTGAAAATTGAAGTTTGCTTTAGTTTATACTTCAGAAAATTTACCCCCTCGGTAGGCAAAATTTACCCCCAGGGGGTAAATTTACCTCCGGTTAAGAACCCCTGGTCTAAGACCACCATAAAAAATTAGGGTTTATGGCTTACTTATGCAAAAAAGCAAAGTAATGCTAAAATGATTGGACCTTTAAAAACCTTATCTATTTATGCATTCAGCTTCTTGTCACAATAATACGTGAGAAGACAAGCATATGTTTCGAATTTGACTGCCTTGGATAAAGTTGGCCTTCTTCTTACGTCATCAAGATGGCGCTCAACGAAAAGTTGGATTACTCAACGGGGAAGTCAACAAATTTATGTGTTTACAGACACGCGTATAGGTGTCGATAAGATACTAATAAGGACTGCATAATATCTTAAGCAAACGATCAAGTCGTAGCTTCAAACTCAAAGCGATTTTGAAAAATTTCGTCTTCAATTGAACTGTAGCTTGATTGCGAAAAAAGTGGTTGGCTTGATAAAAAATTTCAAATCTTTTTAAACTAAGGCCACTGGACCATTAAATAAACTTCATTCTGATTTTAATAACTTCACCGAGTCTTGACATATCGGTACTTTACTTGCATAGAAACTTTCTTGCTAATGCCTTGCAGTTCATAAAATCGAAATTGTCACTGCAGCCAGTGGCAGAACTGGTAGAGTATCGAGCCAGTACGACATTAAACCAAGAGCTTTATAACCTTTTGTTTTCGCTTTTAACAAATTAAACTCTGCTTCTTTTTGATTCTTATCTTACCTTTTATACTTTCAAAACTTAAATGATACACTTAATTGTTCTTAGATTTAAAACTATATTTCTTTATTCCGTACCCCACTCGTCTCTCCTCGTAATGGATACGCTAGCCTTATAGATTACATCGTTATTTAACCTAATTTCATCAAAAAGTAAGATTTTCTCAACTTGACTTAGTCGGTGCTTTTAGTCTTGGGCATGAAATTATTTTACTAGTTCAGCTACTCTTGCGAAATGTGCAATGTATCATGCCGGTCAGTATTTTCGTCTTCAACTTCCGACAATGAAATATTGACCACAAGAAAGCCGGGCTGTGATTTTTTTATTTTCCACCACGTGGTCTCAAATTTATTGATCTAGATGAAATTTTACTATCAGCTTTGGGCAAGTAATGATTAATTAATTATCAAAAACTACCAAGTTGCTTATCTATTACGCCACGCGCAAAGCGTACTTGTAAAAAATTATCTGCCGTTTTCCTATCAACCCAGACTGTTTGCTCAACATGCACGGTGCATCTTGAGAATTACGGCAAGGTCCGCAACGAGAAAGGTCAATTTAACTGGGCAAAAAAGACGACTGACTGCAAGAAAATGGACAATTGTTTGTCGTTTGGTTGAGATTTTTGCATGACGTAGTTACTACTCTGGTAGGCAACTGGGTTGGATTTTTGTAGGTTAAAGATATTTTTTATTAAAACAAATGACCGTTTTGTTGACAAATCAATAAGGCTAGAAAATTTTTTGATTTTTAAAAATTTTCTTTGGTGTAGATTTCAAAGTTGGATCAATACTCGAAAACAGATCAATTGCAATTACACTAAACAATTTTTTGATCACAATTACTATTACTCTAGAACTGAAAACTCAAATTAGAGTTGTAATTACAATTACTCTGAAACCTGTAATCTAATAACAAATTACAGTAACTACAATTACATTTTTTGTTGCAACGCAATATACACGAGCAAAGTATCGCTGGAACTATACCGAACAGCACTAGCAAAGACCAAAAATAATTATGCTTGAACGTTAATGCTAAAAATAAACCGTGCAGTTAGCTCATGAACTTTATAAAATTAAAGAAAAAAGTAATGGTGATTACGCACACAATTTTTTAAAATTGCTATTATAATTACGCTGAAACAAAATTACTAATTACAATTACATAAAAGTGTGATTAATTACATTCCATAACAATTATAATTGATTCAACTCGGGTGAATTTTTATCTCTTGTATCCCCCCACAACGACAAAATACCGAAAACTTTTTTAAAAGATTATGCTTCTTTGAACCGCTGCGGCATTTTTGCAACAGATGCACTTCTTGTATTTTTTGCTTTGCAAAAATATAAAATGTTTGCAAATAATAAATTAGGTAGGTGGTAGCCGAGTTATTTTTTTTGCAAAAAAGTTTTTGGTATTTTAATAAGTTTATAAATGTCCAGCAACTATGTTTAGGAAAATGTTTACCCGGTTAAACATAGGCAGGCGCCGCGCGTGTACTCAATGCTTGTCTAATTATTGAATTCTTATCTAATCTGCAGTTACTTGCTGTCTA
Source organism: Trididemnum miniatum (assembly GCA_964006365.1). NCBI lineage: Eukaryota > Metazoa > Chordata > Ascidiacea > Aplousobranchia > Didemnidae > Trididemnum > Trididemnum miniatum. The sequence goes on from OZ023244.1 coordinate 5,077,497, forward strand.
ATTATATGTTTTAACAATAAGTTGGCGTTGTTTAGGGGCAGAATCTTGAGATGAAATAAGATCGCTATTACTCAGCAAATAGGCTTAGTTACGTAGGGGATGGCAGCAGATAAGTCTTAACTGCCTCCATAAAGAGAAAACTGTTTATACCGATACCTTTTTCAACAAACCACTCGATGTTCAAACTTAATTTCAAAAGGCAACTTTTAAAGCAAGAACAAAAATAGTATCACAAATTTTTCTTGCGATAAGCATTTTTTATTTGGGCGAAATTTTTTGGTTTGCAGTTAATGGAAAATTACAAAATAAGGCTGCAACCTAATGTAACAAGAACAAACATGCTCATGAACAAACAGAACGTTTTATCAACAACTTGGGTGAGAGACTGGGATAAGAAGGAAACTAAAAGCGGTCATGCACGCCTTAAAAGATGAAAAATATGAATCATTATGAAACGATAAAAATTGTGATTAGCTGAAAGTAAAAACTTGCTAACGCAATATTGTGAAACTCCTGGATGTCAAAATAACTTATTCTTAAGATTCCTACAGAACAGAAGCATCTAATACTCATGAACAATTCGGAACATCAGTGCAGTAGATCTTGAAAGAAAACTCCTTACAGAAAAAACAATCGACCCCGCGAAATGTTAATTCGACGTTTGATGTATTGGTGTGCTTCATTTTGTCTATGCGCTGATGATGACAGTTGCAAACGTGTATGTGTTTTCAAAACGTTTAGTGACGGCTAATCTTTTTTGCGATTATTACGCAAATACATTGTAGATTTAGTCAAAGGGTTGCGAAATGTTTTGTATGTTGTCAAGGATATATAGAACTCTGATATAGTCAACACAAATTTGTTGCGACCCCATTATAATATGCTTTGAATCGGCTTCGTTATTCGAACAGCTCGGATCGAATTTCCAAACCGATTTTCCTTCTCCAACTGCCTATGAATGTCAATCTCCGCATCCAAATGTTGCAAGGATTCTTTCAAATGGGAATTTTCGTGCATAACTCGGTTGATTTTCTGAAAGATAAGCAATTTAGGACTGATTTTATATTTTTGCTGTTAGCAAACAAGATGTTTCAAAAAGATATACTTTTGTGTCATGTTCATAGTTTCACAGCTATCACTACAAACAAGATACATTTTTTGGCACCAAGGCTAACACTGTTTTCGGCAGATGGAGGCATGATAATATTGCCCCTGAGTGTTTTTTATGGTATGGCAAATTGACTTACTTGCTGAGAAAGCTAGTGTGGATATATTTTTCCTCCTTAAGCCATTTTCGCCCGACATTATACCGTATGCTGACTTAATTCTATACCGGAGGTGGGCAAACTTTTCACTCGAAGGGCCACATTTGAAAAATTTTTGAAGCCGAGGGCCGCACTGATTGGAAGAGCAAAAAAAGGTCTACATGTCCTCAAATGTCCTGTTTTCCACTGAAAATCAGTGAAAGTCAAAAAAACGTCTTCGGCTTGAGTCACGGCAAGAGTTTATATTTCTGGAAGTGCCCGCGGGCAGCATAAAATGGTCTCGCGGGCCGTAGTTTGCCCAGCCCTGTGCTATACTAATTTACAATAGTATCTTGATGTAAAATAGAGCATTTTGCTGGTAAAAGTATAGCCTACAAAAACGAGGCTTTGTTGCAAAACCAATCCAAAATCCGAGCACAAATTTGAATAAAAAATATAATTTTGCTGCAGTGTTGCCCAGAAGCGGATACAGAAAGTTTTGGTGGGGAAGGATGAAATTTTGAATTAGGTTGAATGTTAACTACTATAAATGCAAATACGTTTAGACTCGGAAACGGACGTAAATAAGCCTTTTGAAAATGTTTCATGTCAGGGGCGTACTTAGAAATTTTTTCAGGGAGGGGGCACCGAATTTCGTCCCTTTTTCAAGCGCATTTTTTTCGGCAGAGTTAATTTTAAGCAGCTTAAGTACCAAAAATGACTCTAGGAGGGTCCAGGGGCATGTTCTTCCTGAAATTTTTGAAAATTTGCATTCTGTAATAATCATTTCAGTGCTTTTTGAACAATTTTTAGGGAAAGTTTTTCATATTTTTAACCCCTAACTTTAAAAGTTTCACCAATTATGATGCATTTTGTTTAATTATGGAAAAGTTTTATTCAGCCAAAGCTTTGTCGAAAATGGCTGGTGGGGGAATGCATCCCCCACATCCCCATCTGGATCCGCCCCTAGTGTTGCCATGAAACTCGCTACAGCTCGGCGAGTTTTTCCCTTCTGCACGTAATTCGTAGGTCTAAACTAAGCATTAAGCACAGCACAAATATTTGCAACGGTTCAGTATACTGCACAATAAACAAATAAATCTTTCAGATTTACTGTAAGTAAGGTTAATTCACCTTCACTAGATGTTGATTAATTTCGCTGATTTGGTGAGCTTTGCTCTCCAGCCTCATTTCCATTCCTTTAATTTCCTTCTCCGCTTTTTGTACAAATCCTTGGCTGGCGTTCAGTTCTCTGGTCTTCTCCTTTAAATCTTTTTTCAAGGAGGCAATCGTTCGATGAAGGGCTTGAATCTGTCAGAGACCACAACAAGAAGGGTTCAGTCTAGGACATTGCATAAGCTAAACCTTTTTGGTAGATCCTGCCAGCCACTTGTTTTTTTGGTTTGTTGATCAATACCGGCAAGTAAAGATATCTCAAGTAGGCTACACCCAGACTGCAAAGTAAAACTAATCCTAATTGTTATCAGCGAAATAAACTACAAGTCTTTTCAAAATAAAAGAAGGCATAATACAGGCCTTGTGGTATATTTGTATTTTTACATCTTGAAACAACTTAACTCTAGCTCTGACGGAAGAATTCTAAGGAATACAAAATATCCCAAAAATATGATTTTTTTGCTACTTTTGCATTAACATAGCAAACCCCACTAAATAGCAAACCCTGCTCTAATCATATCTTAATAAGAACGGGTTTATTATCATACCAAAAATGCACAATTTCGCGTAAATGATACCAAACTATAGTGGGCTTTAATTGTTCTATTGTAATTTCATGCTTAGCGATGCATATCGCCTTTAAACTTAAGAGTAAAATGACTGTCTTTGATTTCAAAATACGCGTGGACTACTAACGATATTGCTATATCTTACTTGCTCTAGCAAAGTTTGCACAAGTTGATCTATGTCGGTTTGAGAAAGATTGTCGAACGTAGATTGAAGCAACTTGACTCTTCTTTCAAACTTTTCCTCATTAGGATGAGTTTGGATTAACATGGACGGATCTTCTTTGTTCGGTGTGGGAGCTGGAGTAGTAATTCCCCAATTATCGTACATAGACTTCGCTAAGTTTAACCTCGAATGAGTAGGATTGGGTCTTTGGCCTGAAAAGAACAAGAAATTTGATAGTATTTACCTCTTTGTCTTTATCTTTTCGCCACAAAAAACGACGTTAAAAACAAATAGAGTCGGAGCTGAATTCGATATATCAGACTAGACTGGTTTTCGTAAAGAGGATTTGTTAAATTTTACTGAACTTGGCGATGGTAACTATAACTTTTATAAAACATTTTGCCTGAGAATGCGAGAGGTTGTTGTAGTGGGCCTTTCATCGAAAGGACACGAGTCCTTCACTAAAATAAGCTGGATAACTAAATCAAGATAGAAAATGATGTTTTGCATAAACAACATACCTGTGGTGTCGGGACGAGAGGTGGGGGTACTTTTGGATTTCATTTGTTGTTGAATGAGAGGAGGAAGTGCTGACATTGACATGGCAGTTTTTATATTTCTTCCTCCACTTGCAGTCTGAGGAGCAATCTCTTCCAGAAAAGTTTGTGTTGCTACAGGAACTTTCTCTTGCAAGTAATTCATGCTTTGTGTGTATCGAAGCCCATCCGACCCTAAAAACTTCAACCTTATTAACTTCGAAAATTTCACACACAGCGTAAAGGAATGGGACCGAACAGAAACTCGTATTTAATGCGTTAATATTAGAACACCAGCTAATATCATCAATTTCAATAATTTTGAAGATTAAGATAGATATTTTCAGCCATAGCCACATATGACCGTTGAGCATCACTGACATTTTGTAAGGGAAAACTAAGTTCTTGAACAACTTCTTTAAACGAAGTAAGGCTTGACGTATTTGTGAAAGGGAACGTGTAATGACATACACCAGCGGAAGGACACACCAAGGAACACATGAGTAATGAGCTACTTTTCGCTCCTGCCAATTTTTTTCCGTATGCGCGCCGTATGAGAGAAATAGCTTGACGATTGACGCGACCAAAACCACAGAGTTGCATTATACTCAACATAATTTGGCAAAGTGTAATTTATACATTTACTCAAGTAAAGCATATAGCCCCGACTTCCGACTCGTGGACTATTTATGAGTTGTCTTAATTTTAGTTTTTGCTGAAAATTTAGAGTGTTGAAAGTTTTACCTGTGATCTGAACCCCCTTCAAGCCTAATGACATCAACACATCGTTGTTTTTCTTGGCATACGCAACTAGCTTTTTGGTGACGGAGCAAGGCATTTGAAATACTGTAAGATAGCCTTTAGTATCTGCGGCTACCTTCGTCAGATAGGTCATCTAAAAAATACTGCAAAACGTTAGGCCTACTAACAAGCGAAATTCAAGTAAAATTGCTGCTGCTTTAGGCTTAGTGTAATAATTTCGACTCAAAGTTGTAAATTTTGTACAGGTCTCAGGGGCGCGCATTTTAAAGCCAAGCTAGCAGGGCCGGATGTAGTGATGAGCAAAAAAGGTCATCACGTCAGCAAATTGTCCTTTACACTAATATCACCTTTACTTAATGCATTTGTTTGCGGGGGGAGAGCCCAGCGGACCCCCCCCTGGGTCTAAAACAAGGGTGGGCAACTTCTTTAGTCGGCGGGCCATATGTGGGAAGACGAAGTCCTTCCCGGGCCGGATTATTAGATGGATCGAGTTCAATATCTTCAACAACAGCAATTGTCAGGGTCGCTCTGACTGGAAGAGCAAAAAAAAAAAGGTCTACACGTCCTCAGATGTCCTGTTTTCTACCGAAAATGTCGGTGAAGCAATGGCGTAGCGAAAAATTTGAAAAGGGGGGCCGTAATTTCCACACTTTTTGATCGTCTTTTTATTCGGCAGAACTACTTTAAAGCTGATTGAGAAACAAGAAAGGTTCTAGGAGGGTCCGATGGCATGCTCCCCCGGAAAAATTTTGAAAATTTGCATGCTGTAATGGCTATTTTAGTGCTTTTCAAATAATTTTCACGCAAATTTTGTTTCATTCTTTGACCCTAATTATGAGTGCTTCGCCAAATACTGTATGATGCGTTTTGTTCGCACATGTTAGATTATGCCTGCCTAAGGCGTAATCGCGATCAAAGAGGTTCGAAATTATGGAAAAATTGTATACATTAAAAGCATTTTTGAAAATGACTGATGGGAGGATGCATATTCCTCATCCTACCCTCCTGAATTCGCCCCTGGCCATAAGCTACAGAAACCAACAAAAGAGTCACATATTTGACATGGCACAAAGCCCCCCCTTCTAAATACGATTCTGCGGTGAAGAGCAAAAAAGGTCTACTTGTCCTCAGATGTCCTATAAAAAAATAAAAGGTCTTCGGCTTGATTTGCGATAGGAGTTTATATTTCTGTAACTTCCGGCGGGCCGCATAAAATGGTCTCGGGGGCCGGATCCGGCCCGCGGGCCGTATGTTGCCCATACCTGGTCTAAAAGTTTGGATCTGACCTAGTACTTGAAACGTTATGACCGGGCAAAAATTAGGGCTGGGCGAAAATTCTGTTTACAAATGTACTGTGAAATTTAATCAGTACAAACAATTAAATATTCGGTGGTAGGGGGTGGGCAATAGTTTAGGAGATATCCATGAAGGCCAAATGGATCTAAAAGATAAACGGAAAGTCTTTTACAGCTCAGCTACCGAGATTTCAAGTGCTATATAAACTAACCTAGGATTCTTATTTCTTAGAGATTAATTTGTTTTCACAGTCACAGCACCAAAACACCACCTGAGTTGGTTGAATTCGCAATAAAGAAGACAATTCGTTCTTCATACAGGACAACCTTGCTCGGTTAAAGTTGTAAACATCTCCATAATGAAGGAAGCACATGGTTGTGTAGTTACGGCCAGATTCTTCCGAACCTACAAATAGCCACTCACTATTGGAATCAAAGCCGAAACAATTTCGATGGGGCTTGGGGGGATTAAATTTAAAACCATCTAGCAATAATCGATGTCGCAATACCGCTCAACCGTGCAGGTAAAGCATTTGACCTAGCGACTGAATAAGTTAGGCATTGAAATGAGTAAAATCAATTTTTGCTTTTAAAGAAAACAAATTTACTAAAGTCTAAAAGCGAGTTAATCAAAAAAAATTCTTAGTAGATAAATCCCATTAAGTGCTCACCTTGAAGAAGATTATGCAAAGAACTGATAATGGTAGTTACTTCTCTTTCCGAGGATGCCGAAAGGTCTTCGTATCGAACTGTGTTTTTATACTTCTCTAAATCGAGAGTAAATCTTTCCAAGAGGCCAATTTTTTGCAAAAGGTTTTCCAAAATATCTAAATCCACGCGATTTATTTTCCAAAGCACGGACAACTCGTCAATGATCTTTTCGAGCGTGTTCAAGTTTTCGAGAGTATCTCGAGGAATGTGCCCTTCCAAACCAATGGTAACTTTCACCTAAACAATGAACTTTGGTAAATTTTAGTGCATAACAAGCCTATGACCAGTTAGCTCATTTGTTAACCACATCGCTACTGGTGCGGTAGGTTTGGGGTTCGATTCCCGGGCCAGTCTAATCGTACACAGTGTCCCCAACGGCTCGCCACCACTGCGACGTTTCTTCGGAGCTGTGTTGCTTAGGCGTTAGCCGTGGAGATGGTCCCCGCCATTCGTTACACGCTTTGGCGTAATGCCGCGAGTATAATGAAGATTTGATTGTTGAAGCTTTATTGCGTAACAAGCCCATCCCCCTTTTCTTCGATTGCTTAATGCAATATTGTCAAAATCTAATGCCTTACAGTTTCAGAATAATTTCGAAGTTGAACATTTTATCGGGTCACAAGTTACAAAATCCAAAAAACCTACTTGAAGCATGTCTTTAAATTCCAACATCCGGGTACCCATGCTGATGGCACTAAACAACTCTTTAGTAGCTTTTTTTCCCGCTTCGATGTCAATCGGTTTCCTCTCTTCTCCTCTTGATGAAACCGTCCCAGGCGTGGTTAAACGATACAATGAACTTCGAGTACCGCGGCCTCCGGCTCGAACCCTTCATGGCACATATAGAGGTCAGGCAAAATTAGGGTTTATCCATATCAAAATCAAATCTTCATCATATTCGAGGTTTTGCGTCGAAGCGAATAACGAGTGGCGGGGCCTATCTCCGCGTCTTGGCGGTCGGGCAACACAGTTCAGAAGAAACGGTGTAGCGGCGACACTATGTTCGACTTGACCGGTCTGGAAATCAAACCCATGGCTTCCAGCGCCGATAGCAATGTTTATTACCACCACAACAACTGGCCCGTTTCGATTTGATTTTGGGTTTATCCACAGGCTATGAAGATATACTCATTGGTTTGAAGTTTTACCGCAATACAAGTTAGATCAAAAAAAGTAAAAATACTTCAATATGTAAAAATCGCTTTTACGAAATCGGATAGTTGTTCTACGAATTTAAATCCTACATGCAAGGTAAAAAATGAAAGTTGATTTGATACAAGATAAAGGCAACCAAAAAAGCATATAGTTTGACCAGAACAAATGATGTTATCTCAAATGTATATAAGATTTCAAACAAGAATGACAAATTTGAAAAATCTGTGAAAGTTTCTGCTTACTTGTATGGTTTTAGAGGACTGTCTGGGTTTCCCTTTAAAGGGGTGTTGATAGTCACAGCCGGGGTGTCTCTATTTGAAGCCGAAACACCTTTTCTATTTTCCCCCTTTTCATATTCGATATTTTCCTCTTCTTTTATAACAACTCTAGACTTTGATCGGGGAGTATCTTTATTTCTCAAAATTGTTTTGGGAATTTTGTTCGGGTCTGCATCTTTTGCACCTTTTTGACGTTTGCTTTTTCTTTTTTTCTTCTCTGTTTTGTCAGCTGGCGCTGCATCTTTTTCTCGCAGAGTCTTTTCCTCCTTTGGAAATTCTTCGTTAGGCATTGTAATGGAAGAAGTGTCACGCGGTTTCGAACCAGTGGTTTGTGCTCTTGTGATAGTGTCCTTTACGTTGTAAGGACTCCACTGCTTTCGCAAGGCCTCCGAATTTCCTCCGAGAATCCTTGGACCCAAATCGATCCTGTAACAACATCGCTTGCAGTTGAAATGCTGCAAACTTAAAAAAACAACACCAGAAGCAATATTTAGAATTATGTTTCGGGGTTGGCCCAGGGCCGTTAACTATGACGTTAGCACCCGACCTTTTTAGAAAACGCCATTTATCCGGATCCTCCAGTGCCTCTCTCCTAATCCGGTTCTGGGTTGGCCTAATGAAAGATAATAACGTCACAAATCGGAATTACGACCTGAATTTCTTCTCGTGACTGTCTGTCTTGTTTAATATGAAAGGAAGTTGGATGCTAGGCTAACTTCCAATTTTAATGTAATGCAATTTAATAATACTACCAGTAGCTAAGCAATTGACCTATCGAGCCTCTGTATTAGAGCATTCGAAGATACCGAAAATCGAGACATCAAAAAAAAGTATATAAGCTATACGAAACTTTATTGTAGTAGTAGTGTCTTTTATTTCTGCACCGTCAAAATAAATAAAACACAGCAACATATATGATTTCAAATACAAACGGACGCAGAAAAGGGAAGAAACGACAAAACGATCAACGTTGTGACATGCTAGCGAGAGTGAAACTTGAACATGAGGGGGATTAGTAGGCATGGTCGCAACACCCGATTAAACTGAAATAAGGCAAAAAAGAACAAAAGCAGACAAATGACGGCGAGATACAAAAAAGACACTGGAGAGACCACAGCTCCAACACCGCTATGACATAGTGCAATGGTAGGAACCATAACAGTGTACGGCATTTCAAGGTTACTTAATGTCTTCACAGTGCAACTAGAAAGAACAGAAAGACCCAATCTAACCCCATACCAAGCGCCGTTGAGACCGTAGAGTAACCACAAAAGGCCTGACAGGCTAAGAAACCCACCTAAAGAAATCCTGTCCAGCATGACCGCAGATTTACGACAACTATCACAAATGAGAAAAAAAGTTTTTATAAAAAGAATGTATCCCATCCGAAAACTAGAATTTAGACACTCTTCCTCATACAACTGAGGTAAAAACTCAAATTTTTCTTTCGGATTGTTCCAAGTTATTGTGGCGCAAACATGCTTTCATGTTGACCAGGGCTGTGAAGCTAGATTATTTAATTTTTTTTTTTGTTGAGAAGCGTTGAAGTACGGTTAGATTGCCACAATTTTATGCCAACAAGCAACTTCAGGCAAACCGCAAACAACAGCACTATTAGCTTAGCATATCTAAATCTGGAGAGATTAAATTCCAAGTTATTTTAATATATTGTAGAGATTTAAAGTTGAAGATTAAGTTGGGAGGTTCTTGCTGTAGAACGTTATAATGTTACACCATTCAGCCTACGACACTTGTTATTTTAGGAGACGACTGAAAGTAGACACCTAAAATAACTAGCATCATATTCATCTGCGAAAATACATCAGTCTTATCTTCTTTTTTGGACGTTTTGATGTCTATAAAATAGCTTAAATTTAGCACATATAACAGCTCTCGCTTTTTTTGCCGTTTTCATTTCAAAAAAAGCTCAGAAGAAAATTGCAAATTAAATACAAATACAGTATGTGTCAAAAAAATAAAGCCATAGTAAATTTCAAAACTGGATCTTTCGACAGCATAAATTCAGCTTTATCATCATAAGCAGTGTAAGCAAGGCAGTACAAAACTCAAGTCTGCACCGCTTTGTACTGCATTGCTTACGCTACTGATGAGTGATGATGACAGCTGAATCTATGTTGTCAAAACGTTCAGTTTTTAGAATTATTGTGCAAATAAAAACGTTATCCAAAAGTTCCTACCTCAATTCTAGTTTTGAAGTTGCTGCTTTCATACCGGAAGCCACCAGTTTCAAAATTTTGGTTAGGATAAATCTGTTACTAAGTGTTAAACTTTCTGCGAGTCAATACTACTGCTAGCCTTACGCGTTTCGCAAGAGCTTATTGTTTTCTATATTTAAGACTTAAGTCATAACCAACAAAGCATTCCGTAATAGTTTAGCATTGCCGTAACATTTGTCAGGAGAAACCATTCTGTGTTCTGCGACACAGTTGAGCAAATATGAATCAAATTCATATAATTGTTTCTAGCTGCGCGCCAGACAATTAAAAGACGCCAACAACAATTAATTGTATAGCTTTTTCCTCCACAAACAAACAATTAAATAGAGTTACTATGCTCTGGTCAATTTAACCACATTAACGCTAATTTAGATTCAGACTAAACAGCCTGCGCTATCCTAAAAAATGCCACTTTTGATTTTTGGCGCATCGCTCTATTGTACCTTTCCTGTTGGAGTACAAACTATTACAACATTTTCAAACTTTAATACAGCTAAAAACAGCTAATCTGTATTCTGTGTTATGACTTCTCGCATACTTCATTAAATTAGCAAAAAACCGTAAGCTGTGGAGCTATAAGATTTCTTTTTATTATGAATAATATTTTCTGATTTTTGGGGGATCTCGTTATAGCTGAATCAATATCAAATCAAATCTTCATTATACTCGCGATATTGCGCCAAAGCGTGTAACGAGTGGCGGTGCCCATATTCACGGGTTAGCGCCTAAGCAACGCAAAAAACGTTGTCGCAGTGGCGAGCCATTGACAACCAGGGCCGCAACCAGGGGGAAGCGCGGGGCAGCCGAGCCCCCATTGAAAAAAATTTCGCCCGCTCTACAAAAATTGGTAATTATAATACATGATACCGGTATAGGTAATTTGGCCCTCCTAAAATATTTTTCGCTCCCCTAAGCATTTGCTTCTAGTTGCGGGCCTGTTGACAACACTGTCCAATTTGACCGGCCCGGGATTCGAGCCCAGACCTACCGCACCGATAGCGATGTCTTCAACCACTACAATACCGTAGTGTAAAACGCACTACTGCAATTTCTTCAATCCAAGATCTAATTGCACTGCCAATTATTTGTACAAAATTAGAAAACTGTAACATATAAAACTGCGAGCAGAGAAAACGTGTGAGTAATATAACGTAAAAAACTAGATTTTTTAAAAATCGTCTTCTTGGCGGCTAACACATTTTCTAATTTAGTGTCCATAGGCTCAAAGGTACAAGATAAAATCAGATAGGACGGCAGTACGTGGCTATAACCAGTAATAAGGCATATGAAAAATATACAAGTATTAATTACACCTCCATTAGAAGTCATTCGCTAAGATTAATAGCAGTGCTTGGATTTCTATGGAGTCAATGAGTAAGCAATCTTCATCGTGTTTATAATGTCTGGGTTGAGAAAAACTATAGATGGGAGTCTTGTTTACATCGATATTATAAACAAACAACTAAAATTTCAACTTCAAGTGAATGAGCGGAAAAACATATCTTCGATTGGTTCATTTTTCAATTGAATTTAGGACTAGGTAACTGTGTTAAAGTGGGGTCGACTTCATTGCTTTCTGCTTCTTTTGATTAGAAAGATTGCAACCGCGCTAGTACGACATATAACACAAATGTCCTAGGCCAGGGATGGGCAATCTTTTTCGGTCTGCGTGCCAAAATCGGCTAAAATTAATGGCCAAATTTTTGCGAGCCAACCGATAGTTCGTGTTTTTCCCTGAAAATATCGGTGAAGAGCAAAAAAAAGTCGTCACGTCCGCAGATGTCCATACGTTGGTCAGTGAGACTTCTGCTGCTGCTTTTCCGCTGACTCGTTTCCGTGACCTGGCTCGCGTGCCAAGTTGGGCACGCGTGCCAGGGGTTGCCCAAACGCCCATCCTTGACTTAAGATCTAAGAAATCGTGCCAGAACCCGTTGGCAGGGTTACGTTGAAAATTTTGGTTGGTCTCGCTTGGAGTTTCACAAAAGCATCCATCAATCGTCGATGAAATTCGATATGCTCAAAAAATCTTAACTCGAGCTGTTGCCCCAGCAACTCCCGCGAGAATGAACGGATTTCAGAATCAGAAAATTAAGTTCATGCGATATCTAAGCTTTCTCAGCTATTTAATTACCTCGCACTGCAATGCTTTCACCCGTTTAAACTTTAATTATATCAATTTACAAAACATACTTACTTTTGCGAAATGGAATTATTTTCAAATTTCAAGCAGTATATACACTTCCCTTTATTATTTGGTGTTTAATGCCGTATTTCTTGTTTTCTTCAATCCTGACGATTTCTCCTGAAGAGTGTCAGACACAAAACTTCAAGAATTACACTATACTTTGCTTTGCTATAACATTGAAATTTTACTTCGCTAAAACATCATTTCAAGTAGCCTGCAGATAAACTACACAGGCCTGCTCAGAAAAAAAATTTCATTGAAAACTTTGCAGTTTTTAAGTTATGTTTCAAAATTCCTTAACTTAATGAAAACATATTGGTTAGCATATTATTGTATATCAGCTACCAACTTCATATCTTTTCCATTGATGTTTATTGTGTGGGTTAGCACTCCGTCCTTTTAAACCTGCAACTTGGGATTTAATCCTTTTGAAATTTTTTCCGAACTCCGCCACAACAATAGAGTTAGTTTGTTTTAGAGATAGTTTCTTTTATGAAGCTGACATCGAAACGGTAACATCAGACGACTTGCTCCTCCTACAAGCCCTTGATGTCATAGACAGATATGACGTAAAAGGCTTTAAACAAAACAGATCAAATATTGCTGTTTTGTAAGCAATTCCCGTTTGTTTGTGAAAATTTGTTGATATCCAAAACATCAATGACTGTAGCAGGGCACGCTTTTGCCCAAACTAACTAGTAGTCTTGCTGCAAAACCTTTATAAGTCCAGAGATGGGCACGATAAACCTTTCTGTGCTAAATTGATACCGATAATCGATAAATTTCAATTTCCTAAAGCGATATCGGTAATCGATAAATCTTTCCGATAAATGTTGCGGTAAAAATGCTTAACGAAGCTTTGGTTTGTGAGACAAATCGCAAAAATGTTTTTCTTACTGCTCTCTTTTTTGTTTTGAACTGCTCTTTTTTTTCTAAAGAAAGAGAGCAGTTCACGGACTTTGCCCTGGCATCAAACAAAACAAAGATTTTTTAAATTGCAAAAAGACTTTATAATTACAATGTATTTTTCTATGACGCCAATTCACTAACTTCGAACACTGCGTGCGTGAAGAATAGTTTATCGCGTTAATTTATCGGCGATAACAAAATATATCACAAAAGCGATATTGGTAAGCGATAAATCCAAACTATTTTGAGCCATAGCGATAATCGATAATAAATCATCGCCGATAATTATCAGCAATAATTTATCTCGATAAATGCCCATCACTGTGTAAGTCTGCCTTTACAAACTTTAAAGCTTGCGTGTCAAAAACCAAATGAACCCTGCGACTTGTTACGAATATGCAATAAATTTCTGTAGCCCAACGGTTTGATATATATAAGTTTAAGGCTGCAACTGTCTTGGCACTAGTTCCAACTTGTACAAATGATTTAGAGTTTAGACTAATCCTGAAACAGAGTTTTACTCTCATAAATCGTATCACTATTCCACATAGCTAGAGAAAAACATGTAGATGTTACAGTTGTTACTTTTGAATTGTTTTCGTTGCATTTAAAATCAAGTGTCCTGTTGCCCCGCATAAAGCATATTTAATTAGTCGTCTGTGACGCGCGAAAAGGGTTTTCAGGCAATGCTTTGAAAACCACGAAAGCAACGTCTCGTCAAGCATTTTATTACTTTGAGGCCAAGAGATAGGGCTCGAAAATCGGTCAAGCCAAGCCAACAAAACTCATAGATTCAGCTGATATCATTGGCAGTGTAAGGAAGGGAGTACAAAACAGTTCCGTAACATACACTGCTGGAGAACTTAGCTGGATTTAAATAGTCAAAACGTTTAGTTACAATTTTAGTTTGTGATTAACCAATTATAAAACTTTTTTTTTAAGCGGCATAATTGCAGCTTGAGTTATTATATGAGTGAATTATATGCACTATGGAAGATGACTTAGCTGGGTATCGAACCCGCGAAATCAGTTCCGGAGCCTTACGCAACAACCACTCGGCCAATATTCTCAGCTGAACAACTCTAGCACGTAGACCGCTCACAACTTTTTACTCGCCGCTAGGTGACAGAAAAGTAATTTCACTGCAGATATCAAAATTTTTGCTTAAATTTGATCGAGCAGACTTTCATTTCGGTCTTTTCTTATGAATCAATTTGAACTTCTGCTTTAATAAGACAAGTTTCTACATTTTTTGCGTTCGTCTCAAGCAATTTGAGGAGCGTCATTCTGGCTATGGTTAAAATGCACAAAAACTTTTTAGCTATTTTTATTACGTTTAATACTACTCCAAATTGCAAAAACTCGAGTCACAACTCACAACTGTGACGTAACACAAATCTCCTTACTCATGCTTAGCAACTTTGCATAATGTAAGCTCAGATGGTAGCAAACTGGAACGGTGACGAAACCAACATTTAAGCCGCTTATTTACAGCGCTATGTTCCAAACAGAATTAATAATGGTGCAAAGCACAAGATTCAAATGACCATGCTAAATTAGAAGAACCTCAAAAAATCGCAACCTCACAAGGCTATCACAGCACTTAACTACCAAGATACTCCTATAGGTGCTAAGACAGCATTGTAGGACTGCGCTTTGCCAAATGTTCTTGTAACTTTGAATTAATATTTATGTTTATGCGTTTACCTAAACCTTAAGTTTGGGCCATTTTCAGAAAAGTTAAGTTTCTAATTTCTAAGCCGTCACACTTAAAATATGCTACAAGGACTTAAGCGAATACCAGCAGCACACTCAGTCTCTGTCTGTTTACACCTCAAAATTAATTTAGCAAAATCAGATACTTTCGATTGAAAACCATTTGCAGTGTGAAACATTGCAAGAGCAGAAATTACATCTTTCGGGATGTTTGAAGCAGTATTTTATGCTCCTGTTTACTGCAGTTGCTACTGTGTAGTAAAATGCTTCTCGGCAACTTAAAATAAAATACACAACAGTAAGTAAAACTTTACAAGGAATGTGCAGTTTAGAGGCGAGCTAGGCATGGACAAACAAATAACACAAACATACATAAATATGTTTATACCGCACCAGAAGCAATAGTTTTTAAGTTTGAGAATCTGTTTTAAGATCGCTGTCGTTGTTGTCAGAAGTTAAAGCAGAAAACTTATTCTCTAAATCATCCTGATCCGAGCTTCCTGCAACAGAAGATTTTCTTCTTTGCTCTTGGACGGATTTTATGAGATCGTCCGGGTCTTCGATGACGCCATTTTCATCATCAGATACTTTCACAGCGATTGGCTTCTCGATCGTTTTGAATTCGACTCCCGCGAAAACTTCTTCAATAGGAATGCCCATTTCTAATCTCGAAGTTCGACGTTTAAATTGTCTTTTGGGGAGGGCTTCTGCAAAAATATAAAAAATAAATTTTAGGGTGTTTATTTCAATCGACATCGGCCGGTTAGCTCAGTTGTTTAGCACATTGCTGTCGGTGTGGCAGGTCTGGGGTTCGAGTCCCAAGCCGGCCAAATCGGATGCAGTGTCGCCAACAGCTCGCCACCGCTGCGACGTTTCTTCGGAGCTGTGTTGCCCAAGCGCTAAGTCCCGACATAGGCCCCGCCACTCGTTATACGCTTCAGCGCAATACGGCAAGTATAATGAAGATTTGATTTTGATTTTTTTCGTTCGCATTTTGAGCAAAGGTATAGCGATGAAATATGATATTTTTGACTGATTATTAAAATTTCAAGCTTGTAATGTAAAAAAAAAACAAAGTCTACCCAGTCTATCTATGGCAAAGCGAACGCTCGAGCCACTAAGACGTAATAATAAGGTCAAAACACCGTATACTCGTGACTGCAAATGCAGAAACGTCGATGCAGGTTGCGGATTAAATACACAAGCCTGGATATTCCAGAAATAAAGCAATCAATAATATCCACTTCCTACAAAAGAGGATTTATTGTGCCTTTTAAGGATTAAAGCAGATTATATTATGTTGACTTGAAACTGTTAAAGCAAGAGACCTGACTTACCAGAATTTTCCGCGGAGCTAGGACCTGAAAAAGAGTTCTTCTTTTTGCTTTTTCTTGACATGAAAAAGCTATTTTTAAGAACATTTTTGACCGACTTTCTCCCTCGTCGTTCTGTAAAATTCAAGTAACAAAGCTATGTTTAAGGATATAGGAAACATTACAGAATTGTTTTTCGAAGGAGATCGATTAAGTAAAAGGCGAAAAGCAGTGTAACGTCTGTGAGCGGCAACGCAATGATTCACACAAGCTGTAACCAAAAGATCCAGCAGGCATATATCTAGCCACAAATTATTTCTGCAACACAGGAGACAGATGTTTTACAAGAGTAGCTTCGTTCGCCCTGACGAAAAGCAAACAAAAAGCACTATCAATCAATTGAAGCTTATTACAAAACACAATATTTGCCTTAAGAACCAACAAGATGGGGGGTTAAACGCACAATAGTTGCTACTACACTTCATATACAATACAACCGCATAAATTTTGAATGTTTGTTTGCAAAGGATAATCCTCACACGCCTCTCATCAGTGGGTTCAAATATCGCCACGATGTTTCAGATAGAAGATGCAAGAAACCAAGTTATCATTGCAAAGATCGGCTTACGTTATTTACGTCAATGATAAATTCGCTAAAACTTTTCACATTAGGCTACGGTTTCATTACCATAGCCAAGCCAAAACTACCGCTGATGTGCAATGTTATGACCGTAAGTTATTATTTTCGGAAACATTTGATAGTTTTTCGGTCATTATCATAAACTTTTCCTACTCCGCTTTACATCGAATTTCATTAAAATTTTTTTTTTCATGATTTTGCTTCAACAATTCAAACGCTTAAGTGTTACCGCACGTAACGTAATAGTGCGATGCGATGTAACATAAGTTTATTAATAGGTTCTATTTATAGAATTTTCAAAACCAAAAACAGTAGACTGAGGCATGGCTGCAAACGAAAAATCAAAGGAAAAAAAACGTGCGACCTTATGCAACTTGCTGACAAAAAAAAACTATTAAGGTTACCGTTATATCCATCAAAATAGCTTGGAACTAATATTATCAGATTTAAACGAGTTTGCATTAATTTACCTCCCATTGAAGGGTCAACCTCACTCGAAGTGCCCATGTCATTGTCAGAAGCTTCGTTCAGTCCCATTGCCATTCTCTTATTCTCCACTTCATCTAAAGAAACTTCGTTATTAGCCTATGCCCTATATCATCATTATGGATTTTTCCAGTCAGCAACACATCTTAGGTAACGCCTACCACAAAACGCGAATTTCGAAGTATTGGAGCCAAATAGGCAAATAACTGCTGCAATGTGGATAAGCTGCGGGTCAAATAAAAAAAAATACTTTTACTAAATGAGAAATATTCGTAGCCTACTTGTATTTGAAAGACGCTGAAGCTTTAAGGCTAACTTGGACAAAGTATTGGTAGGCCTATTATAAAGAATTAAGATTTATCATCGCAGAGATATAAACGTTTCCTTCAATTAATGTCATAAAAATACCTGACTGCGATTCAAGGGAGTCTTTTGCCGAAGTATCCTCAGAGTCAGATAAATCAGAACTACTAGCCCGACTTTTTCTCAAGCTAAAAATTCTGAAAATAAAACAAATATTCACTTGCGCGATCACCCAACAATGTGCTTGCCGAATCAATCATTTGCATAATGCAATATAACCCTCAAGGTTGGGTAACGAAGTTTTGGAAGGCGAAGATTTTTAATAAAATCGTTTTTAGGCAGAGTTGAGAATCAGAGCCGAAGCATAAGCAGTAATCAAGGAGGATAGGCAAGTAGGTCGACTTCATAAGCATTAAAGATTTTGGGCAGAGAGAAACATCAAAAAAACGAGAACTTGGAGTAGCCTGGAGTTGAAAAAACATCACGATCACAAAGTTACAGATGTATCAACGCAATTCCAATCAGCAACTCTCATTACAGCAAAAGCTTCAGTATTTCAGCCGCTGTGCCCTTTTAAGCGGAGATTGGTCAGCATTTTTGAATATCTTTATATTTATTCAGGTAGCAATCTGGCTACGTTTGTTTGGGCTTTTACCACCTGAAGCAGGGCCGGCGGCGGAGCAGTCGACTTAGGGGGGCTCAGCGTTTATCAGGGGGGCCAGAGTTTGAAATTAAGCGCAAAAGGCGCTGTTTTCTAAAGAATAAGCTTGTTGATTGGGGGGGGCCAAGCATGTCGATTGGGGGGGCCAGGCCCCCCCTTGGCGCCGGCCCTGACCTGAAGTTGGGCTGTAGGATGACTGCTGTTGCTATGCGACTCCTCATAGGTTGCTAAACCACAAATACGCTAATATTGCGATAACGTTGCCACTTAAAAAGAACTTTTGGTTGGGCTAGATTAACTTTTAGTTTTTGCTGGTTAGCCGCTCGCTTTTTGAGAGATTACCAGCATGCTTGTGTTGGCAAATTGACCTATTCTGTTTTAGGCATGCCCCATTACCTCTCTCAAACTGTTAGATTTTATCGTTTTTACTCACACTACAGTGTTTAGAAAAAGTCTGATCTTTTCACAGCATCTGAAATATGCTTTCTTCTGTCTTTCTCATAAAATTACTACTTCACCCACTGACCCATCGACAATCTGCTATTCATTGACCCTGTGCCTTAGTCCAGCTGCTGCAATTGAGATCAAAGTCACAACAAGCCTTTTGTTTTATAATAATCAACTACACATCATAAAAGCCCAGGCTGTAGAAGTCAAAAAGCAAACAACAGTTTTTTCCGTGATAGTGCTGTACCGATGGAGAAGCATTGCGTGGTTAAGAATATATCATTTTTGGCTAAATAAAAATCTTGCTATCTCTTACGTACTACGAAACTAACTGACTATGCGTACAAGATTTAACTGCACAGGGTTCATAAGCTTTTCCTCCATGACTGTTAGCTAACTCATATAACTGTATTAATAACAAAAATATTAGTAACAAAAATATGAGGTCACTAGAATGTTATTTGCACATCAGGCAAGGGTTTTATATGCTAAAAAGAAATTTCGTTTGCAGCAAAACTTTTGTACTGCTTTTATATTTAAGTTACTTGGCACATGAGCATCTTATTAAGTTAAAAGGCAAAGTTTGTTGCAGACTGCGGTGACTATCATTAAATTATCAATACCATTAACCTTGGGGAGATCAATTGAACTAACAAACAAAAAACTGTAGCTACGATATTGAAAACTAATGTCAGACTTTTTTTTCGGAATTAGATGAGAAAACCTTACACGTTAACATAACATTTTTATTGTCACCAAAAGATATTGTCAAGTACGAGACGCTTGTAAAAGCAGATATTTGAAAGAAAATACCTTTCACTGAGGACAAAGTAATTTGCAACTGTCAATCCTCACTCGCTGCTTTGCTTATTTTGCCGAAAAAAAAGGACCGTTAGACTGTTACGATCAGACAACTCTCTTTATTGGATGCGGCAAGGCCGTATTCGGGGGGGGGGGGGGGGGGGCGAAGGGGGTTCACCCCCGCTTTCGAAATATTTTTTAAGTTTTGAACTAAGTCAGTTCAAGCTCTGCAATCGTCAAAACATAGCATAGTACGCAGTAGTAGGATGTAACATTTTGACCGGCAGGTCGTTGCTGCGGTATGCGTTTTTTGATAAATTATAAAGGTCGGCGCTCCATGCGCGAGGTGCCGTTTCATTTGGCACATCTGCCGCATGGTTAATCAAGACCGTATTTAGGGGAAAATATTAGGGGATCAAACCCCCCAAAATATTTTTGTAAATTTTAACTAAGACACTACAAGTCCAGTAATCATCAAAAATGTAGTATACAAGTACTGTAGTAGAATGACAGTAATATTTAGTCCATCGAGTGATCGAGTCATCGTTGCAATAGTGCGTTTTCTTATGATAATGTTTGGCGCTCCAGGCACAGGGTGCTGCAACATTTCGTACATTTGCCGTGCGATTAATCCAGCTATTACCGTATTGGAGTATACATACAGAACACGAACCCATAAAAAAGCTGAAGCCTTTATGTACTACTGATTCAAATAAATTACGATAAAGCATGGAGACTGATTTAAAGATGAACTGTTGTTTGTTAAATTAATTGCCTTTAGCAGTCGTCGCCCGTCAGTGGTGAAAAAAAGCAGGCGTCTGGCTTGTGCTGAACTGTTGCCGTATGTGCACTACCAGTTTAGGCCTACTGCAAATTTTACAATAACGTCATGTTCAACTAATAGATATAAGATAGCTTTGATTATGTGTCGCATGATTACTCCTTGCTTGAAAAAGAAGTCACATTCTGCGTAATTATGCTGAACAGAGCTTGATATCTGCTATTATTTTAGTGGGCTAGCGTAAATAGAAACGTATTAAAGGTGCAAACCTTGCAAATAATTTGCTATTCTATTTTCTAAGGAAATGATCGTCTTGCATAAAATTCATGCATGCTCACAGAACACGATATGAGTTTACATGAATGCAAATAAGGAAGTGATATAACCCTACTCGCCCCCCTTACTTCTTTCGAAACTCGTTAATTTTTTCTCATTTTGTGCTCACAGCTGCAGCGAATCCTTTGCAGTGAGAACTAGTTTAGATACAAATATTCATAGGAGGATAAATATGCAACTAACTAACTAACTAACTAACTAAACCAGATCTTTACTGTGAGCTACGTACCTCGCGCAATTTTCACGCCTTTGATGAAAAATACCGCGAGTGCTTTTGATTGGTTATTATTTCGGGTCTTGCACACTGGACTACGTAAGTTTAAGTTCAGGACCAGCGACATAGGCGCATTCAGGGAGAGCCACGGTGCCATTTAGGGAGACCCACGGCCCTGTCGTTGCAGATTATAGAACACACCTAAACACGTCATTCAATCAAATGCGCTAAAGCTAATAAAGTTGCATCCTTCTTTCATTTATTGTAGCCACGCCTCTGCTTTTAGACATGCCAAGACTTTTAGGTAAGGCTACTAAAATTTTTTGTATTGTCTATTAAAGACTGCACTAACTGCAGGCACGATACTACTTCCTTTTTCGATAAAAAGTGTGTTTAAATGAGCGTTTTTTATGTGAAAATTGTAAAAATTTGTTGGCGGCTGGGGGCTCCGCCCCCAGACCCCCGGTTTTGCGCCACTTTGCGAAATCCTTGGTGGGCCAGCAGCGCCACTAAATAGCGGTAGCAGTGACAAAGAAAAAAAATTTAACAAGCATTGTAATGTTTACGCCAGAAGGCGTTAATATAGCGTACAAAAATTTTGCTACACCGGTAGTGAATATTCATATCAACCCCCTCCCCCATACCGGAATATTTTTGTAGATACGGTCTTGGGGTGCGGTATTGGAACAAGCAGTTTGCAACGTTGAAAGTGTAACGGCTGTGCCAAGTTGTTAAACGTTTTAATCAGCTTTTTCTGCGACTTATCCTTTCATTATTATAGAATAATATGTTCGCTGCACCCGAAACTCTGTCACTATGCTAAAGTAGATTTTAAAAAAATGGAAAAGAAATTGTTTTGTTTAAATTTTGCAACGTTAACGATTTAGCTTATGATTACTTTTTGTTTTATTAACCTTTTCCGCCAATACGCTCATTATTATCAAACATAACTCGTCACCCTCTTTCCTTGACTGCTGTACTTGAAAATTTATTGAATTCTAACGATTGGGAGGAACGTGCGATTCTACTGGCAAAATCATTCATTTGCTAGGGATTTATCGCTTTTCGCATTGGAAAATTATTTTTCATCACTGCAGCGCTGTTGAACTTAAGTTAACCTTTTGTCCTTACTCAAATTTCTGTTTTCTCCTCCCAATATAGCATAATAAATACATTTTTTGAAGGGGGTTAACTCAGCCAGTGCATCATTAATTGCAATGCAGCTGTCACAAAGCTTCGAAATAACTGCAAAAGCAAATGAATGCCGGATTCTATGTTTACAAATACTATCGCTCAGGGAATGCGTCTGCGGCTAGGTAGACCTCGAAGAGAAAAAATGCACCGCACGCACCTGCCGTAATCTTACGGCCTTGCAAAATATTGAACGCGGCAATACTACAACGTAAAACTTTGCTTCAATCAGTAACCGCTTAGCAAATGTATTATGATCAAGGAATTACAACTAGGCATTACGCTCCCCAGCAAGAGAAAAATTATCCACAATGGTTTTCTGTTAGGCCTATCAAAATTTTTCAAAAACATTTGATTAGCCGAAAACAATCATCAGCGGAAGCTGGAGGCTAAGGTGGCTCAGGCACCCCTTTTTGTAGATATGAATGCATTATTACCGGTGCTTCGATTCGTCTTGACGCATAACGCTGGAAGAAAAGTATTTTTCCAAGTTTTAGCCCCACCTCTAAAATCATTCTGAATCCACCTCACAGTCAAATAAGCTCAAAAACGTGGAAATTTATCTCACATATTAAGCTTATGAATTAGCTTCAATATGTGCGAAAGCACTTATCTTCAGCAAAATTAATATTTTGTTTGTTGATGTTGTTAAATATAAACCAACAGGGACAGTACACTTACCTGCTGCTGGATTTTTTTCTTTGTTTGTTTGGGTATGAATTGTTATTGACTCTAAAAATATAAACACAAACAACCATTAAGTCTATCAAGCATCATGATTGCAAGAAATACGAAGCATATTTAACGCATTTTTGAAGTCGTAGACCACAAGGAAGGCTCCCTTTATGGGAGTCTTCCCATGTGCTCAACTATTCACGGCAAAGCTTAAACAATCCTGATTTTTATTTAGACTGGCCGCTCAGCGCAGTCGTTCACACGTCACCATCGGTGCGGAAGATCTTGGGTTTAATTTCTAGGATGGTCAAATTGAGCACAGTGCCACCGCTGCGACGTTTTTTTAGAGCTGCGTTGCTTAGGCACTAAGCCGCGGGGATGTGTCCCGCCACTCGTTACATGCTTCGCGGTAAGAACGCCAGTATAATGATGATTTGATTTTTACATTTTGTAAGGTAGGCCTACGGTATAAAAGCAGTCTAATACGAAGTAGCATATTTTTGAGAGTATTAATGCAGTTTATTTTTTCAAAATGCAATAAATTTTTCAAAGCTGCTGGCAGCAAGATACAAAATTTATCGATTCAAAATGACAAGTATTTTTTTGATCACAACGCAACAACGTATGACCCCGATGCTGCAACGTCAACGACGTTAATGATTGGAATAATTATGTTTACGTAATAATAAATCAACCAAACATAAACAGTGAAGCGTTCTAAGCACATCAAGGGTTTTAAACAAAAATGAGTAATTATTGTCATTCTTAATTTGTTTTTCTTTTCTTTTTTATTATTTTGTTTTGATAATCTTTATCAATTTAATTTTCATCTATCAACCAAAACAAGAAGAAAAAAGCGTTAAAATTTTAATACAAAAATTTCTTGTCAATAATGTTGATGAAATTTGATTGTAAGTTCAATTGCTTTAGCAAAGCAAACTTATTATTGCAAAAATGAAATAAAATCATTTTTCCAGAGACCACCTTTGCTCCAAAATAGTGTGCTAGTCTAGCATTTTTCGAAAAGTGAATCAAAATTTTGGAAATCGATTGGAATTTCGATATTGCAGCTTTAAATTTGCTAATCAATTAGATTGCAGAAAAACTCAGGTAACATCGGTTCATTAAGCCACCTGTATAATTTGATCGATTGTTGTCTATTCTTTGAAAAAAGCTTTATGACGTCACTAAAGAGATGCCAGTTGGCCAACGAGATAATACTATCGATCTTCTTTCGACGCATCAAGAATATTAAAGTAATCGATAATTTTCTTTATTAATTTGTACTGTTTCGAAAAGTGCCTTTGTCTGTTGCATTAAATCAACAAATTTTACAAAGTGTCTCCATTCATGCCATGCCTACATGAAGGTTTAACATGTTTTAAGCCTTTTTACTGAAACTAAAACAGGGGATATGCGTATTTTACTTGTTATGAATCTTTATAATCTGGTGTAGTTGCAACATTTTTAGCGCGTTTTTTGCTTCTAGCCAGCAGCGCGGCGAGAAATTTCATAAATGTGGACGCCATAAACCACAAAACCATAAAAAGTCTGGCATATATCAGTTACTTAGCAACATTTGTTCTTTTTTACTGAAAAGCAAAATAAAAAGGGGCGGGGGACTATGGGACAATGCTCCCCCTAAATATGTTCCTGTCCCGGATCTATTAATATTCGCTAACAGCGTGTTCAGCTTCGGGCAAAAAGCTGAATAACGTCTTCATTTGGAGCTTAGGTTACTTCCGTGCCCATCGCCTACACCACAGCTTCACTGATCGACTTATAATGTTATTGCCGATATTTCACCGCCATGAGTTAGTGACAAAAAGCATTTTTCGGTGAGATCAAATTGCATTCTTATCCCTCCACCGTAATTACGTTGACTAAAATTCATCGATGCTATTATCTCTTACATGCTGATTTGATGCTTACGTCAGATCCTACGTGACGGGTTCGATTCGCGTCTGGAGCCGATCGCATTAGGCACATTACCGGGTGGCTGCTAACTCGAAGAGCACATTTCGCAGTCTTCCTCAATGACAGTTGAATTTTCAGTTCAATATAATTAAAAAATAACCTCCGGTATTAATTTATTTTTTTTATCGTTACCCTACGTTTTATCCATCAGATCCGAGTTTTTGCTTTCGAAATTGGTCGATTACATTGCAGCACATTTTAAATTTACTGATAAGTTTTTAAGCGAAACTAAGCGAACTTAGATTATCCGATATTGAACCCCGGCAGGCCAACTGCTACTTACGTTTCTTCCACTTCTGGAAGAGTTGCGGACATTTTTGGAGCTGATGGAAATGGATTAATCACAGGCAAGCTTGCTCTCCGTGATCTTGTCCGGTTAACTTCATTTTGATCCAATGCTACATTTTCATTTTCGCTCACATTACTTAAAAGGTTATTCAGCGATAATCGACGACTCATTCGTTGGAAACGCGACGATGACAATTTGGTGACATTGAAGTTTTGTGAGGATGAGGATCTTGCTCGCAAAAACGCGATTTTTCGCGATAATCGTTTCTTTGCAGGTGATAAAGAAGCTCGTTGGTTTTCAGGTGTTTTTTTCTTAATGGAATTCCGCTGTATATACATTTCGACATTATCACTTGATTCCTCTTTACCATCGTCAGTATCATCGGAACTCCTTTCATCATCATCCGAACTTGCTGAGTCCTCCTCACTTTCTGGAGGAGTTGAAGGAAGCGTGAACACGCTGTGAATGTTATCCTGAGCCAGAGATTTCCGTCTGCTCATAGCTCGATGATAAACTGGATCCGGAGCAACACGAGGGATTTCAATGCTTGTCTGCCGCCTAGCGGACTCCAACATTTTAAGAATGTCGTCACTATCGTTGTTGGAATTGGCAACATTCAACATTATTATCTTTAATATGTTTGCTATAAATGTCTATAAACAAGGCCGTAAAATAAAGTAAACAGAAATCAAGTATGTCGTTCGCAACATAACGAAAAGTTGACTTTATTAAATTTTGAAATTGCATTCGTAAAATTACAGGAGGTTAAATATTAGACTACACTATTTGTTGCAAGCAACTAATCGTTACGAGTTTTTTTTGTCAGTCTGGGCAAGAATGTAAATTCAGACCATTAAACACGATACTATAAATATTTTGTCAGATATGTGACCATAGGCGCGGGAAGTAGGGTGCCAGGGGGGGCTCAAGCCCCCCCTAAATTTTTTTTAGCCCCCCCTGAACCATTTGAGCCCCCCCTGACAATTGAAAAAATTATGCACTGAGTGCGACGGTATTAATGCTCGCAACGTACATACGTAATGAAGCAAATATTTTTTAAAGTGCTTTTAACCAACGAAGAATCACTATTCTTTTAAAAATCAGTTAGTTATTATTCACTAGGTCAACGTAAAATTTGGTAAAATTTTCAATTTTTGAATTTTATTTTTAACCGTGTTTTATATCAGCGTTTGCAAACCTTTGCAGCAGTCATGGACGATGGACCAGTAAAAGTATAATGGCTGCCAATTCTTGTAGCTGCCAAACACTTTACGCCAAACTACTCTGAATGCTCGAATGAAAGTCGCTACTGATCATGAGAATTACGTAAATCGTAAACGAAAATACGGTGAAGTGCAAAAAAACGGTCCTCAATCCTTCAGATGTTCCGAATTCCACCAAGATTTTTGTGAAGAGCTAAAAAAAAGGTCTTCATGGCCCGGACGCGTTACATGAACTGGAAATGTTGGTGGCCAACCTGATTTGTGCACATGCCAAATTAACCCGGGATCGACAGCCAAGCATCCAAAGATCGACCGGTACATCGCGATCGACTGGTTGGGCACCCCTAATCAAGCTTATATGAGCTGGTGCAAGTTCTCTTCTGGTTGAGTTTTTTAATGGTTTTGAATTTTTTCTACCAACCCAATGAAGCGGCTAAATCACTACTAAACTGGCACCGATGATCAGTAGGCTACTCGATTTGAGGGGGATGCCATCCCCCCTGAAAACAACACCATCCCCCCATAAAACATTTTGGCGTAAACCAATTCTTACAACTATAATGACCATTTTTTTTAGGTCTGCGTGAAAAGTTGTAGCCTACCACCCCCCATAAGTGTTTTCACAACTCGAGCACTGCCGATGATTGTTACTAAAATTGAGCTAGTACGCCTACCTAAATACCTATATCTACACATCTCATTATGTTAAAAAATGGTTCAGTGCTTTATTTTGATTGTGTGTTTTTTGTTATTTTTAAACCTCAATGGGGCATTGTTTGTTGCATGTAACTCTGATCAGCAAAGCAAAAGTTAGATCGGACAAATTTTGTTTGCCTACTTTTTGGTTTTGTCATTGAGGTATTTGCATTTTACAAATACATGAGTAGTGATTCGAGCATGGTTAGAAAAGCCTAATGGTAGTAAGCAATCTTGTTTTCCACGATAAAAAATTATCCTGAAAAAGTTCCGGTCACTTGAGCGGGCATGCAATTGATGTCTATCAAAATAGGTCTGCTGAGTGTCCTGCTCATAAAAACGTGCGTTCGAAAAAAGGGGGGTCTGGGGGGCTTCGCCCCCCAGACGTTGACACGATCTTACTATTTTGAGCCCCCCCTGTCCAAAAAACGTTCCCACGCCACTGTATGTGACGGATGATGTGCGTCGGTTAAAAACCTCCGCTTCGCAGCCAAAAGACTGGGGTTTTGTTACCAGTCGGAAAAGTGAAATTTGCAGTGTTGCCTTCAAAAGCTTGGAGAAACGATAAATGTGAATAGTTATGTGCATACGTATTGTGAGTCTTAAACGGTTCTCTATAACATAAATAACTAAGGTCATTTCCCAATCATTGAATTGAAACTTAAACAATAATTAGGATAGACTGCAAAATGAGCTTGCTCTCTTCGAGTCAGCAACTACTTGGTACTGTATATGTAAATGGCAAATTTGATCAAATCAGCTGTAAATCGAACCCGTCACGCAGGATCTGTCGCTTGCGCGCGGTACCTCGCCTGGCTAAGCCGCTGACAGCGTCTTTATTGATCTTCCTTAAATATTTCCTTAATTGATGTAGGTATAGGTCAATACTTAATCATGTTGTTAACATTAGGCTATGCATTTCAAAACACCCGCTACACCTTTGTCATGATGGGGCAAAACTACGCAGGCATAAGTTGAAGGAACTGCGATACGAATTTCGATTCTTGGAATAAGGCCGATTCATTTTTCAGCGGCTGTTGATTAAAAAGCGCGAGTTCACTTCGCAGTGTCTCTCACTGAATCTTTGCTTTCAGTTCTTAAATTTATCTGCTGCAGGTGTCTCTCACTTAAAATTTTCTATAAATTTGTCACCACAATCGCAACAATTGCTCAACGCAGTTTTACTATCGCAGAATATACACTCTACAAACTAGTAGCACATCACAAATTCTCAACCAAATCTCGCTACAAGAATTTATTTGAAAATCAACTTTATTACCTCGTTTTCCGGATCAAATCGGTGCAAACATTCGTTTACCCCCAGTCTAAAAACGCAAACCTTTTTTTGGCGGTCGCGATCCATAGTTACGACAAAAGGCTGTAACTAAACGCTTAGATTTTTTTACAGCAACTAAAGCTCATTGTAGTAAATATCTGGCTTTCTTCAAATATTTTGGCCAAGACCTATACTAGCATCGCTCAGTTTTGTTTTGTGTTAATGACAAACCGAAAAACTGACTGCTTTGTTCTATGATTAAACTAACCAAAAACTACAAAATTGAAGCTTTATTACTGCAATAAATTGGCTAACACGTTCGGACAGCTGGCATTAACTACGTCGTTGGATCCTTTACTTCTAACAGCAAATACCACTTCGTTATCCTGCTGACAGATCGGAAGTTCATACAGTTGTGAGCAGCCAGGTTAAGTTAGGCTACTATTCATGAATTTCCGATTCGAACGCGGTTTACGTTAGTTATAACTGTAAGTCTTTCAAAAATTTTACGTAGTTCCAATCCAGAACTTCAGCAACAACTTTAACAGCTTTTATGAATCTAGTAATCTATACCACTTCCAAAAAGCTTTTTGGCTCGATCCACTTTGTTCAGTCACTTAACCAACATTTCTGGTTTTTATGCGCATTGCGATGACAAATAAAAATGTTTTAGCGCTTTCAACAGACATATTTTTATGGAATTAACTTTATATTGCTAGCGGCAAGCATCACAAACAAGCTACTCTTTCTGTTTAATTGCATTTTGGATTTATTGAGGTTTCATGGAGTGGTATACAGGTTTGACAAAAACACTTATATTTACTTACGTCACAATAAAAACAAACTAGCACGGGTTTGAGATTTTCGTAGACAACTCGTTGCTATATTTGCTCTAAGCAAATTGTAACTGGGAACCGTGCAAACTTGAAAAATCGTTGCAAATTCAAGTAGCTCTCCAACTCAGTTTGTTATAGTCCTAAATTCTTTCTGGTGCATCTCAACTGCTCAACTTTTAAGAAATTTTCAAATTCTGTTCTCCAACTTAAGGTTAACTAATTTTGAACAGATAAAAATCCAGCCCATGCTTACGCAAGCACGTCAGCTTAATCTGCTTTATTTTCTGTAAATATTGAACAAACAAAAATCTTTTTTTAGAATAAAATTTCTTGCATTTCAAATTGCTGCTACAGTAGTAATCGGCTGCTTATTACTGACTAACCTCCCATAACTTTGACGTCGGTGGACGATGCAAAGTCATAAAATGTGTGAGCTTTGCGCAATATCAAACATTTTAATCGTCATATTATACAAACGGTTAATATTAAACACCAACATATTTTACTCAGTCCGATTAATTTGCGGCTGCTAATCTTAAATAGATTGCTCTGTGGCTTGTCTGGTTATCATAATAGGTAATCACTAAATCTCGTTAACTATAATTTGTTCTTAGTCTCGTAGGCATTATTTGATTACTGTTCAGTGTTGCCAGATTTTTTTGGTGGTTTATAGCCCAAATCCACTGAGAAGTAGCAAACTGTCACAAAAAGTAGCCCAAATAATTTTTTAACGAAACAATAATTTAAGCACACGTGCTCCATTTACAAATATATCTGAAACAAAAAGAGAAGTTAATTGCATCAATCTCTAGCTTGGGCTGACTGATGGAAGCGAAAAGATTCAGCCCGTCGTGTGAAAAGTTTGCCCACCCCTGATCTACTACATGCGCACATTGGTCGAAAGAATGCAAAGCTGTAATGTACCAGCATCTGTCAAATTTCACTGTGGTGAAGTACCAGTAACAATCGCAATAACATAGTGTTGACCTTGGGATTAGTGGTAATGTTAAGGATTCAGGAAATCGTACTTTTCCTACACCTATGCATGTTTTTGTGTTTGAGGATTATATACAGTACTGGTACCAGTATGTCGCTACTTATGTAACGTTATGACATCTTTCATTTGGCAACAGTTGGTTAACTATAACTCCACTGTTATATATATAACTACCGTACATTCTTAAATGCAATAGCTTTCTCCAAAAGCGCTTCAATAGGCCTATAATAGGTCTGTCTGATTCGGCGAGCAGGTGACCTCACTGACCGGAGCTCATCTATCATTAGCAAAACTGTTCCAATGTCCCATTTAAAATTTAATCTTCTTATGACGCCACCTTATTGAGCATCCTAAAAACTAACATCATTCAATAATTATCTGATTGTATTGTTAAGAAAAAGATTATCTTTTATCTTGTTTCCGGAAACCAAAGAAAAGAATCTACCGTATACGAAGAAAAGTTATTCAAAAAAAGCAATTAACTCTGGAATCAAAATCAGCCCAAAACAAAAAAATAGCAAGCTGCTTACAAAAAGTAGCCCAAAAAGTCGCAAGTTTTAAAATTTAGGCGCAAGAGCGCTTTAAAAGTAGCTCAATTTGCGACTTTTTGCCCAATCTGGCAACACTGTTACTGTTACGCAAAAAAAAACAAAAAAACGTGTAATTCTCAGATGGAACTGGGT
The DNA here is from genome assembly GCA_964006365.1 of Trididemnum miniatum. Taxonomy (NCBI): domain Eukaryota; kingdom Metazoa; phylum Chordata; class Ascidiacea; order Aplousobranchia; family Didemnidae; genus Trididemnum; species Trididemnum miniatum. The sequence goes on from OZ023244.1 coordinate 5,108,258, forward strand.
AGGCTATTTCCAACATATTTGTATAAATAGTTTTTCGCGTTGGTACAGTTTTAAAAAAAAAAGTAACTTGTTGATTTTTCACTCAGCAACGAGCTATAAAGCTGTCTGCAAAATTAAAGTACCTTGAGACCGTTTTAAAACGTAAAAAATTTTCTGCGTTTTTATTGAACAATATTTGATTTTCTACCACAGAAGCTTAATTAATATTTTAGAAAAATTGACCCAGGCACAAAGTAGACCTCTTGTAATTTTTAAATCAACACACTTACACTTTTAACTTCACGCTCAAGCCCATTTGGAAGCAGTAGAAACAATATTTATCTTTTATTGAAGAGGTTTTCAATATAAACAATTTCCCCGGACACAACCTGGCGAATTGTAGACGAAAATATGCAGGCCAAGGACGCTTGAGGCACGCATCTTGATGATCTTGTAGGCCTGTATGGCCGAGTTACGGTATTTCAATATCAATCAAGATTAGTGATTGAACACTCCTTGAGTGAGACAATTACGACGTAACGACGAAGAATAATTAACTGATTTTCTTTGGGCGACCAGGGCAATGGGCAAGCTTGATTGTAATATTTTTCGGACTGTCATTTGTAATATTTTTCAACTCAGCGGACTGTCCGCCTCATAGAAGAAAAAACGCCGGTCGAATGTAGGCTATTTTCTCAAACCGCTTGGTGAGCATAAGAAAGAGATTAATATCAACCAGGGCTCTCACTATCGTTATAGATAGGCTATCTTAAAAGTTCCAAAACGCATTTGCAAGAGTTTCTAAGCTAAAATTGCAAGTTTCCTTGAATGAGTTGAGCATTCACACACTGATAATATTTGTCTTTGTTGCACGGTAGGCCTATAGACCAGGGTGGGAAACCTGCGGCCCGCATAGCTTTTGAATGAGGCCCACGTCATGACTTCGTTAATCCGGTAGATTAGAAAATGATTGCTGATTGCAAGATGCTGGCTGAAGTCCCTTACAGTCAGCATCTGACTCAAGAAGTTTGGTGGCCAGGGTGGTAAAAGGATAAACCCTCGGATTTGGTCCTTCCATCTGTCTTGGAAGAGATGCCCCGCCAAACGACGAGAAAATGATAATCCTTCTTACAGGAGCGTATTTAGGGGGAGACCATTGTGCCATGCCCCTCCCCCCCGTTTTGACTCAGCCTATTAATAAAAAAGAACAAAACTAATGGTGCCAAGTGACTGAAATATGCCAGACTCTTTTGATGGTTTCCGTAGCTTATGGCCAGGGGGGGATCCAGGGGGGTACGATGAGGGATACGCATCCTCCCACCAGCCAGTTTTAAAAATTTTTTTGATGTGTACAATTTTTCCATAATTTCGTACCTCTTCGATAGCAATGCGCCGTAATCACCCATAATCGAAAATGTGCGAACAAAATGCATCATATTTGGCGAATCACTCAGAATTAGGGTCAAAAAATTTAAACAAAATTTGCCTAAAATCATTCAAAAAGCACTAAAATAGCCATAACAGCATGTAAATTTTCAAAAATTTTCCAGGGGAGCATGCCCCCGGACCCCCTAGAGCTTTTCTTGTCTCTCAATTAGCTTAAAATTTGTTCTGCCGAAAAAAATACGCTTGAAAAAAATGTGGAAATTATAGTCCTCCCCTTCTAAAATTCCTCGCTACGCTACTGCCTTCTTAAAAACTTCTTCGCGTTTCACCAGCATGCTGCATTTGTGACGCAAAAACCGCGCAAAAGTCTTTAATTTTTCGATAAAGTAGCCTATAACTCACAATGAATGGTTGATAAATTTTTTACGTAAAATTGCGTATTTTTAAGGCGAAATTTAAAAATGTACAGTTGATGTGGCCCGCTTAAAATATTATGCAACCGATTATGACCCTTTGTGCTTCACCGGTCCCTCATCCGTGGTATAGATTCTCTGTTCAGTAAAAATCGGAACAAAATTCATTGTTTTGCTTTGTACTAAATAGGCTATTTTTAAAATGGGTGAGCTGCATTTTTAAAGTTGGTTAATACGGTTACATAATGTCAAAAAAAAAATTAAGACATTGGTAAACAAAACATTTCATCAATGTTTTCAATAAACTAGCTTCTTGGATTTTTAGCAAGCTTGTTAGTTGCTGGGTTGACTATGGCGGGCTAAGCAACAATTACCAACAGCAATCCGTATGCTTAAAATTGCAATAAAAAGGGCCAAGCAAAATAAAAACATTATGTTTCCGCCCGGGCTCGAACCGGGGACCTTTCGCGTGTTAGGCGAACGTGATAACCACTACACTACGGAAACACGACAGCGAAGTCGCTCATTTCACCAATTGACGATTATTACAAAAAGGTAATCATAATGAAGATGCCTTAAAAGACGATTATCGGTACCATTTACCAATAATATAATTTAAGACACCAACTGCTCAAAAGACTGTTTTCGGTTTTAAAAACCTTAGGTAAGCTTAGTTAGTTAATAGCTACCTTGGCTGACAATTTGTCGTGCTTCTGTGTAATGCCCTTTTATTAAAATCAAGCAATCAAAGTTTTCTTCGAATTTCCTCGAATGTTCATTAATCATAAATATTTCCTGCTCGTAATCGTACGAAACAATTCAACTCTTTATTTCGTTATCAGCCCGCCAGGTGACTTAACCTCAATCAATCAATGCTTTTTTATTCTTGAAAATGCAAATATTACGATAAAGCGACAGCGTCTGAGAGAAGAGGTTCAAGTTCAAGCCTACACTGAACTGTTCCGAAAACAAAATTTTTAATCGCTGATGGTCAATCGCTATTTCGCAAAGTTGTATCTGTTCCGTTCAAAATGCAAATTATTCTGCGCAATCTTTGCTGTTGTCATTGCTTTTTACATCATTCTCGCCTTCGTATAATTTTGTGTCTCCACCTCACTGCATTGATAAATTTTCTGTTTCATGACTTCAAAACCTAATCCAATTATATTTTTATAGCTGTTAGCAAATGAAACCGCAGGATGGAGACAAAAAATAAAAAAACAAATCTTTATTATACTCTCGGAGTCGTGGTATTATCAGGGGCGTAGCCAGGGGGGGGGGGGGCAGGGGGCCCGGGCCTCCCAATCAAAATATGCTTGACTACTAAAAAGCTAAGTACAGTAGAAAAAACTCGGCAGCCTTTATTATGGTTGGGTTGGTTAGTTTGTCTGGTAGCTACGTTACAAATCTATGTGTTGGTCTAACGAATGTTTTCAGGGCAAGTAGTGTAGACCGATCGAGACCCGTCATTGTTACTAAGTTGAAGTTACTATCGGAACCAAGCAAATCGGCACCAAGCACATTCCGCACTGTATAAAAACGCACATCTCTATCAGGTGTTCTGAAAGTACAAAACGCAAGCCAAGCGCATCAATTACCTCACGCTGCGATAATTTCTCTAATAAGAAAGATACGCGGAAAAAATTATTTTAAAATTCCTAACCGACATCAGCGCTGTTTTAATTGAACTTTTAAAATCAAATTTCAACCAAGTTTTACGACTGTAACATTAACCTTTTGTTAGCGTAATAAGTCTTGGTTATTATCATTGTGCTTTTTGAGCAGGTGAAGTTTGACTATATCGAGCCACAGTCCCTACTATGATCGAACATTCGTAATTTTAATGTCGAAATATGAACAAGTTTAGATTGAAGAAAAAGCTACAAATGAACGTAGTTCAAAAGATTAATTAAGAATGTCACAACTAAAAAAGAGAAAAATTACCGAATAGGCTATAAGGCTGCTGCGTATCTATACAGTAGTCGTACCAATGTGCTTGGTAGGCATGCAGCATTAAATAAAGAGGCCACGGCCGGATCCAGGGGGAGGTTGCATCCCCCCACCAGCTATTTTTAAACATGTTTTTGATAAATATAATTTTTCCATAATTTTGAGCCTTTTCGATAACAATAAGCCTTACGCCCTAAGCCTACATAATCGAAAATGTACGAACAAAACGCATCATGGTTGGTGAAACACTCAGAATTAGGGGCAAAAAATTTAAACAAAATTCGCCATAAAATTGTTAAACAGATACTAAAATGGCAACCACATCATGTAAATTTTCCGGGGGAGCATGCCCCCGGACCCCCCTAGAGCCTTTTATATTCTCAATATGCATTAAAATAATTCTGCCAGAAAAAATACGTTTGATGTGGTGTCCCCTCCCTGAAAAAATTTCTGAATACGTCGCAGACACAAAAACATTTTTCAAAGGGCTTATTTACACCTATTTTCGGTCTAACGTCTTTGTATTTAGTTAACATTCAACGTAATTCAAAATTTTATCCTCCACCAAAATTTTCTGGATCCGCTTCTGAATGAGGCATTATGGTAAGAGATTTCTTGTAGCGTTTTCTTTGCGGTTCGGACGATGAAGTTTGGGCCCCCCCCCCAATCAAAATTCCTGACTACGCCACTGGGTATTATGCCGAAGCGTGTAACGAGTGGCGGTCTGGCGAGGTCCATTTCCGCGGCTTAGCGCCAGAACGTTGCATATAGTTGATGATAGTCTATGCCGTCGAAACGTTTTTTAGACAATGTTAGTTTTGCCTAGTATTTACTGTGCTCTAATCTTAATGGTTGTAAAAACTTTTAGCGTGTGGGTACTGGGTACTCGTTTGTCTCAACTTTCAGGTAAAAAAGACCCTACTTTCTATTTCTTTAAATGCGATCGACAAACTATTACACTGAAAAAAGTGTATTAAAAATTAACAAAACAATCACTCACGATAAACTAAAAACAAAACGCAAAAGTCACCAAATGAACACTGATATCGTTCACTAGTAAAAAATATTATAGTAAAACAATTCAACCAAAAACAAACAGTTGCTCAAAAAAGACTTATTGATACGGTAAGCCGTGCGGGAGTAGGGGGAGATGGGACTACGGGGGCCATATAGTACCAGGAACCCCAGTTCAGGGGCACAAGATCTATTGCTGACGTCGAAATCAGTTCTACAAAAATGCAAGAGCCCCCAGAATCTTATTACGGTCCTAACGGTAATATAACGCTGCAAGTAACAAATTTACTTTTTTTTTTGCAGTGAAATTGAACTGTTTAATTTGAGAGCAATTTAGTCTTTTTTAAATAAGTTGTTTTGCGTTTTAAAATTAGACTTTTACAAGCCGGAAAGCAAGATGAAGCACGGCCTCATTCAAAACCAAATTTCTAATTATGTTAAGATAGAAAATTAAAAACAATATTGCCATGTAAGCGCGTCTTGGTTTACCTACTAGCTTTTTCTGGTCAAGTCTTAATAAAAATTACACCAAACTTAAAATAATAAAATAGATTAAACTATTAGGACAATTTGCAGCCACAAATTTCACATTTGACTACATTCATTCACAAAAAGGACACTACATTATGGCCTGATGGGAACATGCAGCAACACATAGTAAGTACAGTACCGATGTAGCAAGGGTAGCAGTAAAATTCAACAAGAACTGCAGCGATTGGAAATTCCCAATCTGGTTTCGACCCAAATATCCTTGTACTAAGAAAGTAGAGAATGGATTTACATCTGAAATACAAAAAGTTCATTGTTGTTAGCCAGTGTTTAATTGGACTTGTCATTATGGGACGAGTGGTAATTGGATGGCCATTACCACAAGGAAATGGGCAATAACTATTTTGCCGATCTCCCAAACAGCATTTTGTCTGACATTTTTGATGATTGCCCTCATGGCTGCATAGATAATAATAACTTCGAACCCCAAACTGCATTAAGTTAACAACATGAATCAATGCCTTGCCTTGTACATTATAAAGGAAATGCATAATACTAACTCACTTTCGGAGGCTGATAACCAGAATTAGAATTAGGAGACGTTCGAATATCGCCATGCATGTTATTAACTCCATATCCAATCTGCAAATACAAATTTCACATTTGAGAAAAACAGTTTACCAAATCCAAGGCTGAAATCTCATGTTAAAATGTGTTTTGTCATATTGGTGCCCACTACCCACGCCCTATCTTTCAATAAACGTTTTTCACCACACGACTAAACGAAAGCCACAATTGCAACCCTTTTACGGCGAAGAACTGATGGCACTTAGGGAGTGACTAGACCGTAGCGGAATAATAACTTTTTACTAGATTACAATTTAAAGTTACTTGATACGAGTCATTCGCAGATGTGGCACCATTTGGGTTATCAATCGGAGCAACTGGTGAAACGGATAGAAATGGTACAGTTCGCTCTTCGGAACCAACTTCCGACTTCTTGTCACGTGATTCTTCTTGGGCCAAATTTCCGAAAATGTCTTCCGCATTCAAACTGGCCATTGAGTCATAGCCTGTTTGAACAGCAGGGATGGAGTCTGGGAAGATCTGAACAGCTTCTTCTTGATCTTTAGCAAATGTACGATGAGACGTCAGAGCACTTTCATCAGTATCAGGTTTATCAGGTATAGTTTCCCACATCATACGAGCGTGAATGTTGTGCAAACGTTGATGATGCATCTAAGAATCGTGAGTTATTCTAAGATCTGCTCTATATTTAAATAATCGAGAGCAACTAAGCATGTCTCGACTTGTCTGGTCGACTTTCATTCCTTTACAAAATACATTTTGGCCGAAAAAATTTATTGTATATCCGACAATGAAGTGGAAACATTAGAAATTCCAAACTACCGCAAACGAACCTACCATGTTTTATGATTAGTCTAAATGTACCTTAAAAGCTGGAAAAACAACAAAAGTACATGAAAACAGAATCATGTAGAGCATTTAAAACAACCTAGCATATTTTTGCACAATCCTTACACCCTGAAAAACATACAGAACTACACAATTACCTCATGCATGTACAGAGCACTCATACTCATTTCCATTGAGGTCATTTCTCTTCTTCTATCAATTGAATCTAATCTGTTTGGTAGCAATGGTTTGACATCAAGTAACGAATTTGACGTTGAAGCTCCTGAAAGTAGCAATTAATGCCCAATTAGACCACTTCAATTTTACAAAAAGAAACTACAAATAATAAACTAAGGGAACTCTTTTAACCTGGATGAAGAAGTCTAGAATCTACACCATCTTTAGAGCCACCTTGAGGGTTAGAAAACGACGCCATAGCACCAGGATACCCAGCAGTGGGAGCTGGATATTGGTTGTTTTCAGCACCTGAAAAAAAGGATTACGGTAAGCTCTCGCAAGTAGTGTGAATAGAACCGGAATGAAGTGGCACTCTCGTTCCTTATGATAGCATAACCAGCATAAGGCTCACGACAGCTTTTGTTTTTTGACTGTTAACATTCCAAATGAAAATCCACTGCGGAATATTAACCTCCTACAAAGCATACCACTGCACAAGTTCAAAACTAACACAAATTGAAAAACAACGTTAACAATGTTTCAATGAAGCAGGCCAAGCGTCGCGAACCAATTTACCAACATGGCTTCTTTTAGTAGTTATGGGTATGGTCGATGCACCTACAACAATGTTTCAATTACGCCTGTTTGCTGAGTATGTCATGCAGAAAAAAATTTGATGATGAAACTTACAGTACTTTCCAAATGATCTACACACACAAAGGCGTACCGGTACTTCATCATGTAGCAGGCTTGATAGAAAACGGTAGAGGCTGTCTTAACCGGTAAAAGGTAGCCGTGAAGATGTAAACAAAGTATTGGCGCTTAGTGGGTGAGATCACCGGATATAGCTTAGTAATATAATGACACATTAAACGTCTTATGCCGCGTATGATTCGTGCAATTTCTTACGTAATTTCTCGCCCACATAACCGTAACGCGTAAAATTGCCCGAGCGTGCATCACGATAAATAAAGTTCAACATGATCCCGCAACTAGTTGACATTGACTCGCATTAAAAACATTTTTGTAACAGTTCTGAATTCGGCACGCCAGAGATGCCATCGCAACAACAAAATTAAGTCGCTGTAATTCACCTTTATTGAAACCAGGAAGATAAGAACCCATTCTGCTATCAGCCAGTGCTTCTCGAATCGTCATAGGTCGCTAAAATAACAAAATCTTATGCAATTTTTCAATCTTTACCAAAGACATACATATCACTGTCTTCGAGTTTCCGATTTTCCTTCTTGTTGTTTAAATTACTTGAAATGTTAACAAATTATGGAAATTAAGTTGAACTTAAAGACTAGTTAATTACTACCAAACGGCATTTCATTTCTGATTGAACGATGCTGTAACAAGATCGATAAACTGAAACAATTATATAAGAATTAAAGTCTGTTCAAGACCCTGATTGGTCGTAATAGTGTTCATTGTCTTTATTTTCTTCAGCTTAAACCGATTACATACCATCGTTGCATCAACATTTAGCGAAGAAGATAAAAGGTTTTGAGGCACAGCTGCTTCAGATAAAGCTGGCATATTCATCTAAAATAAATTAGCTGAAAAATACTATACACATAATATTTACTGTAAAACCTTACCATTTTACAACCTTCAACAGACAAAACAACTCACAAAACTCAGGATCGAAATGATGATTCATTAATTTATGCGTCTTATACCGTAGCTGCCAGAGAGCCATGCAGCGATAGCGATATACATAAGACAAGTAAAGATCTAAACGGAGCAATCAAAATAACAAACCTTCACTATACTCACGTTATTACGCCGAAGCGTGTAACGAGTGGCGGGGCCCATTTCTGCGGCCTAACGCCAAGGCAACACAGCTCCGAAGAAACGTCGCGGTGGTGACAAGCCGTTGACGACACTGTGTCCGATTTGACCGGCCCGGTATTCGAACCCCAGACCTCCCGCACCGACATCATTGTCTTAACAACTGAGATAATGGCTGTTTTTAATTTCTTACGTCCGCCTTTCAACTCTAAATTGAAACAAAGTCATTTTACCTTGACTGCGGATAAGAACTTATCTTCTTCTTTAGGAACAATCCATTTCGGATTTGTAACTGCAAAATGCATCAAAGATAATTCCACTTTACCATCATCCGCCTTCTGGAAGTAAGCAGGTTCGTCTTGGCTTGTATCGTGCCACTGCAACCAAAAAAACGTTAGAATATCATAGCCCAGCTCGGAATCGAACCACTAACCTTCGGATCTCCATGCTTGTTGATATCCAGCTGTGCAAAAGAACAAACATCACCAACTCCAGCAATGTCGATGGTGAAGTGGCGGATGAAATCAATGTATCGCATTGATCGTGGCCGCATCCAGAAAATCAGAATGAAAGGAGTAATGATAGGAGAAAGGAGCTCCTCCAGAATGTAAACCTGAATTTAAAACACACAACGAAGATGATCAAACGCAAAAACTTCGATAAAAGACTAACTAAAATTGGCTGACCGTAATGCAGATTAAGTAAGTTTGTAGTAACCAACTTCATTCAATTTCGCACACACCTTCACAGCTTAAATTTAAATCACCAATTTCAGCAGATCCATCAAAACGATTCAAAAACAAATTCCTCATAAACATTGAGCTGAAACTAGAACCTGCGAAGGTCTAGTAAACACACAGGGCGAGGTACCTAATTGAAACAGTAGCTGAATATATCGATTTGCTAAGTCAAGTTTATCAACCTTAGAATAAAAATGGAATCTACTGACATACACAAATCCTTTGTTTCACCACAAATAAAAGTACAAACTCTGCCATAACAAAACGCGACTGAAATGCAGTGAAACTTACGGCTTTATATTGAAAAAGTTGCGCAAACTGATCACGAACTAAGTAAGTATGTTCCTGCCCTCTCCACGAATCAGGAGCATAGTGAACTTCAGCGATAACTCGTCGCATAAGTCGATCAGGACAAGAAGCAGCATTCTGAAAAAAAAAAATTGAAATTTGATTTTTTTCATCAAGTTTTTTGGTTTTGAAATTTAAACTGCTTTTTTCCACAAACGTCACCAGATGTGGTGTAACTGTTCCAGACAAATACGACTGTAAAGAATGATACGATATTTTGCAGGGAAAAGGAATGATGCACGGTTAATGCAGGGTTTACAACTCACGAATGCCACTTAACACACCACTCAGCTTACACCAGGGGTGACGAACCTATTTGCTATTGCGGGCCACTTTGTCACTTACCAATAAGAAAACGGGCCGCATAACTTTTCAGTCATAAACCTATTATGAAACCTGTTAAAAACGAAAAAATTGTTCATCAGCAGTAACGAACAACTGAAAGTAATACCATAAAACTCCGTGTACAATCTTTCGTTTCTTTTCTGAAGACATCGAAATATACGGTTAATTCAAACACTGATTAAAAAACAGAATAACAGATAACTTGAAAAAGCTGAAAAATTTGCATAAATGGTACTACAAGCTCACCAATTCATTTCTGCACTCTTACGTAATCCCTATTACTGCAAGGCAAGCTAAGCTCTCACTCAATTAGTTTACTCGCATGCTGCAGTGCTGCACTTAGTGGCGTAGCAAGAAATTAAGGGGAAGGGCCATAATTTTCACATTTTTTCAAACGCATTCTTTTTCGGCAGAACTAGCTTGAAGCTGATTGAGAAACAAAAAAGTTTGTAGGGGGTCCGGGGATATGCTCCCCTGGAAAATTTTGAAAAATTTACACGCCGTAATGGCTATTTTATTGCTTTTCGAATAATTTTCACGCAAATTTTGTTTAAATTTTTTACCCTAATTCTCAGTGCTTCGCCAAATATGATGCACTTTGTTCGCACATTTTCGATTATGCGTGCTGAAGGGGTAAGACTTATTGCTATCGAAGAGGTTCGAATTTACGGAAAAATTGTATAGGCCTACATCAAAAATAATTTTAAAAATGGCTGGTGGAAGGATGCATACCCATCATCCTACCTCCCTGGATCCGCCCCTGGCCATAAGCTACAGAAACCGTCAAAAGAGTCTGGCAAATTTCACTCACTTGGCACCATCGATTTTGTTATTTTTTATTAAAAGGCAGAGTCAAAACGGGGGCCATGGCACAATGCCCTCCTAAATACGTTCTTGGCTGCACTATACTGAAGCAGCGACGGACCACGAATTATGTTATTATTACATAACAATGGATGAACTGCTGAGTCCTGAAACAGATGAAAGGCTTGTACAGTACGTTTGTATGATTCCTGTGTGATACGCGCATGGCTCAATTGGGGGCTCAGCTTTTGATATCGCATCGCAAAGACCAGACGGGAAAAAGAAAGTTTAAGAGTACCGGTCTCGCTAAATCATTCGCGGGCCGCAGGAAATTCTTCCGCGGGCCGCATGTTCGTCACTTCTGGCTTACACAAATAGCAAAATTAGTTTACAAATTATCTTACATTTTCCTATAAGAACTTAGTTAACATACAAGTTGTCGTAGTAGTTACAATTACTGAAATTTTGCAAAGCAATTCGCTTTAAAGTCAAGCAATGTTTAAATTAAAGTCACAGCAATTTCCAAGCCAGTACTGTATTAGTGTAAATCCAAGTCTGTTATAATTTCTATCACCTCGTCAGGAATCAAGGTTCGACATATATGTACCACAAATGTCAGGCCAGCGCCAATTGCAAACAGATGTTCGACTTCCAGTACGTCGATATCCCAGATTGTCAGCACGACCAAGACAGCAAGAAAAGAACCAACAATGAAAGCGACAGTTCTACAAAACAACACTTTGCTAAGAACGAGGTCAATCCTACCACGTTGATAACGGATTAAAATTAGCGGAAATTCAGAGCCACTTTTTAATGACAAACAATGCAAATCGTGTTCGTGAAAAAATGAATGCCGTTATCACAAAGACACAGTTGTACGTAAAAAGCCATCACGCAAAACACTTTTCCGATTTAATACACGATGCAAACTGCGAGCAAATAAATGCTACATACGTGAATACAGTAGTATTATAATAGGACCAACAGCAGTGGTCGCTTTACACAGATTATTTTATTATGTCCACACCTTCAGTTAAAAGGATTAACGACTTAAAACAGATTAAATGCAAAGAAACAAAGAAAGCAATTTTAAACGTCTGAATCAGTTAAGATTAACCTTCTACAAAGCGCATTGAATTGAAGAAACACAGCTTACTCACTTGGCATATAATGACAGAATTGGGGAGGAAAATGACTCCATGTACAACTTAGCATGTTTGTAACCACGGTTGAGTCGGCCTTGAAACTCGTGGGGCAGCTCATTAAAATGTCTATGATACAAATAATCACAACTAAACACTACAGCAAAGAAACTCTCAACGCATCGTCGCATTTTCTTGAAAAACTATAAACAATTGCAGTATTTCCATATTGCATAAAGCCTGTATTCTGGATACAATCACTCAGGGTGTTCAATACAGCATGCAGTATTTTGTCCTTTGATTTTTCTCATGCATGTCTGTCTTGTTTGTGAAAATAACCGCAATGCAACAGCCACAAGCAAACGTCAGAAACAAAATAAGAAGACTAAGAGAAAAACTCTCAATGCACACGGTACACATAATTATATACACGCATAATTTAGGATTGAAGTACCGGTACTATTGCATTTTAAACAGCATAGATTGATTTTAAAACATTTCCGTACAGAGTAAGACCACAAACACACTCGCAACAAATTTTTTAAGCCGCATAATTGCAGCTTAGGTTTTTACAGTATATACTGATTCAAACACGTCTCGGAAGATGACCAGGTTACACGCGAAGCCAGCTTCGAAGCTCAATGCACCAACCACTCCGCCAACTCTATGCGCAAATTCTTACTAACCTGAAGTAGTGCCTTGCATATAGCGACCAGGTGCGGGCACCAAATGCTCCCGGTTCTCTCTTGAGAAGATCTGTGTAGCTCAGAAACGTATACCAGACTTGCCAGAAGAAAATAAATGGAGATAGGACAAGGTTAATAAGACCCATACGTAATAATTCACTCGACAATTTCTGAGCCAATTCTTCACGTTTAGAGCGAATTTTATACTCGTCCTGAATAACAAAAAAATGAACAGTTAAAAGAACCTACTATCCAAAAATACACACTCTTTTGGCAGGGACAAGGCTAACCGCGCGCAGGTAATAGATCCTACTTGACGGGTTCGTTTCACAGCTGAAGCCGGTCGCATGTGACAAATATACAGGGTGGCTGCTGGCTCGAAAAGCGCAAGCTCACTTCGCAGTTTCCTTCAATTACTGTTGGATTTTCTATTCAATATATAATTACCTCAGTTATTTACAGTATTTACACATCCAAACTTGAATTAACAGCTGCTTCCAAGACCAGTCTAGTAGTCCAGACCAACAAAAACAGGAAGAGAGAGCTCAAAGCGTGTCCTCTGGATTAACGATTGACTTTTGAAGTACAATAAAAAAAACTCCATTTACCTTTAGGTGAAATCGGTTTGAAAACAAAGCTCGAGGTCCCCAGAAAAATATGAATTCAATATTATATTTTAATCCTTCAGTGAAGAAGACGGTGTCACCCAAAAATGGAAGTCTGAAGCGAGGAGGTAGCAAGCCCTTGTTGACCATTGCAATCATAAAATTTTTAAAACGAAGAATTCTGTCATGAAAAATAATAATTAATTTGCAAAAAATTAACTCAACATGGACAATACCATTACCGCAAATTTAAAAAAGAAGCACAACCTAGAGTGACTGATAGACATAACTTCCTCACAAACCTACAACTGCGGTACAAAAGCTATATACCGTATATCCTCGCATATAAGCCGAGTTTAAAACTCAATAAAATTGTTGCCAAACTAAAGGGTCGGCTTATATGCGCATAACTCTGATCGGTAAAATTTTTAAAATTCCACTTAGCACTGTACTTGTTCTACAATAAACTGACGAGCATAAAAACACGCAAACGATTACATGGTATGCCCAACCAATCACAGACTGTTACTATCTTTTTTTCTTTCACGCGAAATGGAAAAAAGATACCGGTACACATTACAAGACAGGAAAGATCTCTTTGGGGAGTCTGAAAGTGATAATGATGATGAATTTAAAGGATTTTGAGATATCATAACAATAATGGTTATCATTTTGTTTACCGTAATTCTACTCTGCAACCTTTTGTTATGATATGATTTGTATATATGCGTGTTATGGTTTGTAGGGTCGGCTTATATGCGGATTTTTATAAGTTTACCATTTCAAGGTTGTTTTCTAGAATCGGCTTATATGCGAGATAGGCTTATATGCGACAATATACGGTAGTTATAAACCAACGTATGCTCTTAGGACTTAAGCTGCAAGAACCTTGCAGTGTGTATTACTTAAAAATTCAATAAACTAAAAAACAAAAGCAAAACCTGTTATAAATATCAAGTTCGGTGAGCTGTTGTTTGTGGATGCACATTTGCTGTTCTTCCTGTACCTTTATCAACCTTTGTTGAATTTCCTGCCATGATAGCTCATCTAGTTCTTCCTACATGCGGTTAAAAGGCGCTAATTAAACGCTACATGCACCCAAAAATCAGGAAGTCGATAAACTGAGATTCTTCACTCACCGGCTTTATGTGTAAAGCTTTGCGAAAAAAACGTCTTATTTCAGTAAGTTGAAAAATGTTGTAAAGAATTTTTCCGCAACGAAAAATACCAACGCAAGTAGCAACAATAAGAAAAAATATAAGCAGTGGGTTTCTTGCAATCCTGCAAACAAATTTGTAGTTTCAAATGAGCAATATCTATGCAAAAAAAGTGAAAATTGTCAAACCAGAATATAATGGCTTATACAGTAGGCTAAGTAACTGATGCAATAAAATGAGAATATCATGGGAGTTGCAACAAAAATTTAGTAAAAACACGTAATATATTAATTGGGAGATTTTTACATCAGTTAAATTACACATTTTAAAAACATAATAGAGGATAGAGATGTTTGGAGACCCCAACTAGAGCAGCTGCCTCACGACCCCAAGGATAAGTGAGTCTAGAAAAGATAGATAAATAATTAAATTATTGGTTTAAAGCTAGCAGCATTATTTGAAATTCAAAGAAAAACACAATTTCGATAAATAAACACAAAACTTCTAACCTGGATGAGCACACAGCACTTGAATACACAACATCATCAATGCTGACTTTCCCAGTAAAATTAGTGGGTGGCACATTATTAGCAAACAGCACATTGTAGTCGACGCAAGAAGATAAAAAAGTTAAGAGACCAACAATAAACACAAATTCCCTAAAAAAGCACAAAATTATTATATCAATGACGAACTTCGACAAGCTTAGTGTCCGAAGTATAACAGGTAAGTTCAAAACTAGTTCATAGAAGTGTAAGTAAATCACAAAACAGCAAAGCAGTTTCCCTGAACTTAGAACTCAGTTCCTGGACTTCCCTTAACCTTAAACACAGTGAACTACGCTTTCAAAAAAATCTAGAAGGTAGAAGTTAGCTAGAAGTGATGAAAACCTGTATTGGGCATTGGCATATCTATACTTTACAATTAACAAATACTGACAACCTATATACATTTCAGGATAGCTAAAAATGCTATTAAATGAACCAAAGCAAAATTTTTTGCAAAAAAACAAAAGCTACTAACTATAAAACAGAAAGTTCCTATATATGTAAATATACTGTAAGTACACCGTATACTTTCCTACTGTAAGAACAATATATACCTACACAACAGTACAAAAAGCTTACCAGAGGTGGGTACTAAATTTTTTAACCAGTTTTGTTTTAAAAGCTAGATTGCAATAGTTGCGTTTTCTTGCTTTTGAAGACTTGTTGAGTGTTCTGGCATGGTGTTTCAATGAATTCAAAAAAAGCCCACCTCTGAAGCTTTAGCAGTGACAAAAACTGTCGCTACTTACGTCAACTGGAGAAACATTTGTGAAAGAATATACATAAACCCATGGTTTTGGTAATATTGATAGACCCGAATGAAAAAGCTGTCAAGGTCTTCTATGTGATGCCACAATGCTATAAAGCAAAGCTTAATTAATTGAGGTATTTTTTGCTGTGCATGGACACTAACACTGTTCCATCCAAGCTTTCACAGCAAGTGCGAATTTGCCCAAAAATATATTGTAACAAAAAATGGATGTGTCTATTTCACCGCAAATTCCGGTTACCAAACTTTGAAAATTGTGGTTGCGTAACCGCTTTTCAGTTCCTGTAATGCCTTTTTCACAGTACAGGAACTAAAGTGGAAGTTTACCGTTATGCAACCACAATTTTCAAAGTTCAGTAACCGAAGATTTCAAGAAATCTCCAGTGAAATAGAAGCTTCCTAAAAAAAATTACCCATAGATTTGGAGGTTTAAAGAATGTTTCACCCAATTTTTACTTTAAAGTTGTTTTCAGAGTTCGAAACTTTTGTTTTGCACCAAAAATACAGTATTGAACACTTTGGTTTAAATTCAGAGAAAAAGCACCATTGGAGTTGGCAAGCTTCAAGGGAAATTGGAAAATTTTGCCTAAAATAAGCTACTCATTTTTCTCAAGTTTCGCACCTTAGAGGGAACAGCAGATACAAATACAGGCATAGATCACATCATTCGTAATTGTCCAAAAATACAAATATTAAAAGAATCAAAAGTAAAGCTATAAATATCACAATAATTTTTTTGCTAAAGCAATTTGCTCAAGATATTTTGAAACTTGATGGGAGTCTCTAAATTGAAAAATCAATACCCCTTTGTAGCAACACCACATACTGATATAGTCTGGTCTATGAGCACAAAATCATTAATACTGAATAACAAAGCACACCAGTATTTTAGCTGCATTTTTATCAGTTTATAGTATCTACCTTGGGAGCTGTAAATTTGGGTTTGATTCCAAGTTGTGTCAAACCAATGATTTCAAAATTGGTATTCACAGCTTACTTGTTTGACACTCAGCATTAAACAGTTAAAGGGACAGTGAGAAGAACAAGCCGGTAAGTTTACTTGTCAAGCCAATGGAAAAAACACTTAGCAAGATTCCCCCATCTTGGAGTGATAAGCAGATGGCTGACAACACCTAAACAAGCTCATTGATCACTTTCTTGTGATAGGAGAATAAATGTGCGACTAAAATACGGTACTAAAAACCAACAGGTACCGGTTGACACTACACAGTATGCCACTACCAGAATACAGCACAGCCTTATTAGTAGCCTACTAGCCTAAGCCACCTTAGATTAGGATCTAACATAATCATCTCCTCACCTTTATCACTATCAGGAACATGCATAAGATAAGCATCTTCATTTGCAGGTTGTTCATTTTCATCAGGTAAATCAAATTTTTGGTAACTTGTATGAAATTCATTCATTATTTACAGTTTACAGGTATCAGTACCATGCAATTAAATAAATCTAATTAAACACAAAACAAATTTCAAAATATAATCTGATAATACTGGTATGTAGCAGACTAATGTTGAAGCTATGAATATACCTGTTGCTATCACCTATAATCAGTGATCACTAGCTCCGTACCAACTAGGTTATCAAGGGCGCTGCTTATTTTTTAGTCTAACCATGGATTACTTAGGGTCTAAGGCCGAGCTTATTATGCAGTATGGCAGGCTAACTGCAAACAATACCAGTAGTAAACTGCAAACAATACCAGTTGTGCAGCCTGGCTAAAACCTGAATTTGACACACATGAAACCAACCAGCCAACAGGCTTAAAAGTCTAGACTACTCTGACCTGCTGACTAGCGGTGTCATGAAATTTTGCAAATAATAACTGAGACGAGGTGAAATGACGTCACTAGCACAAATGTGCTACTAGCACATCGTCACTCGCACTCGCACATTTCGACTCGCACATAACCAATCACTCGCACATCACTGTACTCGCACTCGCACATTCCATGTTTACTCGCACATTATGACCGGACCACTCGCACATATTAACCAATCACTCGCACATCACCGTAGGCCTACTCGCACATTCCATGTTCACTCGCACATTATGACCAGACCACTCGCACATAACCAATCACTCGCACATCACTGTACTCGAACTCGCACATTTCATGTTCACTCGCACATTTCGAGTCTCACATCACCGTACTCGCACATTCCATGTTCACTCGCACATTGTGACCGGACCACTCGCACATTTCGACTCGCACATATTAACCAATCACTCGCACATTCCATGTTCACTCGCACATTATGACCGGACCACTCGCACATTCCATGTTCACTCGCACATTGTGACCGGACCACTCGCACATTTCGACTCGCACATATTAACCAATCACTCGCACATTCCATGTTCACTCGCACATTATGACCGGACCACTCGCACATCACCGTACTCGCACATTGTGGGGTTTCTGGTTATGGGTCCCACTAGCGAAAGCGCAATCTTCGGCCGTAGCCGCGCGTAAACACTCTCGATGGAAATGGATGGAAGGCCCGATAGGCCTAGCTGTATCCTTTTGTAGACTAGCTTCTGCGCAGTAGCCTACCAAACTCTTTTAGGGTTGCTGGGAAAAATAGATTGCCAAATGGATTGCTCGGGAACTTCTGTATCTTCTTTTCTTCAATTTTCAGGCAGTAGTTCAGCAGCAACTTTTAATTAAAATTTAACCAAAACAGACAAGAAATCAGAACACATAGAGCGCCCCTACAAGCTAGACTTCCTGAATGCCGCCAGCTACCTGTATTTATAGTTTTTTTGAACATCGAAATGGACAGTGACGTCACACACAAAATTGGCCAATTGCAGCGAAGCGGGAAATATTAATATTTTCGTAAAGATGTAATATGAAGGAAGTTGCAAGATGAGCATGGTCGCACTGCGGCGCCAGCGAGCCGCTACGAGACAAAAAGTTAAAAATTAGGCGAAAACTTCTATTATGCAAATGAGACATCGAAATTGACGTGTTTGTGACATCATCATCGAAAATGACTTGAAATTCACAGTTTAAGCATTCGTATGATTAGACGTGCCGCTGCGAGACATAAAGTTAAAAATTAGGCGAAAACTTCTATTATGCAAATGAGACGTCGAAATTGACGTGTTTGTGACATCATCATCGAAAATGACTTGAAATTCACAGTTTAAGCATTTGTATGATTAGACGTAAAATATAGTGAATAAAATTAAAGAGGCGGCAAAACCTTTATTTTGATAAATTCGCCACAACATTATGACCGGACCACTCGCACATAACCAATCACTCGCACATCACCACACTCGCACATTATGACCGGACCACTCGCACATCACCGCTCTCGCACATCACCGCACTCGCACATTATGACCGAACCACTCGCACATTTCGACTCACACATAACCAATCACTCGCACATTCCATGTTCACTCGCACATTATGACCGGACCACTCGCACATCACCGCTCTCGCACATCACCCTAAATACGGTATTATGACATCGCACATTATGACCGAACCACTCGCACATTTCGACTCACACATAACCAATCACTTGCACATTATGACTGGACCACTCGCACATTATCACCGGACCATTCGCACATAACCAATCACTCGCACATTTCATGTTCACTCGCACATTATGACTGGACCACTTGCACATCACTGTACTCGAACTCGCACATTCCATGTTCACTCGCACATTTCGACTCTCACATTCCATGTTCACTCGCACATTTCGACACGCACACAACCAATCACTCGCACATTATGACCGGACCACTCGCACATCACCGCACTCGCACATCACCGTACTCGCCCATAACCAATCACTCGCACATTATGACCGGAACACTTGCACATTGGCCCAACTAACACTCGCACATTCCAGCGTTGCAAAAACCAGACCACTCGCACATTCCGGTGTTGTAAGAGCCAGATCACTCGCATATTGACCAAATTAGCAGTCGCACATTCCGGTGTTGTAAAAACCAGACCACTCGCGCATTGACCAAACTAGAACTCGCACATTCCGATAGTGTAAACCTGCTAAGTGACCGGTGCACTCGCACATTTTCAACATGTTTTATGTTCCGATTAAACTCATACGATGTTTTTCATTTAATAATAGCTGTAAGAATAGAGATATTTACTTTTTTTTAATCACTTTGTACATACTCCAGCCTATACAGATGTATTGTATCAATCTGAGCTAGCGTTTGAAATGAACTTCCGCTATCTCATGAAAAGCATTAGCCAAGGGGATTCTTCTATTTTTTAAGAGAGCATAAGCAAGTCGCTAATGTTTGAAAAACTTTTATTCATTTTAGGCCTAAACGATAAACAATTAAACACGTATCAAAATAAATTTAACGACACAATCCACATAACCAAAACCGCTTCTTTGCCTCATGCAACTTCTCATCAATGCATGACGCATGATACTATCGAGGGCATCCGTCGCATCCAATCTAATAAAAAGATAAGACTAAATGTTGCGCTTCAATGCGACATCTATCGGTGAGTTAATAAGAAGTAAAATGTTTCGGAGCATTTACTGAGCGACAGGCTGAGTGAAGCAATTACAGTACATCTGAACGTCAATCTACCAAGAAGTTTCTGTTTCATTGCACCGGAATTTTTGTGCAGTGCGTGCAAGACGGCAGTATAGTGGTTTAAGTAATTCATTTTCGTACCACCAAAATGAGAATTACCGCCAATATATTCACGTAACAAAGGAAAACACTGACATACCATCTCGGCATAAAAACGGCAAGCTGATAAACAAGGCAAAAAAAACGATAATATAGCAGCATGTAAAAAGGTACAGAGCAAAGTCTGGCCTAGCTAATTTAATACGGAGTTGCACTATCCAACTCAATTCAAGGCATGAAAAAACCTCGCCCAGACACCTTATTGTACATAATTATACACAATTTTACATACCCAATTTCTCTTGCGCAGGTCTGATTGGTTTAGACAACACGCTGCACACACATCCGTCATATCATCTGCCAAAATGTATCAAACGTTTAATTGGTGTTTTGTGTAATATACCGGAGTTAAACTAAATTAGGTCTAAGTCCACGACACTTTCGTTAGTTGACACAGGCTTCTCAATAATCCATCACTAATGGTAATTACGTAGTAATCACCTTCATATCCCCAGTAGTGATTTAAATCACAATTCATACTGTTAGTTTTATAGTTTTGCAACATCAAGTTTCTTTAAAAAAAACGGCCGTTAGCTCAGTGGCAAAGCGCGCGCTATCGGTGCGGGAGGTCTGGGATTCGATTCCCGAGCCGGTCAAATCGGCACAGTGTCGCCAACGACTCGCCACCGTTGCGACGTTTCTTCGGAGCTGTGTAGCCCAGGCGCTCAGCCGCGGAGATGGGCCCCGCAACTCGTTACACGCTTCGGCGTAATACGGCGAGTATAATGAAGATTTGATTTTTTTTGAAGTTTCTTTAAAATATTGTTGTATATTTAGCTTAATAATGGTAAAAGCAGTTGACTTTTACATTATTAAACTAGCAATAAAACATGGATAGCATTGAGATTATGGGTAGGATTTGAAAACCGGGATCCCGGGATTTAATGAATTTTTTAGCTTCCCGTTTCCCGTGTTTTCTGACAAAAATTTCCGGTATGTTTAGTACAGTCACACAAATCCAATTGCAAAAGATTTTTGTTTGGTCCTCGCAAGCGTTAGATTGGTTTTGTGCAAAACTTATGAATAGCATGTTATTGGGCAATGTGACGACACAACACCATTTGCATTAAAAGCAGACAAGTTAGCCTCTTTGAACGACTACAGGCACACATTGAGCATTCCACGGAATTTACGGACAACCAGTCGGACACACAAAGTAATGATAGAAATCAACTTCAAGAAGTCATCACGCAAGAAATGAATTTGTTTGAAGCTACCAGAAAACGGGCAACTAAATTAGAGCTTCTTTTCAATGCTTTACGTAGCATTCCACCGACGTCGGTTGAAGCAGAACGTGCTTTTTCTGCCGCAGGATTGTTTGTTACTTAACTGCGTTACCGTCTGAGTGACAAATCCCTTTATGCCCTGACTTTCCTTCGGAGTTATTACATGAAAAATAAATGATTTTTTGCATTTTTGCTTTACTGATTGTACTTACAGTTACAGAAGTAGTTAAAAACATACAAAAATATCGAAATCACAATACGCAATGATCCCGGCAATTTTCCGGGATCCAGGTTTTGCCTCAAATTTTTCCCGTTTTCCCGGTACCACAAAAGGCCCGCAAATTTGGAAACCCTAATTATGATGATTACCACACAAGTTCTTGAATTAAAAACAAATATATATTCCATCTTAGCATAAAAATGAGCTGGATTCATTTTTGTTAACATTTTGTCTACGATGGCGAAATATCCAAACCTCAAACATTTCTAATCACGGCTTAAGCCTTTTAGACATTATTTAACATTGATATGCACCTGAATTTTCCAAAATCTTTTTGGCAATATTCATCCGACACTGCTGCAGAGCAGTAAGAGAAGACTCGAATGACACACTGGCTGGGGTCATTGGAAGTTTCTCTACCAAAGCTTCTGCTATCTGAAATGACAAAATAAACTCTTAGTAAAATTTAATCTGTACTGTATCAGCATATTTGCTTTTGTCTAATTGTAATTGCTGATTTGTGAAAACTCCATCAGTAGGCAGACGAATACATCCACGCATTCACTCAATTTCACGGCTGACCGAAAACATTTATCGTGGTTTTACTAGAACACTATAAATAATGACAGATAATAACTAACAAACAAACATGCATTTCAGTGATTCAATGCAAACACTTTAACCCAGGGGTGGGCAAACTACGGCCCGCATGCGGCCCGCGAGATCATTTCATGCGGCCCGCGGGCACTTACAGAAAGATGAACCTTGTACCCTAGTGACATCATATGGAAAATAGGACATTTGCGGTCGTGATGACCATAGGCGCACGCAGAGGGGGCCACGGTGCCATGCCTCCCCCTTGGATTTGTAATAAGGTGCTAAAACCTAACTTTCAGTTTATGATTTCTCAAGCTAATAATGGTTGCAGCCTCCTTTTGCATATTTTAGCCAAGCTTCAGCTTTTAGACATAAGCTGCGGAAATATTTTTGCAGTGTCCATAGTGACTGCATGCCCTTTTTCGATAAAAAAGTGTGCTAAACTGAGCGTTCTTTATGTGAAAATCGTAAAAAATCGTTGGCGGTTGGGGCTATGTCCCCACACCCCCTTGGTTTCCAGAAGCACCGGCGGCCTGGGGGTTTCACCCCCTGGGAATTTCGCACCACCCGCCTGGGGGTTTCGCACCGGCGGCCTCCCCACACACCACCGGCGGCCTGGGGGTTTCACCCCCTGACCGCCGGTGGTGTCCCCCTCCCCCCCTTTGACAAATCCTTGGGTGCGCCACTGGGGATGACCTTTGTTACTTTCCTCTTCTAAAGCAGTGCGGCCCTCGGCTTTAAAATTTTTTCCAATGCGGCCCTTCATGCAAAAAGTTTGCCCTCCCCTGCTCTAACCATAACAAATACAAACTAGACGTAACACTAAAAGTTTGAGTATATTCAATAAATGTCAAAATTGCTCATCCCTTAGGACGATTTTATTTGCAGATAGCTCCGTTTTTGATGCAGGTAACGTCATCGACGCAATGGAAAAACCGTTTAACGAAAATGGAATATAATTGCGGAGATTCTAAACTGTGAAGAGGCCAATCTCAGTGATAAGTACCAACAACAAATGATGTTCAGTTGTTCACCATCATAATCAGTAACTATACTACCTTGCAATACAAAAACACCGCAATTGTAAGAGTCGTTTTGTATGGGATGGTTCAATAGCGCAGGTTGCCATTCGATGTTTTGCAAGGCGTTGCTTTTTGCAGCGCATCGATACTTGAAATAAAATCTACACATAAGAAACAAGTTGAAGAAAAGACGAGCACAGAAGAAACATTATTTTTATCAGCAAATACAAAATGTGGAAACTTCATACTCTTACCTTATAACAGTGAAACCGCGAAACTAGTCGTAGAATTGGTTATTACAGTGTAAATTTAGTAAGTCTCTGAAGATCTAACATGATGTGTCTTCGTGCAGTTTAATGCATTTTAGCGATAACCTCTCATAAAAAGAATACAAAACATTTGAGTTCTGACTAATCATGCAAGAGTAAAACTAATATAAAATCTTTTGATTACGCTGAAAGCTGAATTGGTTGAATTGATGCTCATCCCGAAGTTACCAATATGTTAAGAAAACTAGAAGAAACAACGATTCATCAAATACTAAACTCTATTGTTTAATAGATGAAAGTAGGCTAGCCTAGCCTGGCTGTTCATCCGGTAGTAAAGTTAAACAAAATAGTTAAAAGCTATATTCATTTCTTTAACGTTCATATTCATTTCTTTAGCAATTCTTTAACGTTCATCTATTGTTTAATAACTTATTTGTCAGGCCTCATGTATTATAATTGCATTTAGATCACCTAGTCAAGAGAACGAGGGGTTATACATTAACAGGGCCCTTTAATGTTACTGTTTAGGTGATGGAAAACCAACAAAAGCAGCTAACGCCCTATGTTTTGATGCGAAAAAATTAAAGTAAACATTGCGATTTACATAGATTATTATCATACCTCATTGCTTTACAAGCCATAATGGTGGATGTCATTTTCGAACCAAATGGATCCATCAAATACAGCTTCTCCGAGGGTACATGCAAAAACTGAGTGAAAAACGTCATTTACATGTAAGTAATCAATAACAATGAAATAAGAGGAGCCGATGTAAGTTTATATATATGAAAATACAACGGGATAAATGGTAGGCCTTGAAGACTTACTAAATAAACGCTGTAAAAACCAATTCTACGATTAGTTTCGCGGTTTGATCGCTCATCAGGAAGACTCAGGTTTTGAACCCACAACTTTGTGATTGAGAGTTTTACCTCTCCAACCACTCGGCCACCGGGCTGACAGCGTTTTCTATGCAATTTTCAGCTATACATACTCAAGCCCCTGCAACTGCAGGCTTAGCATTGAGCAGTTAGCCTAGTTGGCATGTGTCGGCAATGGCAGGCCTGATTTTATAAGCAATGAAATAAGAGGAGCCGATGTAAGTCTATATATATGAAAATACAACGGGATAAATGGTAGGCCTTGAAGACTTACTAAATAAACGCTGTAAATAAACACGTTAAAGGATTGTTAATTTATCCCGTTGTACATATATAATCAATAACACTTCACCATTTTAGTCATATTGAATGTTCAACACTCACCAGTAAGTTCCAATGATTACCATTTAAATTGTAGGCACCCAAAACAATTTCAGTTGGTGCAAGGTCAACCTAAAATAATGCACTCAATAAGTAATTAAACTTGTTTCACCAATTGGAATTCTGTGTCTTAAATTTTGCACGTAAGAGCATTATTGCACAGCAAACTTACTGAAAAATGTACTATTTAAATCTGTCAACTGCCATGCCTAATAATACTGTAGCTCGTAAATTGCACGCGAAACAGAACTTACCTGTGCCAGGGATCTGCGTTTTAACCGTGCAGAATCTCCGAGAATTGCGGAGCATAAAAACGAGTCCAATCGTAAAATATTATTCCGTCGTCCCACTACCATTTGGAGAACGTAATTAATAACCTGCAAAAAAGCGAGCACCGCAACTGCGATTTGCGAGAAGTGCAGCGTGGTGCAGTGGTTTGGAGCGTCGTTTTTACGACGACCAAGATCGGAAGATTAATGGTTCAACTACCAACCAAGTCTCGCTGTTGCGTCCTAGGATAAGATGCTTCACGATGATTATCTCTGCTTGGTGGAATCTGGCGAGCAGCAAATTAAAAAAGTCAGAAGAAAATTCAACCGGAAAAACTTGGAAACAAAGGCAACTCCTAAGCGAGTCTGAATTCGTCCTACGCACAGCGCCTCCGCCGCTTTCTCGTGATGAAAGGATAAAGATGAAGAAATCAGAAATCAAATCAGCATTTAAGTAAGGTAATTTCCGATGAAAGAACATCGAAGATGATATACAAAAATCGTCTTCTTTAACTTGCTGGAAACACGTAAATGCATATCTGAACGGCAAACGAAGTTACACAAGGTCAAAGCACTTCTGCATAAACTTCAGAAGCCGATTGCGATAAGGAAGTATACTCAACACAAACTAGGATTTGCACTAAATGGAGTTGGACTAAAGCAAACATTCTATTTTACATACCGAGTCATCCAACCAATGATTTTTGAATAAAGTGCAAAAAGAATCATGCGTCAACAAATACTTCTTGTGTAGCATAGTTGCTACAAATAGATTTTTGGGGGATTTGCTCTACAAGTCATGCACCTGAAAAAGCAAATTTTTTTAAAAGCGGAAAATTTAAAGCATGAACTCGGAAGATTTTTAAAAGCTGTTAATCACAACTACTGATAGCAGAACACAAGACAACACAAAACGTGATCCGTTTTCAAGAAATTGCCAAAAAACTATGACAAACTGTCTGATACAGAACAAGTAATAATATCATTGCTTTAGAAGGAACCACACTGGTACTTGTACGTTACTTGCACCAATGCGTGCAGTAGTGAGCCTACTGCCTAGCAGAGACGTCCGGTATTCACATTTCAAAATCCTAATTAGATCTCAATCCGCAAAGATAAATCCATTCAAATCCGAAAATAGAATCTAAATCTTGAATAATCCTACATAATTTACATTTTTTCTTGTAAGTTACCGGCCTGGTGCAGCAGTGAGCAAACTGAATATACAGGCTGTCCCAAAAAAAAAAAGACACCATTTGGTATCATTTGGATCACAAATGGTGTCATTTTTTTTGGGACACCCTGCATATTAAAGTGAATTCATGCAACAAAGCTTAAAATGTTGTACCGTATGCAGTTTTGCATAAATATTTGAAAAGTCTTCACGCCGTTATTATACCTGTAGAAGTAACACGCAACTTGTTCCAAAAAGTTGCAAAACAATTGCTATTTTCTTCACATTATCATGACAATAATTTTTATTCAACAGTAGACTTAACATTAGCACGTTTAGTTTTTCACAAAGCACAGAACACATTTACGCACATAGGCTTGTCTAAATGGAAATCTAACAGCTACTTTACTTACCAGTATCAGTAGGCAAACACAAATGAGGAAGAAGGGATACTGAATTGGACAGAACTTGGAAACTTTTTGCTAGACAAAAAATAAAAACAATGAAATGTTTGGCAGCATGTTTTCAGAAAGCAAATCTTTGATTTAGCATACAATGCATGATAACATAATGTAACTGTGCAATAATATCTTTTTTTGAACAAGCAAACAATCTTTAAACTCTGCACCATGCAAATAAAATACAAGTATTATGCAGAATAGGGTACTAGTACCTTTTAAATGGCGCATGAACGTGTACTTTCTGATAAAAGTGTTAATTGCAACAAGCACAATGAAAATGTGAGTACCACTGTTTAGTTGTGGAGCTTGAACTTTTGCATTGGAGTTTGCAAGGCAAGGTAAAAGCTGAAAACACACAATTGAAACATGTTTCTCACATTGCAAGTCAATTAACAAAATAAAATGACATAATTATGATACTCCAGATCATCGCGAAAGCAATATTTGAGACTAGGGAGTAAACATTAATTGCTGTAAATTTAAGATTGCACATCGGCTAAAGTGTATATTGAAATGCCTCTCGCACCGCACACGTTGAAAAGAGGACCAGATACTGAATACAAAATCTATCTGTAACTTTGTAAGCAAACATACATGTACTGGCACTTGCTGTTAAATTTAGCATTAATATCTTACAATTCATGATAAAATCATAGATTATCGGTACTGTACCTTTCTCATCATTGATCTTATAAAAGACTGATTTTAAAAGGTGAACAGAATGCAAGTGTTGTTTAATTTCTTCATGTAACTCCAATTCATCATTATTTTCTGTGCCAAATGTTGTCCAACATAAGGAACAGCTTTTCTGCACAGAACAATCACCAATCAAGTCTAGGCATTGATCTAAATCTGATCCATAGCCAAAGCTGAGCTTTGCCAAGATGGACGGTGACATGAAAAATTAGAGATGATAAATTAGTCCAGATAATCACCAGTAAATGATAGCTAATTCTGAATGGGTGTACTTACACATGTACCAACTGCACAACTAAAAAAAAACATATCTTTGTTATAGCTGCATAGCCCAGTCGCAGTATTATGCATGCTCATAACGAGTGGTGGGACACATCTCTACGCTTATAGCATTACAGTATTACTTGTTGCACAGTTTCCGTCACTCATTGTTAATATTTTGCTACTCTGAACAGCTGAATATGTACCGGTACCATAGATTTACACGAGTTAATTTGTTTTGATGTTTTGATATTTACCCTCACTTGTTCTATTGTTAGTGTGCTTTGGTTTGCGACCTAGCACCATTGTGCTGTACCGTATCATAAAGGCTAGAAAATGCCTTAATGCCAGGGCAACGCAGAAACGTTGCAGCATTGGCGAGCTGTGCTGTGTGAAATTAACGGACTAAATTAACTTTCGTCAGTACTTGATAACTTCCGTTTAATTTTTGTAAACCCTTATTTCTCTTATTGTTGGTTAAGTTTGACATTGATGAACCAGCAAAATAAGACCAATGAAGTAAAAAAGCAAGACCAAAACAATAAAACATATTGCTTGTGAGCAGAAAAATTGCCTAAATGCTTACGCAAACGTTGATATTATAAAAATTTTAAGCTTTTTGTTGAAAAGAAATGTCCTTTTAAGCCAAAATTAACTATATAGGCTACCAGTAACAAATTTAATTAACTTCTGTTAATTGGAGCTGAATTTAACAAATTAACGTTAATGGAAGTACATAACTGCATTAACGAAGTAGTGGTCAACGAAGCTAACATTTTGCATTAACTTGCCCATCCAGTCTATGGTACCGGTATTTGGCCTAATCTACTATCTCAACATTGTCACTGTGTCAAGCTAACCAGCACCCACCAGTATACGCTATCCACACCAATTTTTCTGACCTAACTAATAACTAGCCTAAATCTTACTAAGCTCCCAGCTTCTTCATTCTGCAAAAATTACCTTGTCTAGTCTACCTGGCACCATAGTTCTCTGGCACAATTGCTATTAGTCTAACGTCATCTGCGCATGTGCGAGTGCTAGGTGCCACACGAGCTAGTAGTCCGGTTATTTAACAGGTTTACAACACCGGAATGTGCGAGTGGTCCGGTCATAATGTGCGAGTGAACATGGAATGTGCGAGTCGAAATGTGCGAGTGGTGCGGTCATAATGTGCGAGTACAGTGATGTGCGAGTGGTGCGGTCATAATGTGCGAGAGGTCCCCATAATGTGCGAGTCAAAATGTGCGAGTGGTCCGGTCATAATGTGCGAGTGAACATGGAATGTGCGAGTAGGCCTACGGTGATGTGCGAGTGATTGGTTAATATGTGCGAGTCAAAATGTGCGAGTGGTCCGGTCATAATGTGCGAGCAAACATGGAATGTGCGAGTGCGAGCACGATGATGTGCGAGTGATGGGTTATGTGCGAGTCGAAATGTGCGAGTGCGAGTGACGATGTGCTAGTAGCACATTTGTGCTAGTGACGTCATTTCACCCCTGTTGTTTCACCCCTGTGGAGTGATAGGCTTTGCCATAACGCTTTTCAGCATATTTTGATTTGGTTGAGTGATTGCAAATAATGCCAATCGCGGATCTTTGGACACTAATTTTCCATTCAGGTACACAAAGCAACCGTGCAATGTATCTTAGATTCTACACTTAACTATGAATGTTCTACACTTAACATTCATATGAACATATGAATATGAATGTTAAGTGTATATGAATGTTAAGCGTAGAATCTATGAATGTCTAGCACAAAGTATAATCAAAAGCGGATCCAGAAAACTTTGGTGGGGGATGCATTTTTGAATTCGGTAGAATGTTGACTAAACACAAAGACGTAGTAACGTTTAGCCCCGGAAAAGGACGTAAACAAGCCCGTAATAAAACTAAATTTTGCGGAACCTGAATCTAAACCGGAGCGATATTTCAAGCGGTTCGATGCCCTGTTCATAACTCATGTTACTTGCGCAGTTTTCCACTGAAAAGCTTACCATCAAATTAAAAAAATAAGGTAATAATATCTACTTGCAGACGCAAAATGAAGCTCCTCAAAAGTACGGGGCCAGGGGGGCCAAATGTCCCCCTTAGCCCCCCTCTCGACGATCCTGGTGACGAACGTTATAAACTAGGCCAACTTCAATTGAAGGCTTACTGGATCAGCAGCAAATTTCGTGTTTTTAAAAGAACTGCTTATTCAAGTTTTCTTTCAAGGACTTTACATTTTTTTCTAACTGGTTTTGCCTCACGCACCAGCCAATCAGTCATGACCTGGAACTCTACTGAAACCGAAAGCAAAAGTTTTGACTATTCATTCATTTTATTTCAATGCTTATTTTGTGTGATTAATTAATCTGATAAGGAACATCTGCTAATAAGAACGAAGTGGCCTGATTTTTCTTTTCGAAATCCGAATTGTTTTTTATTCAAGATTTCATAATCAACCACAGATTTATCCAGTGGCGCAAGAACGTTTTTTAGACAGGGGGGCTCAAAATAGTAAGATCGTGTCAACATCTGGGTGGCTGCAGCCCTTCTCTCGAATCTACGTTATTAGGAGCAGGACACACAGTAAACCTGTCTTGATAGATATTATTTGCATGCCCGCTTAAGTGACCGGAATTTTTTCAGAATAATTTTTTATCATTGAAAACAAGATTGCTTACTACAACTGGGCTTTTCTTACTATACACGAAGTAGGCCTACTACTAAGCATTTTGTAAGTGCATGTATTTGTAAAATGCAAATACCTCAATGACAAAACAGAAAAGTAGGCAAACAATATTTGTCCGATCTAACTTTTGCTTTACTGATCACAATTAATGTAGCAAACAATGCCCGCATTAAGGTTAAAAATAACAAAAAACACTCGATCAAAATAAAGCACTGAACCATTTTTCAACATAATGAAATGTGTAGATATGGGTGTTTAGGTAGACGAACTAGCTTAATTTTATTAACAATCATCGGTACCAGTTTAGTAGTAATTTAGCCGCTTCATTAGGTAGGTAGAAAAAATTCAAAACCATTAAAAAACTCAACCGGAAAAGATAACTTGTACAAGCTTATAAAAGCTTGATCAGGGGTGCCCAACCAGTAGATCGCGATGTACTGGTCGATCTTTGGATGCTCGGCTATCGATCGCGGGCAGATTTGGCATGTACACTCATCAGGCTGGCCACCAACATTTCCAGTTCATGTAACGCGTCCGGGCCGTGAAGACCTTTTTAGCTCTTCACATAAATTTTGGTGGAATTCGGAACATCTGAAAGATTGAGGACCGTTTCTTTGCTCTTCACCGTTTTTTCGTTTACGATTTGCGAAATTCCCATGACCAGTAGCGACTATCATGAGCATTCAGCATTAGTTTGGCCTAAAGTGTTTAGCAGCTACAAGAATTGGCAGCCATTATACTTTTTATTTAGTTGCATATTTATCCTCCTATCACGAGAAAGCGATCAATGCGCTATACGAGCTCGCTTAGGAGTTGCCGACCATCTGTCTACCACACCAAGATGGGGGAATCCCGCTAAGTGCCTTTCCCAACGGCACAACATGTAAACTTGCCGGCTTGTTCTCCACACTGTCCCTTTAATGCTGAGCGTCAAGCAGGGAAGCTGTGAATACCAATTTTAAAGTCATTGGTCTGACCCGACTCGGAATCAAACCCGAGTCTACAGCTCAAGAGACAGACGCTCCATACCACTCGGCCATCTGAGCTACTTCTACTGGTCCATCGTCCATGACTGCTGTAAAGGTTTGCGAACGCTGATATAAAACACGGTTAAAAATGAACTTCAAACACTAAAAATTTTACCAGATTTTACGTTGACCTAGTGAATAATAACTAAGTGATTTTTAAAGGAATAGTGATTCTTTGTTGGTGTAAGGTTTTTTGATTCTACTGAATAATCCTGAAGTGAATATTGAACAATTTTCTGGCATAAATAGCTTAACCAAAGCACAAACAAAAATGCCAAGGATTTAATATGTTAATATCCGGCGTCTTCGTCTAAACAAAAGTACAATTATCAAACTCCAAAGAACTACACTGTTAATCATAAACCTACACTTAAACTAGGATCTCAAGTTACATTTTCTAGCATCGCTCGCTTGCCATCTCAGCTACCAACTGAGTGAGTTGCGCAATGCATCTTCCTGGTGCAACACAGGCAGGGTTGCCAAATGAAAAAATAAATTATCAGCTCACGCTACAGTTGGTAAAAAGCGCTATAAAAATATTTGCTTCATTAAGTATGTACGTTGCGAGCATTAATCCCGTCGCACTCAGTGCATAATTTGTTCAATTGTCAGGGGGGCTCAAATGGTTCAGGGGGAGCTAAAATAAGTCCAGGGGGGGTTTGAGCCTTTTTTACTGGACCTTGAAGCTTTATCCCTCTGGTTAGACTCACGATCCGCCTCTGCATCGGAAATGTCTTTGCAATTACATAAAATCCATACAAAAATTTGATGAATTTATTTGATCCCGACGGACATTTTCCCTCTGAAGCACCTGACCTTTGATCTGACAGAGCGCGCGTCTGGGGTCTTCTCAATAGCAGATCATTTTTTCGCTTTTCCCAACAGCTCGATCGTCAGGGGATCTTAGCGAGAACCGGTCCACAGGCATAGGCGCGGGAAGTAGGGTACCAAAGGGGGCTCAAGCCCCCCCTGGACTTTTTTAGCCCCCTCCTGAACCATTTGAGCCCCCCTGACAATTGAACAAATTATGCACTGAGTGCGACGGGATTAATGCTCGCAACGTACATACTTAACGAAGCAAATATTTTTATAGCGCTTTTAACCAACAAAGAATCACTATTCCTTTAAAAATCACTCAGTTATTATTCACTAGGTCAACGTAAAATCTGGTAAAATTTTTAGTGTTTGAAGTTCATTTTTGACCGTGTTTTATATCAGCGTTCGCAAACCTTTACAGCAGTCATGGACGATGGACCAGTAGAAGTATAATGGCTGCCAATTCTTGCAGCTGCTAAACACTTTAGACCAAACTAACGCTGAATGCTCATAAAAGTCGCTACTGATCATGCGAATTACGCAAATCGTAAACGAAAATGCGGTGAAGTGCAAAAAAACGGTCCTCAATCTTTCAGATGTTCCGAATTCCACCAAAATTTATGTGAAGAGCTAAAAAAAAGGTCTTCACGGCCCGGACGCGTGTGTGGCGAATTTATCAAAATATAGCATTTGCCGTCTTTATAATTTTATTCACTATATTTTACGTCTAATCATACAAATGCTTAAACTATAAATTTCAAGTCATTTTCGACGATGATGTCACAAACACGTCAACTTCGATGTCTCATTTGCATAATAGAAATTTTCGCCTTATTTTTAACCTTATGTACCGCAGCGGCTCGCTGGCGCCGCAGTGCGACCACGCTTTTCTTGCAACTTATTCACATTACATCTTTATGAAAATATTAATTTACCGCGCAAATATTAATATTTCCCGCTTCGCTGCAATTGGTCAATTTTGTGCCTGGCGTTAATGTCAATTTTGATGTTCAAAAAAACTATAAATAGAGGTAGCTGGCGGCATTCTAAAAGTCTAGCTTGTAGGGGTGCTCTATGTGTCCTGATTTATTGTCTCTTTGGTTAAATTTTAACGAAAAGTTGCTGCTGAACTGCTGCCTGAAAATTGAAGAAGACTTAGAAGTTTCCTAGCAATCCATTTGGCAATGAATTTATCAAAATATAGCATTTGCCGTCTCTGTAATTTTATTCACTATATTTTACGTCTAATCATACAAATGCTTAAACTATAAATTTCAAGTCATTTTTGATGACGATGTCACAAACACGTCAACTTCGATGTCTCATTTGCGTAATAGAAATTTTCGCCATATTTTTAACCTTATGTCCCGCAGCGACTCGCTGGCGCCGCAGTGCGACCACGCTTTTCTTGCAACTTATTCACATTACATCTTTATGAAAATCCAACAAAATCTTCCCCACTATGCAGTCTTTATGAAAATATTAATTTACCGCGCAAATATTAATATTTCTCGCTTCGCTGCAATTGGCCAATTTTGTGTCTGACGTCATTGTCAATTTCGATGTTCAAAAAAACTATAAATAGAGGTAGCTGGCGGCATTCTAAAAGTCTAGCTTGTAGGGGTGCTCTATGTGTCCTGATTTATTGTCTCTTTGGTTAAATTTTAATGAAACGTTGCTGCTGAACTGCTGCCTGAAAATTGAAGAAGATTTAGAAGTTTCCTAGCAATCCATTTGGCAGTCTCTTTTTCCCAGCAACCCTAAAAGAGTTTGGTAGGCTACTGCGCAGCAGCTAATCTAACAAAAGGGTTGCTGCTACCTATCGGGCCTTCCATCCTTTTTCATCGAAAGTGTTCACGCGCGGCTACGGCCGAAGTTGCGCTTTCGCAAGTGGGTCATATTTAAAAGAGTATAGGCTAGACCTACTTGCTAGCCTGCGCCCACTACTAAGTAGTAACCCCTGTTGCACACCACCAATCCTTACTTATTCCCCACACTGGCGGTGTCAGAAGTGGGATTCGAACCCACACCTCCATTCGCAGACCAGAACCAATGTGAGGAATCAGTAAGGATTTTTTCACCTTTTTGAAAAGAATCATCCAGAATAGCTAGGAAAATGATAGGATCTTGATGAACAATGTTTTACAGAGCGAGCCAGCGCTGTTTCGTACTTTTAGTTCTCATCAGCAGCCTCAGAAACAGGTGAAACGTTGCTTGCGCGAACAATATCTTTTCGCATGAAATTGGTTCAAAATCATGATAAACAAAAGAATTTTGATATCTAACGCAAAATCGAATTTTTTGAATTGATTGCATATTTAAAAATACGGTAAGATTAGTAATTTTGTTCAAATTTTCTGAAGATTTGCAAAGTAGCAAATTTTTGGAAAACTTATAACATGAGTAACCTAAAAATTAATGTTTACATTTTTTCAAAAGGCCAGGTGCCACCAACATTTCTGTGTTTCAAAATGACTGTGTAAAAAGGAATTTGTTTGGTAGCTTTACTTTTACTGACGTTGGACGTATATTCAAAATCGTATTCTTAGACTCTTGAATCCAAGAAATCTGCAAGTGGCAATTTAAATGTTCATTTTTTGTATTTCTAGCTATGCTTAACATTAATTTTTTTGTATAATGAAAACATTGTAAAAATGAGTCATACTGCGCTACGCAAAATCGATCTAGCCCAAATTAAAGACTCAAAATTTCTGCTAATATTTTACCGGTAAGTATCTTGTTTAAGGATTAACTGTTTCACAACCACCACAGACTGTAATGGTTTTTCTTCTTTTTTCTGTGTTCACATCATGAGTATAGACCCAGAACCAGGCAAGTTATGCCTTGTAAAGTCATCCAAAAACTTGTTTGACTGGAAACTGTGCATTCTCTGCCAAGAGTCCAAAGGAACACTGATTGATAATCCCAGAGAAGAATCGTATCAGAAGTTGCTTGATGTAGTAAAAGAAAGGGCCAGCTTACCCGATGGAAAATACGTCGACATTCAAGAACACCTGAAGCAATTCAGCAAAGACACATTTATTGAAAAAAAAAACATGTGGCATCGTAGTTGTTATTCAAATGCCACAAATTCAAAAAACATACAGCGAGCAAGCGACCACTTACAACATGCTATGTTCACAGGAAGCTATTCTGCAAATAAACGTGGACAAAAAAGAAAACGACAAGAAAGAGCTGAATCGGAAACACCTGGAAGCTCAACTCCTTTCACTAGATCTGCTACAGAACCGTTGAAAAAATCTTACTGCTTCTTTTGCCAAAAAGGTAATGGGCAAATTACTTTCAACGTACGAACTGAAAATGCTGGCTGAGAACTTCGACGTGCTGTCGAAATCTCTCAAGATCCAGTTTTGATGACATGGCAAAACAATGCAATCGCACCCAGTAATGCTTCATGCGATTGATGTGATATATCACAAAGTGTGTTGAACTCAACATGTATTCCATGTCTTGAGGAGCGATGTTTGCAATTAAACCAAATCTACAGAGACTGCAATACCGATGCAGATACCATGCCTGGTTGAACTGATCAATCTAGTTGAATTCCAAACTCAGAACAAAGCTTACCCACCCATGGATCGTATCGAAAAGACTTATGTATCTATGCTTGGTGGCAGTGATGAAACACAAAAGCATATTCCAACTCTGACAAAATAGTGGTTGAAAGATAAAATTCTTTCACAATTACCAAATGTAAAGTCAGTAAGGCAGAAAGACGGAAGAAAACCATTTGTTCTCTACTGTCCTGAAGCTTGCGAAGAAGATATGATACACACTTCTTTGAGGGGAAATGACAACAGCGAAATGGAAAACACAAAGACGATACACAAGACAGCGAGACTGGTACGCAACAGCATTACCAAATTTGTTGGAGAGAAGAAAGAAACAGGCACCATTACAGTATCCAGCACAAGAGATGACATTTCAAGTGATCTCTACGGTCTGGTAAGATGGATATTAGTGGGAACTGAAGAACATCTGCAAACCGAGATAAAAAATAGGACAGTAGACAGATCTGCCTTAACAATATGCCAAAATATTGTGTTGCCTTCAAATCCAAAAGACAAGTGCAGCACACACCAAAGAAGGCTTCTACTGCATTCCGAGCAACGCAGCTACGAGAAAACCCACAGGTTGTAGGGCTTGCACTCACTGTTCACCATGACACCACTATTCACCATGACACATCACCATCACAAATCTTCATTTAAAAAAATGCACTTCAGTGAGTCATCACATCAGCCTCCGAGCACACCAGAAGCAATAGAGACCAGCACTTCGAAATCAACAACCATGAAGAAGCTGACACACTCATGATCTGTCTGGCAGCGAAGGCATCACAGAGGTATCCTGATGCACAACTAGTGTTTTTCACACCTGATACAGATGTGTTGGTTCTGGCTGTGGCACACTATGATAAGCTCTGTACAAGGACATCAATTTCGATGGTGTCAGGTATGGTGGACATTGAACCAATATGGAGAGCTTTGGGCAAAGAAAAGGCACAAGCTTTGCTTTTTTCCACGCATGTACTGGAGCAGACAACATTGGAAAATTCTCAGGAATAGGCAAAATAAAATGGTTTCAACAGTACATGAAAGCAGATATAGGCTTGCCCAAAGCACTAATGAAACTGCCATTGGAAGGTGATCTAACTCAGGAGGTGAAAGATGAGTTGTCTAAATTCGTGTGCTTCAGATATTGTCCAAAAGGTGTCCATATTACTAGTATTCCTGAACTAAGATGGCACCTCTTTTGTAAACAACTCGCAGAAAGCGACAAGTTACCGCTCACACTCGGTACACTTGATGAACATGTCAAGCGAGTGCGTTTGCAAAGCCGGACATGGTTCCAAGCCACCATTATGCAGCAGCAGCCCTTTGACCCAATGAATTTCGGTTACTGTAAGGATAGCGATGGCCATATCATTCCTGCCAGTCACATCGAAAATTCTTCCTGCACCTCAGGCTATCATCGAGTTGGTCAGATGCCAGTGCAAAACCCACTGTTCCACCCAAATATGCTCTTGCAGACGAAACAATTTACCGTGCACAGAACTATGCCTGTGTGAGACAGAATGTTTCAACGATGAAGACAGTAACATTGGAAACGATGAAAATGATGATGACGATGAGTAATCATTGAATTTCCTCTATGCTACATCATCAACACCAGCAAGCAACTGTGTGAATTTTGAAAATCAAGAAAGAGCTATTTCACGCCAATCCACTGGATTAACTCGCACAATCAACAAATACGATTTTGAACTAAATATCTTTAATTCTTGTTTATCATGATCTTGCAACCGATGTCATGCGAAAAGATATTGTTCGTGGAAGCAACGTTTCACCTGTTTCTGAGGTTGCTGATGAGAACTAGAAGTACGAAACAGCGCTGGCCCGCTCTGTGAAGGTATTGCTCGTCAGGATTCTATCATTTTCCAAGCTATTCTGGATGATTCTTTTGAAAAAGGTGAAAAATTTCGTTAAATTTTGCAAAATTACCAATTTTTACTCTTTGTGAATAAATTTCTTTATTTATGATAATGTTGAATTAACTTTGTTAGATATCTGACGATATACACAAAAGTGGAACGCGGCATTGATTGGGCGTGATAGAGAATATAAAAATGAGTCTAAATGCACATTAAAAAAAATTACTAATATTGGCGGGGATTATCAATTATGACGTCATTTCCGGGGGTTGCGCAAATGCAAACATTGTTTTTTTGGGTTCCTCATGATACAAGCTTTGCAAAAATGTGTTACTTTGCTAATCTCCACATAATTTGAACGAAAGTTTTTTTCATGACATAGTGAACCTGACTATTATTTTGACCGTGTGTTATTTATTTTTAAACCTTAGTGGGGCATTGTTTGTTGCATGTGCGGCCGTCTTGCCTGTGAGGCAGAGGACACAAGCGCTGATGTCTGAATCCGAAAACCGTTCCTTCACAGTTCACACAAAAGGTAGGATGATTACCTTTTTAATTCTAATCGAAGAAACACTGCAAAACTTCTCTAAATTATGCCAAACCTTTTCCTCTTGCACAAAACAAGCAGTTTACATCAATTTCTCAATAAATCACCATACACAAAATTTTCCTTCCAAAGCATACAGCACCAATTTCAAAAAGGAACCTTTTAGCCATGTTATCCAAAATCTAATCTAACAGTGTTGCCAAATGTTTTCTTTTTCTATACTAAAAATTAACAAATTCGAAAGGAGCGAACGAAACGGAGCACCGCACATGAAACTCTGATCAGTAAAGCAAAAGCTAAATCGTTGACCTAGTGAATAATAACTGAGTGATTTTTAAAAGAATAGTGTGATTGTTTTCGGTTTTGTCATTGAGGTATTTGCTTTTCGGTTTTGTCATTGAGGTATTTGCGCTTTACAAATTTACGAGTAGTAATTCGTGCATAGTTAGAAAAGCCTAATGGTTGTTAGCAAGCTTGTTTTCCATAATAAAAAAATATCCTGAAAAAATTTCGGTCACTTGAGCAGACATGCAATTGATGTCTTTCAAGATAGGTCAGCTGTGTGTCCTGCTCCTAAAAATGTACATTCGAGAAAAGGGGGGATGTGGGGGGAGAAGCCTCCCAGACGTTGACACGTTTTTCTATTTTGAGCCACCCTATCCAAAAAACGTTCCCGCGCCACTGTCCAAAGGGATTACATAAATTAACCGAAACTGCAGAATATATGAAAACTTTTATGGTCATATAAATTACAGTGTTTTTTGTTGCGTAAATTACAGAAATGAATTCCAGATAATAGGATGAGCAATGTGAAAAAGAGTCTTTACAGTCTGGAACGAGTCTAACCCGGAGTGACTGTGCTTAGCAAGGCTGACGACACTTTTGTTAGAGTCAAAACATTAATTTGTCCCATACAGCTTTTCAGTTTTGTGCAAAAATTCTTAAATTTAGCCTACTGACGAATTTTGTGAGTTTTTTTAAACCAATCACTCTGATTCATTCTGATTTAACAAGACATTTACAAAAAAGAGATTATTGCATTTCGACATTTTTGCATACAAAACTTAGCTAGCACATAGCCTAACGCGTCAAAAACCGGAAGCGTCGGTCACATATTTTAAGAAGGCATGTGTTATCTCGTTTTAGCATTATTGCAGCTTACTGGGTTAGGCATAAATTAACGCAGGATTAAGGGTTCAAGCAAATATCACGAAACGACAAAATAAAATATCAACGATTGACTTTTTTGTAAAACGTTTAATATCCAAGGAATTAACTTATGCTTTCGTTATATCATCAAATATTGCAAAATAGTTTCTGACGTAATTTAACTAGGCCTATTTTTGCAAAAACTGTCCAATGGGCTAATCATCACAGCCGGTCGAGAGCCGTTCATAAAGACACACAGCGCGAACAAAAACAATTTCTTTCTAAATCAAAATGTTTCTACAAAGATTCGAGATTGCGTGCCAGCGAACTGATTCAAGATTCAAAAATGCCATGCCCCTCGAGAAACAACAGAAATTGTAAAAATATTTACAACTACTTAAAATTGATGACGTCCACACCATTGATATATACCTTTACTGAACTACCTCTGACCTAATACAATTAAGATATTGCACTCTAGTTAGCGTGGGAAGATCCCACAATTTTATGACTTTATACCGTGAATAAGTCTCATTAGGTTTAAGGACCCATTTAAATTATTTGCATGAAGGTAGCTGGTTTTAATTGCTACAAGTTTGCAAACACAGGAGCCACTTATCCATTGACAATCATGCGCAACGGTTAAAAATCATGTTTTTGATTCTGTCGCATTCGAAAGTATATGACGTAAGCTTCTCCTTGATATAAGTATGGAAATAAATTTGATTGATTATTGTAAACTAATATAAAAATGTCATCAATCAAATTGTTAGTACGTCATTGCATACGCCTACTTGGTTTAAAATAATCTAACGTTTAATCTACAAATGAATCTTGGCAAAATGTAGCAAAAAATCAATGCCAAAATCACTTATACTGTAATGTTAAATGGCAAAACTACCGGTAGGCGCATGTTTTTTTGATATTTAAAATGTTGTATTTTTAGGTATAAACATTTTCAGCTTTGGCAATGAATCCAGACAATCAGAGTAATGCAAGGCAACGGTAAGTTTATAACGGAAAATATAATAAAGCTTCAAATTGTCAATTAGAGTTACATGTGTCCGCATAGGCTACACCACGCCACTTTATTCCAATAAAAATGGCGCATAAGGCTTTAATCTAGGCTCGGCTTTTCATGAGATTTACTACATGTACCTTGAATTCACAAGATAGTATTATTATTTCAATTTTTTTTAATAAAATTTAATACTTTCTTGCCCTAATTTCTCAGGTTTATTGATCATCCATAAATAGAAAATTAAAGATTAAACACCCAAGGGGTCATTCTATCAACGATGCACCAAATTTACTAAAACTACATATTATTTATAAAGCAGAGTACCGGTGATTCAAAAACATCTTTTTTTATTTGGTTCATCAAATGAAGTGTTTGACTTTCAGATTTTTCATCGATTTCTCGACTCCCGAGCATTTTATAAAGCATTAAATCAGAATGTTTTTGATGTTGGAAAATTACCAATTTGTCTAATTTTTGGGCTTGAAAAGGGTAAATAGTTCTCTTGGAAGAAACACATGTCCGCTAGGATTTTTTCCTCAGGATAATATAATACAGACTAAAAGTAGTCTTACATTTATTTCATAAAAAGTACATCACCTATCACTTTGAAAATGGAATCAATTCCAATGTATTTTTGAACTTTCGATCTTATCTTGATTTAACAGCAAACGTAATGGAAAAAGTAGCGGTCGGGTACTACAGAAATAAACAGGCCAGACATCGCGTGCGCTCATAATCGGAAGTACTTTTCAAATAAAACGATTTAGGAAGAAAAACCGGTTTGCAGCAAACAAATATAAATAGCAATTGGCAAAACTCTGCAACTCCTTACTATACACTGAAAGTTCAATAAATGTTTAAGGCGATGACGTCTAAATGACGAAATAGCTATTTACCTCAAGAAATCTAACCTAATGTTCACCTTCCAACTGGTTATGTAATGGTGCGAATCAGCGGGTTTAAAAATATTCACTGGTTTTCAAAAATCATCACGAAAGCAACATGCCGGATCTTATAAAAGCCGGGGCGCT
Organism: Trididemnum miniatum; assembly: GCA_964006365.1. Classification (NCBI taxonomy): domain Eukaryota; kingdom Metazoa; phylum Chordata; class Ascidiacea; order Aplousobranchia; family Didemnidae; genus Trididemnum; species Trididemnum miniatum. The sequence goes on from OZ023244.1 coordinate 5,149,928, forward strand.
TGCTTTGCAAAACACAAATAGTGAAATCTGGAACCCAACGAAAAGAAACAAGAAAATGAAGATCGCTACTATCCTGCTGTCATCACTGCTCTGGATCAGTGCAGACGGTATGTTACAATCAGTGATGGGCACGATAAATCTTTAGGTACTTAAGCAATAACGATAATTTCAAAAATAATCCCGGCGATATTGGTAAATCTCAATTTCTTAAAGCGATATCGGTAATCGATAAATTTTTCCGATAAATGTTGCGGTAATTTTTCAATGCGTTTGACGAAGTTTTTTTTCTTCTAAGGCAAATCACAAAAGTGTTTTTCTAGATTTTTCAAGAAAAGAGAGCACTTCCAGAACTCTGCCGTGGCATTAAACAAAATAAAGAGAGATTTTTCAAATTGCGACAAGACTTTATCGACACCGTGAATTATGTCATAGCGCCAACTCCCTAACTTTGAACACTGTGCGCATAAAAATCGTGTATCGCGATAATTTATCGGCGATAACAAAATTTATTCAAAAGCGATATCGGTAATCGATAAATCCAAATTACTCTGAGCGATAACGATAATCGGTTAAAAAATTATCGCCGATAAATTATCGCGATAAATGCCCATCTCCGGTTACAATGCAATGATCGATAATAACAAGACCTTATGCGGGGCCTTAACAATCTCCCTATACCATGCTTATTTACTATATTTCTTGATCTTGCAATGTTGTTATCACAAACATGTTCCATAAATGATAATGAATTTCGCCTAACAATGTCGTGGCCTTTAGGTACCCGAATACTACTTTGCTTGATATGAAATGGTTATTCCAGGTGGAACCAAAATGCAAATACATCGACTCATTAGATCGATGTATTGACTTTTTTGAATTCTCGCTTTCATTTGCAAAACTTAAAACCAATGTAATGCAATATTTTTTTGATTTTGTGACTACTCACGGATTTATTTTATTATTGCAGCTCTGTTTTGTTACACGTGCATCAACGCAAAAACGAATGATGAATGTCGAAGAAACGGAAAGTTGCAACGGTGTATGGAAAATGAAGTGAGCTATTTCAATGTTCTTGGCAGTCATTAGGCAAAATCAAATCTTCATGATACTAGCCATATTACGCTGAAGCGTGTTACGTGGGGCGAGACCATCTCCTCGGCATAGCGTCAGGGCAACACAACTCCAAAGAAAAGTTGCAGCGGTGGCGAGTCGTTGGGGGTACAGTCTGGTTTGACCGGCCCGGGAATCGAACCCAAGGCCTTTCGCGCCGATAACGGTATTTTTAGATACTATGGCAACCGGCGTATGTGCAAAAAAGCACATACACAGACGTGCGCTCTCCCACACATAAAAAAGCCGTCGTCGCCACGATTCTCTAGCCAAAATCGTGTTTGAATGTTCATGGGCGATTACCCAAAACTAAACTACTGCCTAGGACTTTATTATTCCACAATTACAACAAAAAAATTTAAATTGTGTTTTTGGTTTCTCATTGCCTTCAAAATATGACAGGATGCCTGTCACAACGAAGTGAGAATAGGATCAGATGGAACTCGAATTACGAAAAGATGCAAGCAAGCACTGGCATGCACAAACAATGAAATTCAGGTACCGTTGAACTGAATATTTCAGCATTTTTCGAATCTATAGTTCAATAACAGGTCTTGTAGGCGATTTCCTTTCCAGATAGGAGCCTTACGATTTTCGCTGGAGGCTCACTTTTTTTATGTATTCGTAGTCTACCACTCAGAAACATGTCAAATATTTTGCTGTTAACAAATTTCATAATTTAGAATGAAGGACGTGCTTGGGAGCCCACCCAGTGCAACGACAATGTCCCCAGTTCAGTGTGTCGATGTTGTTGCAAATCTGATCGATGTAATGCCGAAGAATTTTGCTTACCACAGATTGAGCCCAAAACTGGTAATTGTTTTTTTGCAAATGCACTAATATTCTCATTTATCTTATAGACTTGTTTCCAACGTACAGTGACCTTTTCTATTACAATCCAGCGCTCATAAGGGCTGTATGTCTGATAATAAAATTTTATTTTAGGTATGGATAGTGGGGTATAGCTCATGAAAAGGGTAAGGGAGTGTTTGTAAAAAAAACATACCTATGTAAACAACTCAGGTTTTTTGCTTTACTGGTAATGAAATAAGCAATTAATTAAGCATGCATATTTGTATTGAAAGAACATATCATTTAGAGATGCTCCCCATATCAAAAAGCAAGCGCCAGAAAGTATTTTTTTTTTGGTCAAAAAGGCAATAACACAAAAAACGAATTTGAATTTGTCCAAACCTTATTATATTTTACTGTTTTTACAAGTACGTGTTTTTAAATTAACGACCCAAATTTTACGCACCAAAAAAGCAACGTTCAATCGTGGGCAAAATAGGATTACACACCAGTGGTTCAGTTCAGCTTCACTGCATGCCCTAGTATTCTGAGCTAATGTATGTCCGCCATTTTGTTTTATGCACAATTTTTTGTAGTTTCTTTGCAGAGAATGTTGTAGATTAAGGTTACGTTTATACATACGGTTTTTCCAAAAAGAAAACATCAATTAATTTGATTTTTGTGATTAAAATTTGAAAGTTATAATTTCAGCGATTCAAAACTGCTGTGCTTCTCTTTCTTGAATGCATCAAAACCTCAAAAACTGCGTTCACAACTATAAGTTTAGTTTTGCGCCTGATTGTGAAAACCGTCCGGTGAAAATACCTCCTCAAATTAAAAGCAAGTGTTTATTCTGGTTAACATGACATTTCATAGATCGCACTACCCTTATCGGTTTTGAGACGACTTGGGTTTTTAATAAGTGAAGAACGGTTCTGGTATATCGAAGCTGAACTTGTCTATGCGTACGTTGTAGGCGACTATGTAACCCTTTTTAACTTTTGTGTGCAGCTGCATTTGATTGTCGGCCACTTCAACCGATGAGAAACGGCCACATATCATGCGATTTTAAACGAAAAGCTAATGAAGTTGGGACCGTATGCAAATTCTCTTGCGGCAAAGGTACGGTTACATATATAATGCGATCAGATTTTTTCTATTCTTGAAAATGGCCTCAATACCGTAAATTGAAAATAGCTAGGTAAGCCTTTTGATGGAGCCTACGCATCAGTGCATTCACGCTGTCAAGAAAAAAATTCGAACGAAAAGTTTTTATATGTGGTGACATAAAACCGACAACAAAGCACATTTTAGTGTAAGATCTACCACAATCCGTTTTCATTCTTTAACTGCTTTAATTGAGGCAAGTAGTTCAAGCGATTAGTGAAATTACACTAAAACCAGGTGAGCACGTCTTCTTGCTTAAATTCATTTTAAATCTGGAATACACGAGCAAAAAACTGAAATGCGAAATTATTTCTGTAGATTACCGTAGAGTTGGTGCCGAAAGTTCAACATGTGTTACAACTAGCATACGACAGGCACGCTTTGACAAGCCGGTTCCCCGATGTGTTCGTATTCCACGTAAGTAATTAAAAGATGAAGTTAGTTTAAGCAAAGCTTTAAGCAGTGGTGTAAACTAACGAAGTAGTTCTACTTAAGTAGACTACTCAAGTATTATTACTTGGTAACTAGTATTTACTTAAATGATTTAAATTTCGACTACTTCTACTTACGTACTTCAATCAGAAAGTAACGCTGCTTAAGTGGCTTTAAAAATGATAAGTAGTTAATATTAAGCAATGTATCACGGTATCACGCAAATGATAAATTTAATAATCATGTTTGATAATAAAATTAGTATTAGGTAGGGTTTTATTTTAAATATGTAAGTTTATATAATTTCGTGATATTAAGTCGTCTTTTGTTGTTAGTGTTTGGCGTGGACCATGAGATAGCATTTTGCAGATTATGACACACTTCCATTTTTTATTTTCGTCACATAAATGTGCTAATTATTCAAATTATATTCAACCAACTTCGGCAAAATATCTGTCAAGATTGGAAGTGGGTAAATTATCTTTTGTCGAAGCTCAGCTTTATGGCCTTGTTTTTGCAAACACCACTTTTTACTTAAGTAGCTTCAACTTGCTCGTACTTTTTACTTCTGCTTGGTTACTTTTTACATCCCCTACTTTCTACTCTACTTCAAGTAGTTACCGCCATTAGAAACAATACTTTTACTCAACTTGATTTCTGGACTATATACTTTTTACACCACTGCTTTTAAGTCGCTGCAGTAAACTCAGCCTTTTTCATGCATGAAACGCTAAAATTGCGTTTCTGACCTCTACGCCAGGGGTGGGAAACCTGCGGCCCACGGGCCACATACGACCCGCTTAAGTTTTGAATCTGGCCCGCATCAGAACTTTGCTAAGTGTACAACAAACTGGTAGAATAGAAAACGTTAAGATTTCTTCAAACTGTTTCACATTCAACTACATGCTGTTATTGTGGCATAAAAAACGTGCAAAAGTCTCTGATTTTTCGGGAAGAAAACAACTCAGCATGAATATTTAATAAATTTGCGTCGTTTTATTGTGCATTTTTAAGACAAAATTTACATAATGAAAGTAAATGTGGCCCGCTGTGCATTGCTGGTTCCCCACCCATGCTCTACGCAATTTTGGAGATACAGGGCAGATGATACTAGCATAATCAGGTGCAGATAGCACAACGGCCATTAAAAAAAAAGCAATGGTAACCATCTATTTTTTCTGAGCACATGCTTCTCATATGGTAATCTAATAACTAGTTCATGTGCTCCATAACTACTTCTGATTGCATAGTCTCTAATGAGTCAAAAAGTACCTGCATTCCTAGATTTAATCTTTTGGTGTATACTGTGCAGTGTGCAAGGTACAAGATTCTATTGTTTTATAGTACCCAAGCTCTGCCTTTTGGGAAACAAGCTCGAGCATGGCGAAACTACGTGCACCAATGGCACCAACCCTGGCAGTGTTTGCTCTTTCGAATGCGAGCAGTTTTTTATTGCTCCACCAAATGAACCAGATGGTGAACCAACAGTTGTTGCAAGTGCTCACGAACTTATTGGACCCAAGCAAGTGGTTTGCCGTAAGTCTTTGAAGGTTGTCCTAAATGGTTATGTCCAATGACCGTGTGTTTCTTGACTTAAGAGAGATTCATGCTGGTGGTGATATAAAACTATCATGGTTTATAGCAGCCCATTTAATTTTACAAATAGGCATGCATGTCTTCTTAGAAGCAAACAAATTTATAGCGTTGCATGAATTAATTTTTTAAAATGCAGGAGACGTAAACAAATGTTTTGCAGAGCCAAGTGGAAAATGGAGTGCTGAGTTTCCAATCTGTCTTGGAGTTACTTGTTCTGTTCTAACTCCTCCTGAAAACGTGACAATGTCTTGTACCTACGACAACCTCGAAGGAAGCATATGCTCGTACGTATAATTCACCGTAAACTCTTTATTTGTGGTCTGTATTGTACTGCCAGATGGCACAAGTGCTGCTTTTTTGAAAACAAAATGATAGGTCTGTAGTTCTTACAGGGCTATTTTTTTGGCTGAAAGCAGTATAAATACTACTCAGTTTCCATCACAAAATCTTCAAAAACTGAAATTTAAGTGGTGCATACAGCTGATTCTCCTAGCATAAAATACAAAGAATGAGTAGCTCTTTCGCAATTACATTATAAAATTTGCGTGAACAACAGGCGACCCTTTACAAGATTCAAGTTGCCCAGCTTTGCTAGCCCGTAATGTTGATCTTGCTTATGTGCAGATTTTCATGTGCACCAGGAAGTGAAATAATCGGATATGAATCTACCCAGTGCAGTCACACCATTTCCGGAGGAGTGTGGACCAACTCTATTCCTATTTGTCAACGTTAGTAAAGCTACCAAAGATGGTCATATAACTTCAACTTTGATGAACTTAAACCTGCTCCACCGCAGTGGCTTTGGAATAAGTTATTTTGTAATAGGCTTGCGCTTAAGTCTATGGCACGCCACAATGAAGTTTATCGCACCGGTACTTAGGGACATACGCAAAAAACGAATTCTGTACCTTCAAACCGCAATGAAAATACAAAACGAATTTCTTTAAATTTTCAATATAAAACACAGACCTAATGTAAAAACTTTTGATGCTTGCCTCCATCACCTCTACACGATAAAGCAAGTTTTCGCTTGATCTAATAAGACTTGGCATGATTGCAATTACTTTAACCCTTTTACTTTGCAGGAATAGAATGCTACGCGTTTCCGCCAAAAGTTGACAACGGAAGCTACGTTTGCTCTGACAAAAAATATCTGAACTCAGAGTGTACATTTTCGTGTGAACGTAATTACAAGCTTATTGGTTCAGATTACACACAATGCTTAGATGAAGAAGGTGTAAGAGATTGGAGTCACGCTACTCCCAAATGTGAATGTAAGAACTGTATTTTTTACCTTTTAAAATCTACAGACCCAACACCGCTTCTGGCCCGACGAATGACTAGGTTAAAAGAGTGAGCAAAATTTTTTTTCTGAAGATTACTCTGCTCGACATTGAAACTCTGGACTCTGTCCGACATTCCAGGACCTAGGATATTTGAAACTGGAACTGCTTTCACAAACATAATGCAAAAGACGTAGGCCTACAAAAATTGAATGTATGCTAGCCTACTGTAGCACGAAATATGCTCATGTAATTATTTTCGCATCTTGAAGCAAAATTTCTCTGATTTTTTTTAGTAATCACTTGTGAACCGCAAACTTCCTTGAGAAACGGCAGAATTAATTGCACAAACAGTAACTTCGCTGACTCCGTGTGCACTTATGAATGTACTACCGAAGACTTTACACTTGATCCAGCAAACGTGACGTCTGCAGTGTGCTTAAACAGCTCTGCTTGGAGTGTTCCCAAACCATGCTGCTCCAGTAAGTTCTGAACATAAAAATAGTACCTTGAGCAACTTTTTCGTCAATACAAGTTCATACAACCCATACTTCAGTGATAGGCTATATTTTGTTTATGTGTAAGTAGGCTACAATCGAGGAAGGCGATCATATTTAATACATGTGTTGATTTTTCTGCGTCGAAGGCTTGTGGCTCTTTACGACTCACGTACAAACCGGTTCTAGGTGAATGTCAGAGTGTGGAATCTCTGAATCATACCAAGAAACGACATTTATATACAAATCAACCAATCTGTTTGCAGGAGTATGCCCACCCTACAGTGTCGTGGATGTGGTATTTGCTATTGATTCGTCATCTTCGATTGGTAATGAAAATTGGGGAACCATCAAAAACTTTGTTAAAAGTATTATGGAGTAAGTGGTCATCTCATGTTCAGTTTTAGTAAAGGAATAAAAATTTAGCGTAAAAACTGACGAGAAAAATTGTGAAAGGCAACTTAAAAACTAACGAGAAAATTGTGCAAGGCATCTTGTAAACTTCTGTGAACCAAATCAAAGAACTGTCGAAATACTGAAGCTCATTTCAACCGAAGCAAAAAATAAAACAATGGTTGAGCACTGTAACCAGCGATGGCGGAAACATTTCTTAAGTGGGGGGGCCAAAACCAATAACCAGATTTTCTTCACCGAACAACCAGGGTCAGCAGTGGTGTAGCGAGAAATTTTAAATGGGGGGGGGCTTAATTTCCACATATTTTTCCTGCGCATTTTCATCGGCAGAGCTAATTTAAAGCTGATTGAGAAACAAGAAATGTTCTAGAGGAGTCCGGGGGCATGCTCCCCCGGAAAATTTTTGAAAATTTACATGCTGTAATGGCTATTTTAGTGCTTTTTGAATAATTTTCAGCCAAACTTTGTTTAAACTTTTTGACCCTAATTCTGAGTGCTTCGCCAAATATGATCCATTTTGTTCGCACATTTTTAACTATGCGTGCTTAAGGCGTAAGGCTTATAGCCATCAAAGAGGTTCGAAATTATGGAAAAATTGTATGCATCAAAAACATTTTTGAAAATGGCTGGTGGAAGCATGCATACCCCTCATCCCACCCCTCTGGATTCGCCCCTGGCCATAAGCTACAGAAACCATCAAAAAATTCAGGCATATTTCAGTCACTTGACACCATTAGCATTGTTCTTGTTTACTGAAAAGCAGAGTCAAAAGGGCATGGCACAATGGCCCCGCCCCTAAATACGCTCATGAGGGCCGGATTTAGACAATGAGAGGCCCTAGGTTATTTGGTCACACTGATTGGAAGAGCAAAAAAGGTCTTCATGTCCTCAGATGTCCTGTTGTCACTGAAAATATCAGTATAGTGAAGAGCAAAAGAAAAGGTATACCCGTTCTCAGACGTTCAGTTTTCCACTGAAAGTATCGGTGAAGAGAAAAAAAAAAGATCTTTATTGTTCGTGATGAGGCCCCCATTTTCTCCCAAGCCCTAGGTTTCAGCCTGCTTAGCCTATACGTAAATTCGGCCCTATGCCTACAATCCATATTTAGCCTGTCCACATGTGGTATGTCTAATTTATGTGGGCTTCAGACCCACGGTTCTTGCTTCTAGATTCTGTTCCCCCCACCCCACAAACAAAATTTTAAAGAAGACATCTCTAGATGTCAACTCTTTCCTGGGTTTCAATTTCTATGGTAGGCCTACAAAGTTTCAAATACATTCATGCAAAGGCAATACTGTAGAAACAAACGCGTAAATTAGAGCCCCCCTGAAAAAAAGTGGGGGGGCCTGGGCCCCCCCGATTCGGCCACCTATGACTGTAACTTATAGTAGCTACTGCACTGCAATGCAGCACTTACTTCACTAAACTCGAGATAATCAAATGAACCGCATGTTAAAACGTTTCTTACGTGAGATGGCATTTTATATCTTCATTAAGGTGATGTGGAACACGTGTTTGGAATCAACTATTTTCACAAGACCTTATCCGTTAGACTAGTTTTTACACTCAAAGCTGAATCTTTCACTTTGTAGGAGATTCGTATTCGGAGATGATGCGGCAAGAGTTGGAGTTTTCCGGTACAACAGAAGAATTGATAGGCGCTCTCAAATTCTTCTTGGCGATTACCCTTATGATCAAGAAGGCCTTTTCCGCGCTTTTGACGCAATACCTTACAACGGCAGAGGTGAAATTTAAAAATTCAGGATGAGTGCAATTGTAGTTATCGAAATAAATCTCGACCGGAAGGCTCGTGATAAATCGTTGAAAGACAAAACCTTGACAATGGTAAAACTTTTGTAACCACTATAACAGGGTCATTTAACTTACTTTCAATGTAACCTAAAATTAGCTTCAGCGTTTCTAATCATATTTTTCTTTGCTCAAGGGACTTTCACTGGAAAAGCTTTGCTTCACGCACATAACGTGTTTTTCAATGAAACTAACGGAGATCGTCCAGACGTTCCAGATTATCTTATTGTGATCACTGATGGAAAATCTTTTGATTCAATTTCAAGAGGAGCTCGGCTTTTACGTCGAAAAAATGTTCACGTAAGCATATCCAATAATATTATAGCTAATAATACGCTTGATTAGCCTGGAACGTTTATAGGCAATAGGTATATCCATTCCCACTACGTTGCGGAAATTTTTAAATACCTTTAGAATCACTTTGCCTGTTTCAAAGTGATGAATAGTTTTTACGGATCACAAACTATTTTAAACGACTGCAATAACCATTGCAAGCTCAACTCAGCATTACGAATGCGCTCAATGAAAAGTAGAATTGTCCCTTAGAGGTTTGGCTTTTGAGGCCTATGCGTCATAGTCCCTTCACAGACATATCATTGCCGCCTTAAATTATTGCTAAATTGTCAACTTAGCGGAATGCAGAAACGAAAAAAAAACAAAAACAGTTTGAGCTGATAAGCAGAAAAGTGTCCATGGATCAGTTAAGCTAGACTTCCTGTAGTCTTAGTTATTATTTTATATGTGTCTGGAAAATAACTGCAGCCCAAACACTCTTACCATAAAAAAAATCTGGAAGCTGTAAATACTTTTATCCTGACCTTGTTTTCCAGGTATATGCAATAGGTGTTGTGCCTCCAAAAGGATCATTAGATTTTGATCAACTTCTGGAATTAGTGACACATGAAAAAGACCTTATTGTTGCTACAAATGGATTTGAAGGTCTAAATGTTAGTATATTGGACGAGATTACCGAGATAGTCTGTCGTCCTGGCTGCTTGTAACAACAAGATCGTCTACTTGAAAATCTTGTCGAACGTGAGGAGTAAGCATCGCTGCTTTAATCACTTGCATTGTGCTCGTCGTTCATTTACCAAGTTGTAACCTACAATCGTATAAGATTACAATTTTATTGTACCCACTACGTTCACTCTTGATTGCTGTATAAGTTATAAGACAACGTTAGTTTTAGGTTTGTGGCGACAAATTTTACAATAACTTCAAGCTTTGCGCCGTATTTATTGAAAAAAAAAAAAAGCTTAAATAACCATTTTAAATCTCACCTAAATTGCACTTATCTAAATTTGAGTCACACAAAGCGGTTGCAACATGCATGAAATGGTATTATTGTACTAAAATGTATCTTAAAAGTTTAGATGGTCAGTTATTCTTCATTTTTTATTGTTGAGATGTTCAATCAATTATTGCATTTGTTCATGCTTCTCGAATACATGCTCTATACAAACCGCGCTGAGAGTGCTGAATTTTGCTTAGCAAAAAGCACAGACTGAAAAAGTTGTAAAAATAACTTTGATGCCAATGCCACCACTGTCTGTTCGATATGATATAACAGTCATATGGACGTGTCGACATTTTGTGCAGAGTGGTCAGTCTTGACAATGAAACTATCCAAAATTTGTTCGCTAAGTGGCAGACGAGAACCTATTTAGCAACAGTGTGACTTGGTATTTGCAATGTAACTTGCAGCATAAGATCTATTTTGCTTCGGAGTGGAATAGATGAAATCATCTTGCACGGTTCGGTAATAATCGACTGCAGAAAGTACAGATTGTCAGCTACTTTCAACTTGAAAAATTAGCCACTGTTTGTCATACCAAACGAACGTGAATCATCCCAAGTTAAAAGCAGCAAAATAACATTGTAAAACAAACACTTAAGTCTATTTGAACTGACTTAATTACACAACTTGAAACGCTTCATCCATCACAGAATTCTAACGCTTCTCTGATTACTTAATTAGCGAGAAGTTGACAATTTTCGTTGTTTTGCAAAACAAGTCTACTTAGAATGATAGTACACGGGTAGGCTAAGTAAAGGTATCATAGTACAATTATGATTATTTAGTCGTGGCCATGCTGTAACTTACTTCGGCATTCTTCAGCAACTCCCCATTAGCCCCCAAAATCTAACCATTTTTTTTAAATAATAATGTTTAAAGCGAAACAGGAGTGTTTTTTATCAAATCGTACTGCTAAAGATAATTACTACGGATTAAGTTTCACTGCTTTAGCTTTGTATTCAAGTTACATCTAAATATTGCTACATTCATCAAGGCATGAACGTATGGTTCACAACAAAACAGTGGCGGTTATCCCAACGTTCACAACAAATACAGCAAGAAATTTTTGAACAAACAAACTTGACTAAATATAAATAAATTAAATAATGACACCGCCTCATTAAAGATCAAGAACTCAATAGCATCGATCACTCAAAAGATGTCAAATGCTTAAAATAACATTAAAAAGGTTGCCTAGGTATCTACTCCAAATTGACTTGAAGGTAGGATCATATATGCCAACTTCCAGGTTACTCAGTCTGCTAAGAGGCTCACATCTAAAGTTACTCAGGTTGACATAATTTGGGCAAACGACTTGGAGAAAAGCCACAAAAAACTGGTTAGAGAATTAATTTGCCTAGGCTAGGTCAAAAATACGGTACTCCACTATAGCAACCCCCACCTCTAGCACCCATAAGGCCGTCGACCCAATTGCAGCTGCAGACGCGTTTTGACCTTTTTAGGTCTCATCAGTGCAGCATAGCACCAACCCCCCTCAAAAAAACAAATTCCCTTTTTCATTCTCCCCAAAATTTCTTGCAACCATTCCTCTGCTAAATCCCCGCTACTATCTTAATTGCTAAGATCCAAACTTAATCCTTGCCACCATCCCCTCCCCCAATTTTCAGACTAATTTCCTACTACCATCTCCCCCCCAAAAACAACTCTCAATAAAACTAACACCCTGCTATAATTCCACTGAAAAAAGCCTAGTTATTTCGGGTTAAGAGTAAAATCCAACATTTCATGTTTTTGAGGCTCTATGACGTAAACAGAAGAACAATTCAATTTCAGGAAAAGTTACTTCCTGCACAAGAAAAATTGGACAATTTTTTGTAGCTTTTCTCCAAGTCGTTTGCCCAAATCATGTCAACCTGAGTAACTTTAGATGAGAGCGTCTTAGCAGACTGAGTAACCTGGAAGTTGGCATATATGATCCTACCTTCAAGTCAATTTGGAGTGGATACCTAGGCAACCTTTTCAATGTTATCTTGACTAAATATTCTATAAATTTTAACTTTATGTTAGCCAAAGCCTTCTCGTTCGCGATAAAAACAAATCAAGCAAAAACAAAAAACATGATGAACTGGAGTCAATTATAAGTGAGAAACAGGTAACAAAGTTGCCTGAGAAAAAAAGATGAGGAAAACAATAGTGGTAAATCAACTAATTCAGGGCAATCTTGCCAACGCAATAAACTGCAGGCCAATTTTTCGTGAGTCGCAGCACGCATGTTATCATGTCCATTGTGTAACTTTACCTAAATTATACAAATTACAATCTACTCAGTAAAAGAACGCAAGTTTCTTTAAATTAAGAATTTTCTGCAGCACTTGATAAGCTGACATTCTTGCAATAAGTAAAAGTATAATAAGGTTTAAATGCTTAAAGAAGTCACGGCAACACGATTTAGAAAGAAAAATAATAATTTCCGGATTAATGTCGTTTAGCGTGTTAACGACACTGCTACACTAAACAAATTCTTGCAGAAACGATTACACGTTTTATTAAAACAAACCTGTCACAACAAATATAAACACATACTACATGAAAGAATGCCATGAAAATTATTAACATCAAAAAAATCGAAGGTTTGTGCAGAAAAAAATAAACTACGAGCATAATAGCAGCTTTAGCTTGGGCTCTGTACTGCACAACCCATAGTATGCATTGCGATTAAAACTGCAAAAAAAGTCAAAAAATTTAAACTTTGCTTACTTCAGCCCAAAGCTATTACATGACAACTTGAAAGTTGGATGTACGCTAAGAAACTCAACGCTGCAAAAAATGCAAAATGACTTACGCATGAAGAAAAATGCAGGGCATTACATATTTTCTAGATTTGTTGCAGCTGTGACAGCCATAAATATCTTGAGAAATCATCGCTTCAAATATACTAATTACAAATGAAACAAAAGTATCAAGTAGAAAACAAATGCATAAGAATTGGCTCAAACTCGGAGTTACCGAAAAATTTGACCTAATAATTACTTCAAAAAGATTTCACTCCAGCATTTTTATTTAGTTAATTTCCTACAGCGAGAAAAAACGGAAATGTAACAATGAGCTTGTCGCTGGACACCAATTCATCACTCACAGACGGGGATATCGTTACGTGCCTTTATTAACGGCACAACTAACGTAGTCGGCACTTCGCCTGCCATACTCTTCCAAGGCAACAAAGTTTACTGTGGACACTAATTTTTGAGCCAATTGTTTGACCAGACTCGGAATCGATCCTTCATCATATTGCTTCAGAGTTAGAATTATCTATTTCCTGGTAGCCTTCTGATTAAATGTAAATAGGTCAGATGACTCTAGAAAAGTTGAACGCCAAACCAGGGAGTGCATTTGCAACTTTAGCACCACTCATTTCAAACACCAAAGCAGCCGGTGTTGAATGTTAAAGAGAGATGATGGGAAAAGCAGATATCTGAATCGTTAAGACCAAGCCTGCCATTATTAATTTTTGAAAGGCTGCTAGTGAGATAAAAGATACAATTCAAAAAATTTTGCAAACTTTTTTCCACAAATTGGTTTATGAAAAACTAAGAGAGTTGAGGATACTTTGTGAAGATGCAAAACAGCACTTTTGCCCACGTTACGCAGCAATTGCAAGAAAGTTCCACGCAAATTTAGCAAATATATGTCAAAAGTAATATACAAACTCCGCCAAAATACATACACAACTATTTGATAAAAATATAGTTACCACATCAGTTTTTTCACTGCGTTTTACACGATAGTCTTGCCAGAGGCTTACATTTAATGCAAAATTTAACATCTAGTACCAGGAGTTTTAATTTACCGTGCAACCCACATTGTTGATGACAAGATTTTGGCATAAAAATGATGAGGGCCAGCAATATCATTAGAGCAAGCACACCATTACAACTGCAAATTACAATACCACAAGTTTTCCTATTTTGCCTAGTGCAAAATTCGGTATATACAGCAGATTTTCCTTTACTTATTATCTACTAAATCTAGCAACTACATTCTACAATCAAAAATTGCGAGGGACTGAACAAAACTTAGTAGCCTCTAAGTAGCGAATGCTGGCCACTAGGTGGAGGCAATCAGCCACACAAGTTTAAATAACAACAAAGGTAAGCTTATGGAGCACATGGAGTTGGCTGAGTGGTTGGTGCATTGAGCTGCAAAACTGGTTTCGCGGGTTCGTTGCCCAACTAGGTCATCTTCCACGATACATATACTTCACTAATATAAAAAATTAAGCAGCAATTAAGTGGCTTAAAATTATAAAAGGTAAGCATATGGGTCTACATTCTCAACATCAGCATTGAAATATGACAATACCATTTTTAACATACATAAGATGAAATATATATATATGAGCAGGTAAGCAACAGGAAACCCAATGCTCTATAAACGTTTTTCTTCCCATGAAGTATGCAACTGCAGTGGATGTGCAGTTGCTTATATCGGAGGTACTGGTACTTGATTCATGCTTCTGTATGTAATGTTGCAAAGAAGTTTTGCTTTAAGAAGTTCTTACACTTTAAACTCGTACAAAGTACTGTACTAATACCAGCTAGCAATATAAACAGTTTGTGTTTATGATAACAAAGGATCAACATTTTTGAAAAAAATCTAAAGGCTGTAAAACATGTAACCCGAAGCCAAAAAAAGGCAGGGTGTATATTAGGCCGCTGCAAGCAAATTGCGACATGGCATTTACAAAATTTATAAAACGATATCAGTAATTATATCTGCTTTATTCAGTAGTTCGATGCAATATACGTTTGTCCAAACGTTTTGGCGCGACTCATTACAGGCCGTGCGATAGTTCGTTAGCAAATTTGATGCGAAGCTTTGGCACAAGGCAGTGATTTGAAATGAAATGTGTAACCTCGAATTGCAATCATATCGTATAGTAGGCCAACAACAGCGCTAAGCACTAGCAGACAAATTAAATAGGTTTGAGAAAACAACAACAAAAGTCGTCCCATTAAAAGTTAAACCCGAAAGAGTTACAGTACGAAAAGATACGCCTATAGGCCTACCAAAATCCAAAATTTCCTAAATTAAATGGGCTCACTCCTACGTACGGACCTAACGGGTCATGCAGTAGGTTGCGCTCCTATTCCTCAACGCAAAGACAGCTAACCCTAACCTCCCCAAAAACACTCGCACAGACTCGGAAGTGAATGAAATTTCCATATGTTGAGGCCTTTGCCGAGGCAGCAATTTTAATTGACAAAAGTCTAGCTTAACCAAATCAAATCAAAAATCAAACCTTCATTATACTCGCCGTATTACGCCGAAGCGTGTAACGAGTAGCGGGGCCCATCTCCGCGGCTTGGCGCCTGGGTAACACAGCTTCGAAGACACGTCGCAACGGTGGCGAGCCGTTACCGGCCTGGGAATCGAACCCCAGTCAGCACCGATAGCGTGTGTTTAGCAATTGAGCTAACCGGTCGGTCCTAGCTATCTTAACTAATAATCATAAAAGAATGTTTAATAGAGGGCAAATATGCAATTACGCAGTTATTTATTTATTTAATAGTTTTACCACAACTTAACATGCGCAGCATTAGTTAACACACAGGAATATTAATGCATAGGTACGCAGTCTTCTACCGGCGCTTGGTGCATCGGTTAAGAGCGTCCACTTGGTAGCCGGTAGACTGGGGTTTTATTCCCAGTCGGGTCATACTAAAGACTTTAAAAATAGTATTCGCAGCTTTCGCGCCAGGCGCTCGGCACAAGCGGAAGTGCGAAGGGTTTTGTGTATGTGTTGTTCGTCATGTTATGTCCCTTAACAGCGTTCAATCATTCGTGATTAAAAATTGTAATGGGCCGACAATTAAAAATGGCCAAAACAATGTGTGCTTGCACCCGCTGTCCCGTACCTTTACCTTTTACGCAGTCTTCTTTACCAGTTTCATAAAGCAGCCACACACAAAAGTTACACATGCCAAGTTGTAGCGAGGATACAATGATATGACCATACGGTCTACTGTCCTCCTCACTTCTCTAAAACAACTTGTTGAAATTTCAGCATTTTTTCATTAATTACCAGCACTATAAAAACAAAAAACTGTAAAGAAAAAACTATAAAAAAAAAAATAATTTTAATGGTATTATTTGAATTATTTCTAGTGGGTTTATCAAACACATTTCGAAGGGCGAACTAACAAAAAAAGGCTGGAAATTCATAAGTTTAGTAAACGCAGCTTTAAAAATTGCCATCTTGAAAGCATTAAAGCAAATACAAAAGCGTTCTGCGCAAGGTCCATTTTGACCTTGCATTACCTTTTGTCCACTTGAATTGCGTTTTCTAATACAATAGCGGATTTTGTTGAAATTTATTGTAAAAACAAATAACTTTTGATAAAAATAGTGAAGCTTGTGATTCATATGTTTTAATTTTTGACACTAAGAAATTCCACGAACCCTCCAGCTGTTACCGCGTCTGAATCTTGTTTAATCTCGAAAAACAAAAAAGAAAATGACGGTTATCGAAAGCAAAAGACAACACTTGCCCGTACCAGTATCTTGCAAAAAAATCAAAATTATTCAATTCCGAAAAAGTTGTTTGCAATAATTAAGCAAACTCATTTCACCAACAAAAAAGTTTCTCGATAAGGTTAAATTTTGAAAACTACTGATAATACAATGCAAGAAGTGAAAGCAAAAAAATTTCCTTCAATCAATTCAGAAGGGTTCATCATTTTACAATATTGTCTCCCTAACAAACATTGCAGTTGAAAAATTCACGCGAAGAAAAAAAAAAAGGATGAAATACGATTGTTTTGCCCGAATAATGAGAGGCTACATTATGTCCAACATAATCTTAAGAAAAACCTTAATACATAAAAAAAACATATTGAAACACTTGACAATCGCCACGCTAGTCATAATCTTGAAGTGATCTTTTCAAAAAGATTTTGTTGCGCAATGTTTTTTTAACATTGTACCTCACTAGGCAAGAAAATTTTGAAGTGCTTATAACTATTGTTCACCGCTAAAAAGACCCACTTAACCCAGAACTTTTCATCTTCAACCTTGCACTTGAAAAGCAAGTATGACACGCCAATTACCAAAGACGCCGGTAGGTGAATAAAATCCGCTGTTGAAAGATTCTTTTGTTTTTTTTAAGTGATATTCAGAATTAAGAAGATAATTGGCTTTGGGTCCATAAAGAAGTCTTGTTGCGCGTGTGCCTGTATATTTACACATCAAATAGATCGAGTCTATTTAAGGAACTATTTATGTACTTAAGGGCAAAGTTTCGTTCTGTAACAACAGGTTAAGCTTCATAAGTAAGACACGTGTTACTGATATTCATTCAATTTGACTCTTTATGTTGGAAGATATTGCGGCAACTTGCAATAATGCCAAGACTTTTTCCCGCTACCATAAATTTTACCTAAATAAGCGCCATTGGCAATATCACAGAAGATTATAATCAACGACTGCAGATCTACGTAGTTGATAAAACAATCTCAATCACATTAAGCAGAAAAGCACCGCGGTTGCAAGTTACTTGGTGCAAAATACCAAGTTCAACTGGAATTCTTCATTCATAAAAATTACACGTAATTTTAGTAAATTTTTCAACATAAAAACCACGACACTACGTTGAAACGAAAATCTAAAACACGACCGAAAGCCTAACAAGACAAAATTGAGGAAAGTTTGTTCACATAAAAACCCACAAATCCAATGTTGATTTTTTCGCTCAGTCTCCAACCGGTACATTGTTAACAAGCCGACGGCGAAACAGGAAGAAAAATTATTATAGATCATACATCAATGGAGTCTTATCTCACTACTGAAGGATCCTTAGCGATTAAAGCATGACGATTGTAAAATAATAAGGATATTGTGGCATAGCTGCACTTCCGAAATTGGATATGCTAATTTGACTATACACTAAGCTAATGTCATCTCATTTCTCCCAAAGCTGAGTTTTAAATAAGATTTCGCATAATTACGAAAATTTGAAAGTGAATAACAGCACCAACGTAGTGCAAACTTAACCATAGCCAAACGTAGCAATGCTTTCAGTGAATCGATCAAGGTACATGCCAGCAAGAGTTTGATTCACAGCTGGAGCCCGATCGCATTTGATAAACACACCGAAAGGTGGCTTACTCGAGTGCGCAAGGGCGCTTTGAAGTTTCCATCTGTTGAATTTTGGTTTCTATAGTTGGAAAATAACTTCAGCTATTTATTACTTATTCGATATTGCTCATTGCTTTGACCGAGAATCGATCAAATATAATAAAACAAACGTTTAGTGGTGTAAACTTTGATGCCAAAAATTATGATTGTAAGAAAACATAGTAAGCTAATCCGATCCCGATTAAATTAGGTAGCGATATTTTTAAATCTCTCAACAAATTCTGAGATTTTTCATAAACGACATAAACGAGAAAAAAGATAATTGCTACAGCAATATAACCGATTGACTAAGACAGCAAATTGGTGATTTTTGCCATTACAAATAATGATTCAAAAATAAGGGATCTTCCGCAAGACTTAGAGGCTTGTCAACTGTTAGACCATAACTTCAGCATATATTTGTAACTTCACCGCATATCTCACAACGGTTTGAAGTATCTATCAGTAGTCAAACCGTAATGATACAAAATATATCCATTAAACCTGAAACAAAAAACAACAAGACCTTTGTTTTTTAAAGCAAATGTCATTTGTGTCTTAAGTAAATACGTGTGTATAGAAAAAATAGGATTGTTGACGCCGGTAGAAAGTTTCATGTTTGAAAACATTGACTGGTTTTCACCAAATATGCTTGTTTAAGTTATTGTTGATATAACAGAGCATGCCCTTGTAATAACTAAGCTCTTTTATAGCCGACCATGCAAGCCGAAAAATGAATTCACAAACCCAAAGTGTTTTATGTCGTATGAACTTATACGTATAAGAGAATTACATAACAACAACCACGTCCAAAGAAAACTATAATTTACTGTAATACCAAAAAACAACTGCAAAAGTATTATCAACTTTTTTAGAAAGATGAAAAAATGCGAAAAAGTGATCTGGATAAAGTTGCAGTAAAATATGCGATGTGAATGTTCAGTGCTAAGCGAAAACATATTCCTTTGCCAGTTACCATCTTTCATTACAATTATCGCTGAAACAAATTTCTCCTGTATATTTGCAATCATCTCACAAACTTATATCATCATCAGTGTAAAAAACTACTGGGTGCATTGCCCCTATAGTTCTTTACCCTGTAGTTTCTTACACACTACCCCTGATTATACAGGAACACCCATCTAAATGCTCCTAATTTCTCTTGATTTGTGCGACTCTAATTGCCGCCTAAGGCAGGTAAAAATTTTTGGGTAAAGTAGGGGGTTTTCAATACAGTTTACTTTATTACGCAAATTTTTGCTTTTTTCACCGTCAACTACAAAACAGGCCTCCGCATATCAATCTTCCCTTAAATGATTTTGCACGCGAGCGAAAACTTAGTTTAGGCTTCATTTGGGATTCATTCAAGGTCCCCACAGCCCTTCAAATACCCATCTAATAATTCGTTAGCTAAAATTGAATATGATTGCATCGCTCTATGGCAGAGGTGACGAACATGCGGCCCGCGAAAGAATTTCCAGCGGCCCACGAACAATTTGGCGAGACCAGTAGGCCTACAGGTATTCTTGAACCTTTTTTTCCGTCTAATCCTTGCGATGCGATATCAAAAGCTGAGCATCCGATTAGACCACGCGCGTATCACACAAGAATCATACAAACGTACAGTACACGGCTACATGCCTTTCACCTGTTTCAGGATACAGGAGTTCATCCATTGTTATCATAATAATAATAACATAACTCGTGGTCCGTTGAACTTCAGTATAGTGCAGCATTGCAGCATGCGAGTAACTGTTTGAGTGAGAGCTTAGCTTATTTCGATTACAATAGTACAGAATCAAGAATATTTATTTCAAGGCTGGCAAAAACAATGCAGGCTAATACGAGTGAAAGTATTTCAGCACACACATTACCAGTCTAGGAAACACCGAAGAACCCGAAAGACAGAACAGAACATAAAAACAGAACAGAGTTTATTTCGTTGCCGATTGCTACTCACAAAACTCAATATTCAGCGAAAATCTCGTACATTATTCGCAGCAACAGGCCGTCACGAAGGGACCAGTGGTCTTCGAGTCAAGTGACATCCCGCGGATAGCGACAATTACCTCGTCCACACGCCTGGCGCCCGCAGACCAAGAAACCCTCGCATCACAATCAAATTACCGATGACTCAATCGAAAAAGGTGACTATGACATCAAAAACCCAACCGCGATACATAGTAGGGGTTATGTAAGATTGCAGAAATGAATCGGTGAGCTTGTAGTACCATACATGCAATTTTACAGCTTTTTTATAGAATTTGTTATTTTGTTTTTCAATCAGTATTTAATCAGCCGTTTATTTCGATGTCTTTAGCAAAGAAACGAAAGATGGTAGATGGATCTTTAGGGTATTATTGTCGGTTGTTCGTAACTGCTGATAAACAGTTTTTTCGTTTTTAGCAGATTTCATGATAGGTCTATGACTTAAAAGTTATGCGGCCCGCTTGCTCATTGGTAAGTAACAAAGTGACCCGCGATAGCAAATGGTAGGTTCGTCACCCCTGCTCTATTGGCTACGCAAAACGCTGAGGCGTGATCACACTGCAGCAGTCGATGCTGTGCTGCCTAACAGACAGTGAGTCAGGCTACTTCATTGTCAACTCATTCAATGCTCGTGTAAGAAGCCTAACTGGCATCGAATCGGTCAGTTCAGCAAGAAGATGATTGAACCATTTTGCCTTACCGCCAACTTAAATTAAGCCAAACTTGGAAAGGACGAAATATTAAATCAGACTTCTGCTGAGACCCTTTCTCCATCTTCATATCACTGTTTTGATAAAAAGTTCAAAATATATGAAAGCTTGATAACCGTTACCAAGGTAATACAAACAAAGGCAACTCTGTATTTATGTTCGTTGAACAAGAAATAGCAAAATTCTGTGTCACAATGTTGAAATATGCATCAAACATCACCAGCGTTAGTAAAAATTATTCACACTTCTTATCTACATATGATTTGCGACTACCGGTACTGCGCAATAAACGCATAACAGAAAGAAAGAAACTGAACAAAACTAACCGGGCCTAAGCCTTCAGAAGAATTTTGCGCCATATCAAATCATGGAAGACACTAGAAGTTGCAACGATGTTGGCAGGGGTGCAAAACTATGTTGAGCATTGGGGGAGATGATTCTGCAAAATTGACGATATTTTGCCATTTTTCGAGATTGGGTGGAATGATTTAGCAAATCTGACACCACCGCGCGGTTTCCCAAATTTTTGCCCACCACAGTGAAGTGCAATGAAGTGAAGACCAAAAAAAAATAAAAGGTCATCACTTCCCAGTGGACCAATTTCTTGCCCAAAATGTAGCGCAGACCAAAAAAGAAAAAAAAGGTCATCTAATTCGCTGATGTGGGGCATGAAAATATTGGGGGGATGCAGCCGAATTATTGGTGGGGCATTTTCCCCATCCCCCTCCTAGATTTGCACCCATGAATGTTAGTCTTCTGTAGGCTATAACAGCATTTCCCAATCTATGGTCGCAAAAGGAATCTTGGTGTCGTGAAAAGTTATAGAAATCTCAAAATAAACTGCAAATTTTAAATTTTTTGCGCCTAAAAGTACGAATTAAAATTAGTGTCAAATCCATTATGGAAAGCAGCAAGAAACAAGCTTATCCTTACACAAGAGTTACTGAAAATTGACTTAAGTTTGTTTCCTCCATCAATCTTTTGATAACTGAATAAAATTTAGTGGGTCGCCATAAGCTGTAGTGGTAATAAATAGCGGGTCCCAACATTGAAAGTTTGGAAACCACTATAGGCTACAACATAATGCAAAAGACAAAACAACATCGACTATTGGACGAGAAACTAAGAACCTTAAATTTGCTAATACTAATACTTTCTGGACCAAAAGGCTATCAATTTTTGTGTTTGGAACCCTTACAAATGTTAATACATTGAACGTACATTCTTAGGATAAATTAGCACCATTTGTGAATAGAAAAGCTTTAAATAAGATTCTTCAAGCTGAAACCTCATTTTTTTGCTTCTCAGTGGAAACAATTATAGGAAAAATTGTAAGCAAAAACGTCGCGTTGGGCTACAACGCGACCAGGAAAAAATGAATGCAAGACCTGAGTTTGCGGTGGTTTCGAAGCCCTTCATTGTGCTGAGCAGCCGTTCCCCACTTATAAGAAGTGCTCTGCGCAAATGAAAAGTATGGCAGCTTGGGGACGATGAACAAGCAGTACACGCTAGAGTTGTACAGGATTAGGAAGCGGAGCCAGAAAGGACTCTGAGTGCTTTTTGTCAACAAAACTGTATTTGGAGTAAAGCCAGATTTGACCAGTTGTTTAAACCGCTCTAACCGCGAACTGAAATCATGCTTGTGAACGTGAGAAACTGAAGTTGGAGTTTTGATTTTTATTCTTTACAAAAACTGGAGTTTGCACGTTTGGAGCAGGATTAAAGTCGGAATTAAAAAAGACCCCAGACATCTCTGACACAGGCACAGCCTATGCAATTTTTTCCTTTTTTTTATGATTGAGTTCCGCACGTAAAAAAACAACAATGCAGTACGTAAATACATTAGCAGGCTAAAGATCGATTAGCCTGCTATGTTTTTGAACATAAGATGTTTGCGCAAAAACTAACGCAACTCTGGATCAAACCGGATCTGGCCGGCAAAAGAACAGGATTTACCAACGCGGCAAAGCAGCTGTAAAGGGCATATACTACGGTTGAATCATTACCGCAGAAAACTTGTATCTGAAGCTTTGGCAATAAGTAAGAAAGTGTTTCCAAGTTCTATGTTATCACGGCCGGCAAAACAAATGAATCAAAATAATTAATTAAGGCTGGCGTTTTCTCGTCACTATGATACCTTCGAATTTTAGTCAATTTTATGTTTTTCGAAAGGAAATCAAACATAAGCAAATATTTCGCAACCTATGAGAGCGGAGGTCATAATGTTAAGTTGTTTTCGTCTTTTGATTAAACCATTCTAAAGGATTTTGAGTTGCTTCAAATTGCTTCCAGCTTGATTAGTTATGGTGATATAAAGATTATATGTTGGCATGCTGTAAGCCTTTATAAAGATAAATCAATGAAGATTCATACACCGGCATAAACTATTTTCAAAATATAATCACTTCACTTACGGGCATTTTGACTTGATGATAAGATTATTATTGTTTTTGTCAACAGGCCTTGCCACAATAAATACTAGGCGCAAAATATAAATGTGTAAGTTTATCACAAACATTTTGGGCGTAAACAATATACTATAAATATTTTTGATAAAAATAGAAGTTACAAAATTTCTCATAACTGCAACTGTTTATTCGTGTATGTACAGCAGAACAAACCGTACCAGAAGAAAGTTTCAAAGCAATTCGTTCTTGTGAAATAGTGGCATAACGGCCATAAGAGGCCTGCAAAGAGTAATAATGGTCTATACAAACTATTACAAAATACAAAAATAAGCTTCTAAGGCTATACCCAAAGTAGGCTCGATCCAATAGAATAGGCCTACCTTCACAGAAGTAGTACTCAAATTTTATGAAGTTTTTACACACTAAATGAAAACTTTGCACAATGTACAGGGTGGGCCAAAAGTCGCTACCTATTCATACTTATTATACTTGTCTTTTAAGAATTCAAAGCGAACTTTTTTCTGACAAGTGGTCAGGTCGTGGTTCGTTAACATCCCCAGCTGCTATGAAATGGCCGGCAAGAAGTTAAGCCTTTGCATATGCAATAAGCCTTTTTGGGAATACGCAAAGAATATTGTCTCTAAGCAACGTTATCACTCCAATGACCAAGTGAAGGCAGGTGTTATTGCGGCATTTGGAACAACAACCTCTGCATTGCTAAAAATATCTCAAAGAACATTGCGTCGCATAGGCCTATCATCACTCAGCAAAAATGAAGGAGAGCTCACAGATATATTGGATGCATAAAATACATGAATGGGTAAGGACTTTTTGGCCTATCCTGTACAGTGTCGCGACATAGCTGCAGAGAAAATAATTCGCTTAGGACAGAATCTTCCCGATGCAACTCGTAGATATGCACATCAATACCTACAGTTTTACCAGTAAGCAGAGAGCATTATTTTGTATGAAGAATGCACAAATATTCGTACAGTAGCTTTATGTATGTTTCATTTCAGTGTAGGTTAATTCATTTCAAAGCACTTTAATTCACGTCATGGGCGTAGCCAGGGGGGGGGGGGGGCATGCCTCTCCCCAAACCATCTTAAGTGAGCTTACAAAGGAGAAATACAATACAACTTTTCTTTTCGCGTTGGCCAGAGTTGTAATGGTGCAGCCGCAATAACCAGCGAACGGCCAGGCGTCACTTCAAATGTTCAAAACGAATCTCCCTTGCCATATTATTTTTACTGTGCTACGCATTGCTTAAATGTGAGCGCTTCTGCAGCTGTAAAAGTTTCAGCAATACACAATGCTAAAAACGTTGCACGAATAGTGGTTAAAATGTTTAAGACCAATGCGAAGAAAACAGCGTCTTGAAGTCCTGCATCAAAGATGTCTCAAGTCAAGGAGAAACAAAACGTTATCTTGTCGGCTCAAGGGCGTAGGCAAGGGGGGGTTGGGGGCTCAAATCCCCCCTCATTGGTTTGGCAACGCTTGTGCTTTTATAGCCAATATTCGTTGATTTGTCGTAAAAAACGATAATTTTGGTCCTAGCTTCATGTGCGATTGTTGTTACATCGCAACATATAACCACTGTCCTAACGTTGCTCAATTACGAAGTGTCATCGTTGCGTCACAGAATTGTTTACCGCGCTTGCACAATCGCAGTTACGAAAAGCGCTGGCCCTTGGCCGGGGTTCATGGATGGTAAGGTGAGAGCAACAGCTACTGTAGTAGATACAATAAATAACTGAGGTTATTTTCAAATAATTGTGAACAGAAAAGCCAACAGTAACTGAGGGACACTGCGAAGGAAGCTTGCGCTCTTTGAGTCAGCAGCCACCCGGTATATTAGGATAGTGTCCATAAGCGCACGCAGAAAGGGCACGGTGCCATGCCCCCCCCCCTTTTTGGCCCTGTAATAAAGTGCTAAAAATTAACTTTCAGTCTGTAATTTCTCAAACTAATATTGGTTGCAGTCTCCTTTCTTGGCAGCCAAACTTGGCAGCCAAACATGGCTGCTCTTGGCAGCCAAACTTGCAGCTTCAAACAATTGGTGGAGATTGTTTTCGGAGGAATCAAAATTGGCTTATTCGTATTAAGCATTTGCTTCAATGTTCAGCGATGGTAAATCAAACAAGCGAATCAAACTGCTGTTCAGTGCATGAGGACACTCGTCATAATTTTGTACTTTCTTCAGCTACTAGTTTTCGATGTGCTAGCACTTTTGCCACTCCTACATTTCTTACACTTTCATTATCATCTCCTAACATCATCACATAATCAGATAACCCATGGATCCAGATCCAGTAACTTTTTCAACTTAGTTCAGATGATCAAGAATTTTTCAAACAAACGTGTTGAAAAAATTACGGAAAAATCGTTATCTGTTTAAATCGTTATCTGTCTAACGCGAAAAAGTCAATATTAACATGCAAATTCTGACAGCGATTGTCGGATTTCTGTTTATTTAACAAAAAAATAAACTTACATCAATAAAATAACAAAGAAATCTCAACTCAAAACGAACCACACCTTTTTAGTTTGACTTATTTAGTTGTATAGTTTACATTGATCATTGAACAACACAACCACAATCTCATTGAAACGTTAGTTGATCATTTAGGAATGAGATGTCTCATCAACTAATATCACCGTAAAAAGTTTATTTAGCCTTAATCCCAGAGCACAATATAAACATTATCAAACTAATGAACAACTTCATTATTGCGCAATAGTTGGCAGAATAGCCACGGAGGAAAAGGCGGCATGTATTACTTGATGACGTGCTCTAAACCTCGTTGGGATAGGTCGGATTGTTCATGGTCGCTGAAAACCACATTTAAGTCAGAAAATTCTCATCACCAACACGTTAGAGCAACTACATGAACAGTCACAACCCATCAGTGTACATAAAATGACTTCTTTATTAAAAACTAAGCAGGAAACTCTTTCCAAATCTAACTGGAAACTAATACGTCAACAAAGGTGTAGGGAGGTAAAAGATCACATAATCTGTTTTGATCAACGCTATACTCATAAGAATGCTCACTCCCATAAACCACAATCTTGCTGCTCAACCTAAACAAATCGCATCGCGCAAATAGGAGCGTATGGTTCCGATTGGAGTCACACATTAAAACATCTGAAGGTGTATCGTAAACACTATACCTTATTAGAGGAAGGCCGAAATCGACATATATGCAATTCTTGCAAGTGCAAGAACCCAAAAGCATCTACAATTTTTCTGGTAGAGTTTTGCCCCACACCCAGAGCCGAAACTACGCAATGCGGGCCCGCCGCCCCCGAAATCATCTTTCGGGGCCCCCTAAAAATTTTTTCTTGGATGGTGATACAAAAGAGCGAGCCCCGAAGGGGCAATGCCAAGCAGGGGGTCTGGGGGCATGCCCCCCAAAAAATTTTGCGGAATTTGATTTTATTTTGGAGGCTTTTTGTGCGTTTTGAGCCTTTAAAATTCCTTAGTTTTAACAAGGTTTAGTAATCTGTTTTACTTGGTCCCTTCCAAACCCACTAAAATAATGCTGTAAGCAAACCCCACTCTAACATTTCGCTACCTATGCGAAAAAAAAAACGTTTTTAAGGCTTATTTTTGCATCTTTCACTTGAGGATGAGAGGCCCTTAGTATGCTACTAAACATTTGTTTGCTAGTTCTGCGACTGCTAATTTTCGAAAAATTTGCAGAGGCCTACCATGGCCAAAAGCATAAATATGGTACGGAAGCCCCACATCGCGCGAGTTAAGACAAAAAATATATTCAATCTTAGAATAGGTCTATTTACGGCACCTTTATCGTACGTTGAGTAAATAGTACTACGTACTATTTAAGGGGCCCCTTTTTTGTGCGGCCCCCCCCCCGGTTGGGGGTTCGGGGGGCGCTAGTTTCGGCACTGCCCACGCCTGAAACTGTAGAAACAATATTGTCGCAAGCAATAACCACTAACCAAGCTGAATGTATCGTCATTATTATGCCTGATGAAAATACAAATTAGGCCTACGTGTAATGGCAAATTCTACATTACAATCACCGGTGATGTGTTCAAATGAAGCACGCTGAAAACAGATCGAAGACTGCGAACATGAGGAAGCAGAATCTGAAACTTCTGCGCAACCATTTCATTGAAGGGATCCATTATCTATTTGCTCACAGCCTCGCACCACAATTGCATGGCTGCTTTGTAGAGGTCAAAACGCGTAACATTGTTACAGCAATATCGAAAATCAAAACTGATCCGCTTCCTGTTACCGTTACAGTTTAAAACTGTACAATTCTACATAAAGCATAAACTATGATAATGCAGAATAGCTGTTGTTCAGTCACATAGGAGAAAGGAGAATTAGACGAGATCTGAGGCACATGCTATCTATTACGAAAGGCAATACTGACTTTGTATCAGGAACAAATATCACAGGCGTGATTTAAATATGTAGGTTATTTGTATAGGCGAAAGTGGCGAATTTATGACGTTAGGTCTCGTTAATTTCCGAGAAAATGTTGCGGCATAAATGACCAAGATTTTGCGTCTAGCAAGATTGCGAAGTGAGAAAATTCAGTCAACCGCATTCGAGAAATTCTACTTCATTACAATCTTACATAGCAATTCCACGGGGATATCGTAGTTCTTTGAAGTGTATAAATCTTGTAGCATAAAGTATAGATCTTACCGTGATGGCTAACGACGAAGACGGTAGCAAGCCACTCAAGATCAGCCAGGATCACTCAAAAAGTTCAACGATAAACAATAGTTAAAGGTTGTTATGGAAAGCAGTTTCAAAATCAGCATTGAAATTAGTCTTTCACCTGCATCCACAACGAAACTATGATAAACTTATCATGTAGACTTGTTGAAAACAATCAAAACTCAATTTGAGTGAAGTTAGATTTTGTGACGTTCTCAAAACGGACCTTTAGCCTCCAAAGGGCATAGCAAACTTGTCGCGCCAGTGTTTGTGACCCAATGCAATGTTTGTTTTTAAAAATGAAATTTGCATGACATAGTTCCCGTCTCAAAAAATCATGTGGTTTCCAGGCACACAAGAATGGCGTCTCAAAACGATTTAACAAATCTCACGTAAGCAGCGGTGGTCTTAGACAAAGGGGGGGGGGGGGCTGTGCGACAATTATAGGGGGGAGGGCCTTTTGGGATCCAAATTTCATATTTGCTGTAGCCTAGTGCGTACTAAAGCACGTTATAATAGGCATTTCAAAGGAAGTTACTGGAGAAGCACCAATCAATCAAGCAAGCTCATTAATGCATGTAATGTAGGAACATCATTTATTGTCCCAGTAATTGGTAGGCTATAACAAGGCTAGGGTTCATTAAAAATCTCCCAGAATTTAGGAAAAATTAGAGACCTGGGGCGGTATACTGCTCAACTTTTGTTGCCTTGTTTGTTCATTAAGTTAACGCATTGCGTTAAGTGCACAAAAGTTGAACAGTATACCCCTGGAATTGCTTATTCTTCTGCATACTGTATCGGCGATCTGTAGTACGAACAGCAGAGAGCTCTATGACTATAGCCAGAGCCAGCGATCACTATTGTTCAGATCAACTTTTAATTTCAAATTTTAAAAAACCTCTACAGCCTATTTCTCGCTAAGCGCGGTCCTCAAGAGGTGTCTAAAACCAAACTCAATTCTTAGAAATTACCACACTGCTAAAAATTTTAGATTCTGCACCACATTAGTAAAGCGGTGCAGCCGTAGATGTACTTTGAGTCATAAAACAAAATTTATAAGTCAAAATTTAGGTCATAAAACAAAATCTAAAAGTCACAAACCTCAGGAGGTGTTTAAAAACAAAACTCAATTCTTAGAAATCACCACACTGCAAAAATTTTAAACTTAAAGTACATCAACGGCTGCACCACTTGCACTTGCTAAGAATTGAGTTTTGTTTTTAGACACCTCCTGAGGACCGCGCTTAGCGAGAAACAGGCTGTAGAGGCTTATTCTACTGTATGTATATGCAATATTGGTAGCTTGAGTAAACCACGAACTACGGTAGTAGGCTATATTAACGGTAAATCAGTTTTGGTATACTCGCATTGACTGATCTTAACGTAAACTTATGTACAATATTGCTGCATCTGCTAGTGACAAATTGCCAAGTTTCACTTTGAGGTGATTCAGCTTCGATTACAGATAAAAAGAGAATGGTTCAGACAAATTGTTTACTGTGTTTCAATGCAATATTTCTTTAAAATGAAGATTCTTTTTAGGGGAGCTTAAATTTGAGATAATTAAAATCAATTTTAAGGGGTTGCTTCAAGTTACCATAAAGAGAAGTTTTATTTTTTGAGTTTACGCATTGATTCTTTTTGAGGGGGGGCCTTACTATCAAAGCGAATTCTTTTTGAGGGTGCTGTGCTTCACTGCAAAAAGTTTTATTAAAATAAAGTTTTTTTTAGGGGAGCTTAAATTTGGAATAACTAAAATCAATTTTAATGGTTTGGTTCCAAGTTGAGAATAAGAGAAATGTTGCTTTGGAGTTTCCGCATTGATTTTTTTGAAAGGGGCCTTATTTTCAAAACGGATTCTTTTTAAGGGTGCTGTGCGTCAATGCAAAAAGTTTTATTAAACTGAAGGTTCTTTTCAGGGGAGCTTAAATTTGAAATTTTAATGGTTTGGTTCAAGTTAACGAAAAAAGAAGTGTTTTTTGGAGTTTCCGCATTGATTGTTTTTGACGGGAGGCCTTATTCTTAGAGGGGATTTTTTTGAGGGATGGGGGGCTTATTTCCAAAGGAGGCAAAGAGATTCTCTTATTCAGGAGAACTGAAACTAATTCTAATGATGTATATGGTTCAAGTTTGCAAAAAGAGTGGTTTTTTGAAGTTTATGTGTCGATTCATTTTTTGGGGGGCCTGCGTATTTACAGGGAAAGTATTTACAGTGAAAGTAGCTTTTTGTAATTGGAGATAGCTAAGAGGAAGCTTCTTTTTTACCGAAAAACAGTTACGCAACCACGATTTTTAAAGTTCGGTAACCGGAAATTTTGCCATATTTGGGCATAATTTTCGGTGGCCATAGTTTTAGTTTCGCAGCAGCGGAACCGTTCTTCAGCGCATTCAAAACCATCACCGAAAAACAGTTCATCAGCCACACTCACGCACTCACCTGTTTTCCGGTTCCTCTGGTGCGAAAGGCATGGTTTGGTAGCAGGAAAACGGTTTCCGAAGTTTGAAAATCAAAGCAGGCGAGTCGAATTCCGGTTAAATAAACACTTCCTAACTAAAAATAATTTTATTGATATGGTTCAAGTTCATATAAAAAAGCTTTTTTCAAAGTTAACGCGATGATTCATTTTGAGGGGAGGCCTTCTCTTTTAGGGGGGCCTGTGCGACCGCACAGTTCGCACATTCCTAAGACCACCACTGCACGTAAGCCATAGTTTGAACTTGCTCATGTACATTTTCCAAGAACGTAATCCTAATCGCAAAGAAATTAACTCTATATTCAACATGACATCAGGAAGGCATTAAACTCGAGATGAACTCACTTCGTCAACAATAAATTGGAAACAGCAAATGTCCAACAACTTCCGCAATAAATGGAATCTTTGGAGACAACAAAAATGTCTATCTTAGACGTATCGGACTCTTCAGAAAAGTTATGACACAGAGTAAGAGTGAGAAGTTGGCTTGCATCAAAGTACCGAGATTTTTACCATCAATATCAGCCAGTCGGAACAAAATTTCGATCAATCACTCACGTTGAAAGCTATGCATGACAAGTTTCGATGATATTTAAACATATGACACTTCATCGAGTATAACCACAAAAAATAATCGTGAGTATATTCAATACTACTGTAAATCCCAGCTTTTAACTACGTTGAATATTTTTTTTCACCAGCGATTAACTTTAGTTAAAATTAGGCTTGTTGTGAGGAAGTAAAGTCAAATTTTTTTCGAACCATAGTTTTATATCGCAAAAAAAGGATCATACAAGAACAGCACACAAAAAGTAAAAACCGCCCAAATCCAATCTTTTTCTGTCGGTCTAAGGTCCACCACATCTCGCACAAACTCACCAAATCAGTTAAATCTCAATCAACAACATCTTCAAAAATGCTTATTACATTTTAAGCAAAGCGTGCAATCAAACCCGCTGAATCTCAAGCATGCAGGCAATAATAAAAGTTGAATCCAAAATGTCAGTTCAATTTTTTTAATCTTATAGATTATTCAGGATTAACGAAATTTTCCTGACCATTTTAACACAAAATGCATTGCCTCTAAAAGCTGCAATGTAATGTGATTGCTATTTCGTTTAGCAGCATAATCCATCCTCGCTAATTTTTGTAACGTTCTCGTAAAGTCTTGCAAAACCGTTTACAGAAAACAGGCATGATTCTAAAGAGTTAAGAGATTTTAGATTAAAAATGTATGTTAACGAATTCATAAAAATTACATGTGCAGTTTCAAAAGCCCAACATGCTGCACGTACTGTAGCAGCCCTACAGGAATTTCCAGATATTTCATTTTTGCAAAAGACGGCAATCAAAAACCAATGCAATAATAAAAGCATCAGCAATTCATCTGCCGACAACAAGGCAATTAAAACCACATGTAATAAAAGCCGCCTTTAATCAGTAAACAGAAGATCAAAGTCCTCAATCTCAACACAAATTACAATTTGGGGTATATATATAAACATATCAACGGCCAGCGACTGAAAGAGTCCTGTTTTCAATCCGTGAAAGATGAAGTTGGGTGTTTTTACACTCGGCCGACGTATTTACCTCATTTAACTCGACTACACCGAAAAAGTATTGAGTGCAAAAAAGAATATTTACAACAGGCTGCCAAAAATAGAATGTTGCAAAAATATTGGCATACGTTAGGAAAGAGCTGCAATTGAAGATGTTTTGCAAAAGCCAAACTGCTACTTTCTCAGTCAGTTACATCTTTAAGCAAAAGTCGGACACAAAAATGAAACCAATGCAACTTCATTGGTCATACTCATACTCTGAAATTGGCAAGGCTTTTGCATTTGTGATAATGTTGACCTGACAAACGCAGCAATTTGTTTTCAAGTTTTAACCATTTAGTAAAGATGTAAATTCATTCAGATATAAATTTATCATTTCTTAGTTCTACTAATGTTGCTCACAAGTGTTTCACCAAACAAATTCTACAAGAACACAAAACTCTATTCCAAATACAATAACTTATTCCACTGCGATCTTTGGGTTATCAATTGTCATTAAGCGAGCAACTGAGCATCATGGACCATCGTGTAGGTAACAGACTTGAGTGAAAGAGCTGAAACTCATATAATGGGATAAATACAGGCAGGCTGCCAATAGGCCTATAACTAGCTGGCGTCTAAATGTCAAGTGTTTGAGAGAAGTATCTGGGTTAAGGAACAAATGTTCGCAACATGCAACGTGATATTGTTGGCATCTCGAAGAGAAAATGTATGCAATTCCATGAAGATGTATAGACAAAACAGGATTGTACAGCCAATCATGAAGCAGAATCACTATCACCTAAATGGTTTCTATAACACTCGAACAAAAAAATTGACACTCAATGTTTATAGGGACGTGTTACGAATATAAACAAACAACCATACGCTGCGAATCATGGGCAAAAAACATTACGAGTTGGTGGTTAATACATTTTGATTGCTCGTTTTGAAAAATCATCACACGATTTTTAGTCTTGTTTCTTTGGTTTGAACAAACAGCAAGTCCTGGATTCCAAGATTTGAGTCACTTCGTCGGATATAAAGGCAAATACTATCGAGAAAAACTGTTTTCTGCATGCCTTTAACTCGTGCGTCTAAGGTTAATAGAGTGGCGAAAAAGTGAATGCAAAGCTCCATCAAAAAGCACCAAAATTTGACTTAAATACTTGAAACCAAAAATTCCTGTCAGACCCCCACTTGGCCGAGAAACACAAAACGCTCTTACAAGCGTTGGTTATCGTGCAAAATTACATCAACGTAATACTCCATTCAGCTACGGAGGCATTTTTGAAACCGAGATGTCACTTTTCTGCCAGACCAACCCCAAAATTGGATCAGAAATTTCACATGCATGCACGGATTACGTTGACAAAAAAAACTGTCTATGCATGCAATTGTGAGCTCTCATCCATCAATAGGCTATATCTATTTAATCTTTGTGTTTACTGATTTTCAAGCGTGTTACGTGCGTTTTTTCGACGAATATTCTTTCTTGTCAATAAGAAAGTTTGAAGTTTTGGACTTTGTGAGTCAGCTTTCATCCGCATTTTAGTATGCAAGCATTAACGTAAGCATTTAATAGCTAAAAAAGTTGCGTTTTTTGTGGCCACAACCGAACTCTGAAATCTTATTATCATGTTAATGTGCCCAATGCCTACAAACACCATAAAAAGTGAGTAAACAAGAAAAATATCACGAAAAAGTTTCAAGCGATCTCACAAATATGTTTGCCACTTTCCGATATTTTTCACTTGTTTTCGTTTGGCCTGGCACTAACAGCAATATCTAGAAAACCAACAGCCAAGTCGTGAGAAGATCTGATCGAATCAGTTTAATCAGAAAACAACAAGAATGTTTGAAATACCTTCTTAGTTTACTAAGTTCTTGATTACTTGCTTTTGCTGATACTCATGTTTTCTGATAAAATTAAAAAGTAGTCTGAGCAATGCATACGCGACTTGATCGGGAAAGCTTCTAACTAAGCAGCTGATTGCAAAGATTGCACTATATCAGAAAAGCGTATTTTAGTCATTTGGGTTAGTAAGAAAAGCATTTGAAACATGGTGCAAATACGCTAACTAATCCCATTTTCTCAACACTGATAGTATCTACAAATCTCATCTTATTTTAAAATCTTATTTAAGATTAGACAGATATATGTCAGTGCATAAAACTTGCAAATAATTTCAGTGCAGCGCAAGATACTTAAAAATGAAAGACAAATAATTATCTGTTGAGATATTTATTTACTCTAAGTTGTCACTTGTCTTAGCATGTAGTTGAATCAACATTAAAAATAAAGAAGTTTAAACCAAAAACTTTAGGTATATTCACATAACCACAAATTTAAGATCGCCGTGATTTGCATGTAAATTCATTTTTTAATTTATTGGCATTAACCCATATCATCCTGAACAAATAATTTCAATGCAGCACAAGATACTTAAAAATGAAAGACAAATAATTATCTGTTGAGATATTAATTTACTCTAAGTTGTCACTTGTCTTGGCATATAGTTGAATCAGCATTGAAAATAAACTTCTTTAAACCAAAAACTTCAAGTTTATTCACATAACCACAAATTTAAGATCGCCGTGATTTGCATGTAAATTCATTTCTTAAATTATTGCGCATTAACCCATAATATCTTGAGTTGGGCGAACACCAAATTTCACGCGAAGCCAAAAGACCTTGGTTTCTGCATATTTTTTGGGGGGGCAATGCTGTTAACAAGCTTAATGGAACATAGCTATACAAAGTTTTAACGACCTACGCATAATGATTGCAAAGTTATTCTAAAGCTTGCTTTTTATTGATAAAACATGTGTCTACACCTTTCGAAAGTTACGTTTTGAGGTTTGATATGTTGCTTCCACAAGTTCCAGCACCAACTGTCGGAATCGAGAAGAATATGAGCAATACTGTAGCAAGGTAACTTAGATGACAATTGAACCAATGTCCTATGACCACGATCTTTGTCAAAACGATACTTGAACTCTGCGTGTCACAGTCAAGAGATTACAGGAAATCAAAGTTGATAGAAAAATACCTAACATCAGTATAAAACTTTCATTTATGTTGGATGATAGGAAGTAGTTAAACAAAACAAGTCAGCAGCCTGCATGAAAAGCATTTCGTATGATGCAATGCAAACAATATAAATATATTGATTGCTTATTCATCAAGATTATGCTGAAATCTACTGACGGATTGCACAACTTTTCATTACAATAAAAAATCAATAAAGCATCATGACTTCACGTTTGTCATCTATCTTTAACTACTCAAACGTTGAAGTTAATAAAATTTAATAGATAATACATCAGCTAAGCATGTTTGCCTCAGTGAAAGACAGTTCGTGTTTTGATGACTGAAAACTCTAACGCACAGTTTTAAATCAGTTGCGAGCAATTAGATCACAGATATTTGCAATGAAAAGTTTAGAAAACTAATTTCAGAATTATTATTCAGAAATTTAGCCAGTAATTAAAGGGGAACTGAAGTGCAAAAATATTTTTTCAGAAAAAGTATTACAAAGCACGAGAAATTCAGAAATGACATTAATAGTTTTTAAATGCTTTTAGCTAACGAAAAATGGGCGTTTAAAGGCCCACTGCACCCAAATTCATCGATAGTTGTAAATATGTATTAAATATATTTAAATTTTTTCGCGAAAATTCGATCACAATATCTGGTCTCGGTAACGAGAAAACTGGTAAAATATCGTTAAATTCGTGACGTCATTGGGTACCAGCAACCAAGAAATAATGCGACTTCTAAAAGCTTTCGCTGTGCGAAAGCTTTCGAAAGTTTTCGGCAAAAAAATTTAAATATATTTAATACATATTTACAACTATCGATGAATTTGGGTGCAGTGGGCCTTTAAAATTTAAAATGATTTCTTACATGTGTACGTTTTAAGCATTGATGCGTAAAAAAGTTACAGCCACGATGTCCGACCTTTGGCCAGACAAAGATATTTTGGTTGTCGAACACTGCAGTCGTAACTTTTTCACGCATTAATGCGTAAAACGTACACTTATGAGTCATCATATTAAATTTTAAACGCCGATTTTTCGTTAACTGAAAGCATTTAAAAACTTGTAATGTCATTTTTGAATTCGACGTGTTTTTTAATACCATTAGTAAAAAAATATTTTTGCACTTCAGTTCCCCTTTAAGCAAAAATTGCCCACAACCATTGCTGAAACATGGTAGAAAAGTTGCTGCATTTACTGTTACTGTGCCTTTTTACATTTGGGTCTTTGACCGTGGTGTAGGCCTATGTTGCACTCACCACAGTGCTGAACTTCGTACTTAGCACGTTGCCTTTTAAAGTGTTTGAAGATGAGAAATTTTTCGGGCAAAATATGGTTCAAGGAGACCGGTTATAGACTATCCGCCGATAAAAGGGCTTGACCTCCGCGAAATAGAATGCCGACAATAAACGAGCAGAATGAATTGCTTCTTGACAGTTCGTTGCTCGATTGCTGCAAATGACCGCCGATCTTGCGCAATGA
The DNA here is from genome assembly GCA_964006365.1 of Trididemnum miniatum. Classification (NCBI taxonomy): domain Eukaryota; kingdom Metazoa; phylum Chordata; class Ascidiacea; order Aplousobranchia; family Didemnidae; genus Trididemnum; species Trididemnum miniatum. The sequence goes on from OZ023244.1 coordinate 5,186,803, forward strand.
ACGCCGAGCAAAAATCACTTTGGGCAGCAAAATCGCTCACGCATTGCGGTTGAATTGCGGCTAAAAATCACTAACTCAAATGCTGCAATATGCCATCCGATGGATCTTAGCATTGCTGCGGCCAAACTGGCAAAAGATAAGCTGATAATACGTACCACATGTTAGAACACATGGTGACGTAAAACCAGTTAAGAACAGTCTTACAACAAACCTAAATGTTTTCCAACTTTTAATCAACTTTTATTTATGATCATACTGCAAAACAACCGAAACTACTGCAAGTCGGTGCAAAATAACACAGGAATACATTTGCAGTTTGTACGAAAAATTTCTTCTCGTCACAATTAAATACCACAGCGTTTCTGTAACTGCAATGCAAAGTTTTTCCACACCCAATATTGGAACAATTAGACTATCATGGTTTGCACCTTATCTGGCCCACAAAATGTGCTAACCAACAGTGTACCGGTAACACATTAGGCAATTGCATCTATCAATGCCCAAACGCATTTAATCAGGCAGTCAGGATTCAAGCAAAAACTATGCCTAAACTCAAGCCTAGCATAGTTGTCTTTTTGAGTTCTGAGCCCGAAAAGAAAAAAATAAACAAGAAAAAAGCTTGGACCAGGCCTTATATAAAGACCTAAACTCAAAAGTTTTATTTCAAATCATGCGCCGCTAGTTACTTGCTCCAAAAATAGGCTCTGAAAGTGATTTGGCTGATAAATGTGTAGCTCATTATTGGGTAGAAGTACAGACTAAGTCAGAAGATAATGAGGAGATTGCTTTTAAGTGTTGAAGGCTTTCGATTTTTATTTATGTGCGAACCAGATCCTCGAAATTCACCCAGTTGCTGATTAGACAACCGCTGTTCCTAGGCGGTGCAAAAGCAAAAGATGGAGACAGCTGGCCAATAAAACGGTGTATTACGGGAAACTGCGCAGTGAACTTGCGATTTTCAAGTAGGCAGCTACATGCCAAGCATATATCCAACGCGACCGGCTACAACAGTGAATCCAAGCCATGTCGTACGATTATCAACGTGCAGTCTTCTACACCATGACATAAATGGGCTTAAATTTTTTCGGTAAATTATTCAGTTATTATCAGTTATCGTATTGGCTTTGCAAGGTGGATGCTGCGATGCAATAGAACTATGGCACAGGCCTTAAATATCTTTTTAAAAGTAATTGTTTTTTTAGCTTAGGTCAAAATCTAAATATTAATAAGATGGATTCAATTGCTAGTAAAACCGTTTTTATTCCACTGCTGCTTCTCTTGCCTTTGTGCAAAAGCTTTGTTGTTCGTCTGGAAAATTCGGTGAATGTAGATGACATTACTTGGCATGACCCCAACGACATTAACCAATTTTTTGCGAATGGCGATCTAGACTTCACATTTACACCACCCGAAAAAAGCTCGGGGTCAGAGACACAGGAATCATCTAATGAAGAAAATTTAAACGAATATATAATCAATCCGCAAGTTATTCATGTAGGTGAAAGCAATGACAATTCCGAGGGGGAACAAGATGAGGAAGTTCATCCTGGCGAAGAAGGTTGCGGAGAAGGTACTTTATGCAAGGAAGAAAGAGACGAGTCAATGTTTCAACGGGAAGAATCAATAAAAACTCATATTCTTAATTCTTTACGAATGACGGCACCTCCTAACATAAGTGAAGAAGACAAACTTTCAATTGATTCACCAGCAATAAGAAAGATGCTTCGATTAAGAGACTTGGACGAAGATTATTTAATTCCCGACGTTAACATAGAAACAACCAGCAGAAATCTAATAAGCGCAGCCAAAAGACGTAAGTACAAACAGCTTTTCTTTCAAATTTATCATTGTGCGATATACGCAACTACCCTAATGCTCAGGCACAAAATTGAATCTTACGCCTACACAGCCAAAACGTATTCAAATTTCAGGCCATTTCAATCGATTTGCATGAATCATAGCTGCTCCAAAAATAACCGATGCAGAAATGATGTTTTGCTAAATCTTACTGGCCCTATACCCACTGCTTCAGAAATTTAAAAACATTTAACCTTGAGAAACACCCAGACCTCTCCCTGCTACTAATAGGTTATTCTTGACTGCCATCAACACACTTGTTTTCTTAAATACAGTCACTTATCAAGCAAAGCGCTTTAGCTAGACATTTTACCATCAGTCAGTGGTCCATGCGGTCGCATGTGCTTTCGCAGCAAGAAAAAACGAGCCCGATGCGCACAATGATTTTGCTCCGCCAAATGCACAAATTTACCAATGTGCCGGGTTGCCGGTAGCTGGGATCAAAGGCAGAAACTTGGTATGCCATGCACTGTTTAAAAATCAAGTTTGTCAATCGGTAAAGAAAGGGTTTAGCACTTGACAAGCAAAATTGTTTGTATTTGATTCATGATGTAAGTGCATCTTGAAAAATGTTATACTTCTTTTCCAATTGTTTATCATGCAAATGTAGTATTTTTATGTTTTTGAATCCGATGTAGCTGATTTACACCGCAAAAAAAGCAATGATCAGCAAAAAACTTAAAAAATACAGTTCTTTTTATAGTAGGTAGTGACTTACATGTCAAGTCTTTTTTTTAATTACATTTTTATTTTCAATAATTACAAAATTTACAACTGCCTTTCCGGTTTTTCGATTTGTATACTTTTTAACGGTAAAATGAAATGAATTTGGTACCAATAAAAAAATGAAAAAAAAAAAAAAAACAATAAAAATCAAATCAAAGTTACGCCAAAATTTGGTACAGCTTCAGTCAAAAATTTTGCAACTTCTATCCTTTTAAATCCGCTGCAAATGTTGTATACGAGTATTTTAGCCATATTTGATATGAAAATATATAGAAAAGAGCAAACTGAGTTCACCATTCTATGTAAGCAAGAAATTATTCTGCTTGAACAAACTCTCAGAAATACTGAAGCGCGGTGAAGGAAACCATATACGTGCATGTGCAAATAAACTTGCACATATTCATTTAATATTTTCGCCATACCGCAAAACTTTTACCCCACCCTAACGTAAATCGCCATTTTAATTTTCTAAACCAAGTAAAATCCGATGTACGCTGCGTCTCTGAATTGAATATCGTTGTAGCGGTTTATGCTAATTGGTCCTTAACCACTTCCGTGTCACCCTACATTTTGAGCAAGAAAAAGATTGACATGCTTGTTCTGCAGTTACAATTTTCTGCTCTACTTAATCTGAAAACATAACTGCAGTCACGCATTATGGCACTTTAGCATTACTAATCCGAGAAATTTTGCTATTTTAACATACGGCCATTTGCACTGCTTTACTCAGAAGCAAAAAACGTTCCAAAAGTTTGGAAAACACAACTAACAAACCCAAAAGCCATTGCGAAGAATGTGTTGTCATTATATAAAAGCACAGACTCTTTTATCAAATCGTTTATCAAGCAACTGCTCACCCTGGCTCTACGACTTTCTATACAGCATGGCCCAGCTGTATCTTTGTCAGCGATATGGCCTAGCGGTACTGCGCGCAGGTGACAGATCCTATGTGACGGGTTCGACTCGCGGCTGGAGCCGATCGCATTTGACTTATATAACGGGTGGCTACTGACTCGAAGAGCGCAAGCTCACTTTGCAGTCTCCCCCTCAATTACTGTTGAATTTTCCGTTCAAATATAGTTTGCTTTGAAAATAACCGCAGTTATTTCCTTATTTATACAATCTAGAATATTTTTACTCGAAATACCGTACGCAGTATTAAATAAAATAAATAAATAACTGAGGGTTATTTTCAAATTATATTGAACTGAAAATTCAACAGTAATTGAGGGAGACTGCGAAGTGAGCTTGCGCTCTTTGATTCAGCAGCCACCCGTTATAGGCCTACGTGTCAAATGCGATCGGCTCCAGCCGCGAATCGAACCCGTCACGTAGGATCTGTCATCTGCGCGCGGTACCGCTAGGCCATGTCGCTGACAAATATTATAATCAACGTTCTTGTTTCAGCACATTTCGCGGGTAACACCACGAACAATTGGTTTTTCTTTAATCTCACCTCAGAAAACCGCAACAATTTTCGGATCAAGGACGTTCGTTTACATTACTACATCTATCCCAATAGCAATTTCACAGATGACTTCAAAATTAAGCTCGACAGATACACTCGAAATCGTGATGGAATATACGAAACGAGAAAGCACAAAACTCAGTGGATAACACAAGAAGCCGTTCAGAGAAACGAAAGTTGGATGACCCTGTCTTATCCAGCGTTGACGGAGTTGGTGGAAGGTTGGTTGGTTAATCCACACACAAATTATGGAATCAAATTGGAAGTCAATCGGGGACCGAACGTGATGGCCAACGGATTTCGTCCCAACGAAATTGCTTTGGTGAGTTGATAAACTTGATACAATTTTATTTTAATACGACGTTAAGTAACTTGTATACGTATTCTGATCCTTTTCCATATTTTTGTAAATGCTGTGCAAGTCAGTTGATCATCATCACAATTCGCACCTAATATCCTTTTTGTTAATGATGACTAAGTAGCCCAGATTACGATGAATGATTCTTCTCGCTGCCAAAGCTGTCGCCACATGCATTATGAGAAAGCATTTCATTACATTATTAAAGAAATTGCAAAATGGTTCTAAAGCTCAGGCTCGCTACTCACTTAATCGCATACCACTAGACCGACAAATCAAACGGTAATACAGAGGAAATCAATCAAAAGGCAAAATATTTTCAACTGGCCAATTTATCCTAAGTTGAATTAAATCTCTGCTCATCATCATCGAAGTAATGCGCACGCACGTAATGACTCAGTTGGATTGATGTCTTGTTAAACTTCCAACCTCACAAGATATCTCTACATGAACATTGTTGTAGTGACTTCAAAAAAGTAGACTGCCGTTGATTGGATCACGCTGTCAGTGCAGAAAAGTATACGAACTACGATTTGCTTTTGTTTTACAGAAACCTTACTTGGAAATAGAATTCGAACCAAATAATCGACAAAAAAGAAGCAGCGATGATATCAGCTTTTGCAGAGCCAACACCACAATAAATCGTTGCTGCATTTTTCGCTTTGAAATCAATTTCGCCGCGATTGGGTGGGACTGGGTGCTGGCTCCTCCAGTATACGAGGCCAACTACTGCGCGGGACATTGTTCGCCCATTCAAAACACAAACGTTCCCATCCGACTTGCAGCAGCAGGTCAATCTCAAATGTCAAATCTTGCCGAATGGAAGAGACCAAAATCGTGCTGCGTACCAAAACTGTACGCGCCAATTAGTTTGCTGTACTATGACCAGCAATCAAATATTGTTTTCAGCACAGTACCTGATATGAAAATTTTGGATTGCGGTTGCGCGTAAGAACAACATATCGTACTGACAACTCGAACGAAATCAATGCAAAACGAAAAGGAAAAAAAAAAAAAAACTTCAGCATACGTCAATTCGCAACTCCAGTAAAATAAAACTGCAATCCTTAAATTTACTATTGAATTAAGGAGGAAAATATAATGAACGCATTGGTGGGTACGAAGAATGCACAATTGTTCGTGAACAATTACATTACTTGAATAACCAAGATGAAGTATTGAAAATCTAAAAGAATCCTTTGTGCTGTGAACTTTTTCGTTTTATATGTTTTAGAATTCGATCGAGTGCTTAGTTGGGATTCGAACTAGAAAAAACTCGGGGCCGCAAACAAATAGTTTTTTTACATGTCCAGTCTCGTTAATTTTTAGGCTTCAACTTTCGGTGTCGTATCGAATTCTTGCCGACTTTATTGTACCTGTTTACAACTCTGTGTGTTCCCAGGAACTCAAGAGTTCTTTGTGAATCTTTCTAAGCTTAACCCCAAAATGGTTTCAACTGTCATTTTACTTTTGATGTTTCGCCTTAAGTGAGTTCAATTTACGCCACCCACGCTAAGAACTTCATTTGACTGAACGAGCAAGTGAAAATAGCAATTGTTTTTGTTACAAGGTGAAAGCAAGTTTCAACGTTTTATTTATTTCATTATTATGTCCTTCTCAGCAATTACTATTACAATAAAGTGGCGTTTTTTAACGCCTGCTTGATGTTGAAAAAAAATTTGCACGTAACTGCGCTTGCGGCAGAAAATTTGAAGTTCGCATAACGTATATTTAAGCAACCAATCTTGTGAACACTTAGTAGCAGCAGCTAGCACCTGCGTTGCTTTTTGTTCTGCTTCTTACAATTCGTTATTCCAATCTGACGAAACATCAGTTTTAAAAGATAGAGTAATCTTTGTTTTCTCTAAATTGGTATTTCGTATTTTTAACCAATCTTTCACGCAGAATACTATTTTTTGCAGCTTTACGCAAGCAATAAATTTTGCAAGAGCATCGATTGAATTTAGATTTGACATACTAACGGAAAGTCCATGTTATTAGTTATTACGCAAAACGTGTAATTCATGAGCTCTTTTTGCGCAGCACACTACCAACAATCGCGATGTTTGATTTTATCGCAGGTCTCCCACAGACTGTAAATGTGATGCAATTATTTTAGTCAATTCTCAAAAGCGCAAACAATAAAACGTAATTTTAGGACATGGCTTTATAAATGAATAGACAGAGCACCAATTTCCAAGTTCATTTCTGTTCAATAATTATGGCAAAGTTCATTGACTGCTTTATTTGCAACAAACTGTTAAAGCATGTGAAAAACTGCCATTTGATGCTGAAAAAGAGCCGTTAAGATCTAATTAAATTACACACATTGTATTAGACTACGCTTCTCAGCTTAAATTTACTGTGTAAACTTGTTTTCGTAGGTGTATAGCGTTATGCTCCAAAGTCAACAAAATTGTTTGGTGCTCTCGCTGCGTTTTGTTTTAATCTTATTTCATTATTTTCTCCCAGCTTTTCGTTTTCATTGTCAGCTGTGAGCAAAACTATTGTGTAAATGGAAATTTAAACTGCTAATTTACCTAAAACAATACTTCAAAAAAATCTCCACTATCCAACTTATTATCAATGGTTTTACGTTTTCTAAAAATTAAACAATGAACATCGATTGAAACACACACAATTTCCATTGAAGTGTACATGCTACATCATTTTTTTCGTGCTTTTTGCAAAGATTTTGGTTCTTTACTGCTATTAGTGCTGTGTTGCTTATCGCATGCAATTTACTGCGAAAATAGACAGTTTGTAACAAAACTTGTTTCAAAATAGAAGAGAAATTATTGCAGAAAAGTAATAATAACTTTTTATTCATCCTAGTAAAAAGTCGGTAGCAACAAAAGTATTAGTGTATCAACTTTCAAGGAGCAAAAATGTGATTTAGCCAGAGATTTTCAAATTTTTAGGGTTTACCTACATGTAATGATCAACGCAATTATTTATTGATAAACAAGATTTCAGTATATAAGACTAAATATTTGGGGAGAATCTTCTAATCAAACGCAACCATAGGAAATAAAAGGATAACTTAAAAATGGAAAAAACGAATGATTAAAATATTGAATACGTAGGAGAGAAGGCTCTCTCTTGGTGACACCAATTTAGTGATCCAGAAATAGGATTCAAACCGGCACAATGTAGGCTTTTCAAAGTAGACTATTGCACAAAAAGAGAAGACATCCACTTTACATTCACCCATTTGACAATTGTACAGTGAAGCTCACTTTTGAGCTTTTATTTTCACTTCACTGATAAATTACAGTTCGTTAATTTGAAAATAAGCGATAGTTAAAGCAGCTTAAACTGAAGTGTTCATAATGTAAAAAAAAGGTTCCGCTCGGTAGAGGGAGCTTGCTTAGATTGAATATAGAAAAATAAATGATCCAAAAGATCTACAGCTTATAGAACCATCTACAACTTAATGGCATTTGTATTTCCAAACAAATTTAACAAAGCCCGTACGTTGGGATTAATGCAGCCACACGCGGCACTATTGACAAAACATAACTGATATATTTTTCATAATCGCGTTTAGTGAAAACGCAAAAATTTCATAAAAACAAGGTTTGTAATGTTTAGGTTATTGCGTAGGCAAGGTATTATCTTGCGTGTGTGTTGCCTTAGGAACATCTGCTAACTGCTAAAAATTCAAGCACCAGCAAACGATTTAATTAATCATTCGAGGCATTCAAACGGTTGTTTGACAGCAGATTTTAAGTTAGCAGCAAGCTATAATAGCATTTTGGCCCAATCAAATATATGACACGTGTTCAAACAACAATTCAAGGAATCAAGAGTGAAATTAGTAATTAAGCGTTAAGTGCAACCATCAGCAGATTAGCTCAAAGTCAATCAGCTTTTAAGCACGGGTGCTCATGTTACTGCCTACCGGTGTATAAGTTAACTATGCTACTGCTTAAGCCTATCTAACTGTAACCTGTAGATATTTCCTAAGCTAAAAAATGCTATCAGCCATTAACACCTTTCAACTAACTTTTATGCTAATTTTTATCCAGCAAAAGCTAAGTCATTTGAACGGTACAAGGCCTGAAGAGCGGTTTTTAGTTATGGCGTTGCGTTTCTCTAGTAGATGTAGTTTTTGACTGGCTGTGCCGATAGCGGCCGGCGCTAGGCACACCGACAAATAACATTCATTCATTCACTCATTTTCTAGAATTTCAGGTCTGATATTATCCTCACCAAGTGCTTTTCCAGTTTTCAATGATTTGATAACTGCATTAACAAATAACAGTTAACATAATTGAAATTACATGCAAATTAGCTATGGCAGATTTATAACTAAATTTTTCGTTTCTAAAAATAACTTTTTTAGCAAATTATTCATCATTGTACTTTTCAATATTTTGAGCAGACTTTTTTATTTGTCTCTGGGTCGCTTGCGGCTAAGAGTCCATAAAGCAAAGCTCAAATCTCTTGATTTAACTAAGAACAGGTGAAACAGCCCTATCACAGTAAAATTTTTAGCTGAACTGTCGCAAATCAATGCAATCAACCTTGATATAAACCAAGACGATTCGATAGATAGTCATGAGTTTCGATAATTCGAAATGGAGAGTCAGTAAAGATAGACTACAGTTGTAATGCTAGACCGAACTCACTAATCGCCACTATGAAAACTACGCACAAGTCATACGCACAAATGATCTAGCTTAACGAAAGGGCAATCGCTTTTGATTTAATGAATTAAAAACAACAGCTGTAGCAAAAATACAGGTTTTACTTAACAGCTTTAAAATCAAACTAACTGCAGCTTAATTTAAGAATTTTTTGAACTGAAATTGTGATACCGTATCAAAATTTAAAAATTCATACTGCATCATAATTCAAAAATTCTTGACCGTGATACGTAATACTGTATCAATATCAAAATACTGTATCAAAATTCAAAAATTCTTGACCGAAAATGCTAGACAAACGCTTTTAAACGACCCATTGTGAGAAGTCAAGAACCTCTTACATTTTGCAGGTTTGGCCATAGCCTACATATTTTAGATTACAAATCGTCTTATTTGCGAATGTTTTACTCTTTTGTGCTAGAGAATAACGCTTAAATGACATTAGGAACACAAAACATTCTTATAACAGGTGTGATTAATTGTTTTTGTAATTCTAATGAACCGTTTTTGAAATTCTTTCGGAAAACTTGCAATAAAGCTGCAAATGCTCTTCAAACAACACTAAAATAGTTAGGTCAACCAGAATCTAGTTGCGTGTAAGAAGGGTTTTAGCACTTCTTGCCCGCTTTTCACTACTTAGCTGCAAATATCGTTTCTATTCGATTTGCATATCTTTTCACGAGATGTAGCCTGCATAGCAATGAACGGCTGAGTAAAACTAACCGCAAATAAACGCAATTAACCGCATGTATATGAAAACTTGCCAATAAGTCTAAAGGATATTTGAAAAAGTTCTAGATAAACTGAGCGCAGTACCTCAATCACTTTTTTTTAATAGGTAGTACCGGTACCGGTATCAATCAAATAGTATCTGAAAATGACTTCTTTGTTTTGCAAGTTCAAGGATATCAATTGCAAAAAGTAAAAATGCTTCGTAACGAAAACAGTAAGGGCTTGACCTAGTTGAATCGATTTTGAATGTCAGATATTTAATTTAGCTTATCAGCTGTTTTCATGCACCACTGCACATGCGCACTGGCTGCGGTTGATTGCACAACATAAAGCAGCAGCATCAAATTACGCAGGTTATGATTAGATAATCAAGCACTGCAACTTTGCCGAAGGCAGCATTTCGCAATTTTTTTTACTGAACGAAGCTTGTTGTTGCTTTTGTTGTGGCTACAAGCAAATAAATATACGGTTAGGTCACAAACCTGGCCCTACGAGCAGCTTATTTTCCGATAAAATCCTAAAACAGAATTAAATTAAGAAACAATCTAAACATAAGTCGCATGGCCTTCAAAATGCGAGCCCTCGGCAGTTAAAAAATAAACACCAACCTCGTGGTACCTTGATGCGACGATTGCAAGATAAGGTTCACATTTTTGACTGACATGCAGTACGGTAATATCAGAAACGAATTTACAACGAATAACTTAAGACAAAGCAAATATTGAAAAAAACCACACGCTCAATTCAATATTTGCAGCTACGCGGCGGTGTAGACTGCGTTTCGCTTTTGGAAGGCATCAAGTAGCCAATAATCTCTCCATAAACATATCTCTACGCAACTATTACGTCATATTATAAATTTTCTTGGCAAAATTTATGGCCTACCACGTTTCACAATTGGACGTGGAATGCATTTACTAATTTTTGCAGAGAACATAACACAGAACAGGCTCAAGAGAAAAGTTACTCAAGCATAAAGAGCAGGTTTATTACGTAGAGGGTGCAAAAACTATACTCCAAATCACTAAACCCGGATCGCGGCGAAGTCGGCAGCTATTAGAAATCCTAACATTCCAAAACACTTGATCTTTTAGTCCATCTCAAGCGAAATTCATAGTTTGGTTTCCCTACTAATGCTAGCTATGAATCAACACTTAAGTGGCCTATGCTCACACAAGGAAGGTGTCGTTATTTTGAGGTTTTTAACATATCTTCCGCTGTACCTAATCCGCTGCAGCGATTGCAAAAAGTTTTCAATATAAGCAAACACTTGTCAAAAATTTGCTGCGATTTCTTAAAATGATTATACAAAAAGTCAAAAACTTGAGTGCCGGCCGGCTTAGTAGGCCTGGTCTATTACATAATATTGGAGTGACGATCAAGTGGCTCAAGTGGTGAAAATCCAAACTCAGCAGACTTGTTTTAATAACAGTCCAGTTCAATTGTAGCAACCAAAAATTAGAATCGTTGACACCTGACAACTGTTAATTACAATTTTTAAACATCAATAACGGACACCTAATAAAATTTAACTTACAATAGCAGCCAAAAAAAATTGATTGCTCAAACATGAAATCATGAATTAACTATAGGCTACAGTGATATTACCTTCGTTTGCATCGAACTAACTTTGAAAAAACCAATGGCCTATTATATTGCTTCCAGACATGAGGCAATAAAAATAGGCATCACAAATGGCAATATCAAAATATTTTAGAGAATCAGGTACTTGCAAGGGCTTTGGAAGTACTTTCAAGTAGGGGAGGCTAAAATTTGTGTTATCATACCAACGTATGGGGGGCTTCGAGTAATAGTTGCGCAGAGATATGTTTATGGAGAGACTATTGGCTACTTGATGCCTTCGCCCCCCTTTTAGTTATCGCAACATACATCATACGTATCATGCACTTTAGTCTTTACTTCAGTAAAAGTCATTTAAAGACTGCTTAATGAACTCAAGCTTTTCTCTAGCATAAACACAGTAGCCAGATCGACGTTTATAAAGGTGTTAATTACCTCCTCTAAAATAACTTAATATCCGTTCACAAGCTCCTAGCCTGACGCTCCTACGCAGGAGCGTATTTAGGGGGCCATTGTGCCATGCCATCCCCTCTTTTGTTTCTGCCTCTTTTGTTTCTGCCTTTTAGTAAAAAAGAGCAAGATTAATGGTGACAAATATGCCAGACTTTTTTGATGATTTTCATAGCTTATTCCAGGAGCGGAGCCGGGTAAGTAGGTTGAGGGGTAGGCCTATGCATCCACCCACCAGCCATTTTCAAAAATATTTTTGATGTATAGTCCTACAGCTTTTCCATAATTTCGAACGTCTTCGAAAGCAATACGCCTAAAGCACGCATAATCGAAAATGTGCGAACAAAATGCATCATATTTGGCGAAGCACTCAGAATTACGGTTAAAAAATTTAAACAAAATTTTCCTCAAAATTACTCAAAAAGCACTAAAATGGCCATTACCGCATGTAAATTTTTAAAATTTTTCCAGGGAAGCATGCCCCCAGAAAGTCTTCACCGTTGGGAGTGAAATTCCGAGACGTTTCTTTAACCGGTACAAGACGGTGTTGGTTTTCAGGGGGTGTTTAATTTCCCACCTAAAAACTCTAAATTCCTCACTATTGGGTAATTCCCCACCGGTTGGGAACTCGGAGACTAGATAGATTAAGTACCTGATTCTCTGAAATTGAAGCTTGGAGCACTGCGAAACACACAAACAACAAAGCACGCTTACAGCCTTTGTTGCCACAAATATTGATGAACCAACAATATTTTAACCATAATAGGCATAGATAAAGCTTTCTTTTTACTTCAAGTTTTTGGTGATGACGTATGTTAAAGTTATGCTCTGTAACAGATTAAGGCTACGCATATATGTGTCATCTTCACCCACAATTTGTTTATATTTTAGTTTCTAATGATGACCTTGATTTAATTATATGTGATGCCGGAGTCAGTGGGTGTACTGTACAAAAAATATTAATGCCGAGGTTAAGTTTAAGTAGTTTCCATGAACCCTTAAACCACGGTCCGCAAAGATGTTTCAAGGCTGAATAGAAATACAATATATAAATCTACTTGCCCCACTATTAAATATTGGCTGTAACGACTTGTTTCTTACGAAGGGGTCAATTGCATTCATCAGAATGCATTTGGTAGCCGCACTTCCAAATAAGCTTCTAGAAACATTGACCAACGCAAATACAACCAGCTGCATTCAGTAAATTAATTTAAACTTGCAAAGAGCCCGCTGCTTGTAAAAATAAGGAGTGAGTGAGACGTGGCTCATTGAGGTAGGCCTAATACTATAGGCTTACTAAGACAATATTTAACGCACACAAGCTACATATTGAAATTTGAGGGAACAACGACACTTCTCGACTCTTGGGCTGTACCAGCGGCCACAATGACTCAGCAAAAAAGGAATGCTCAATTAACCGTGTAATATGCACATAACACAATGCCGGTAATTAGGCAAATTTAGAAGAAGTTCGCTTTCTTGAGTAAGAAGATTAGATACGGGTGATTTGAAAACAAGCTTGCAACCACTTCAAAACCTGCATGCAGTTTTATGACTTCAGCATTCAAGATGAAAGCTCTAGCAATGTTATTCGAAAACGGACGTAACCTATATCTTCAAAGCTAATGCGCTGTTTTGAATCGCAAGATAATCGACATGGAACTATTTTTTTAGTTCCTTAGCTCATTAAATTGAAAACAAATCAGTAACAAGTCACGCCATTATCAGCCTAATCTGTTTTGTATCAGTCGATAAAGCGTATATCTGCGTTAATAGCAAACTACGATTAGGCCTATTCATTTTGCATTTTTTTTGTATTAAGTTGCATATTTGTCCTCCTATCACGAGAAAGCGACCAATGCGATGTACGAGCTCGCCCAGGAGTTACCAGCCATCTGCCTACCACACCAAGATGGGGATTCCCCCTACGTGCCTTTCCCAACGGCACAACAAGTAAACTTGCCGGCTTGTTCTTCACAGTGTCCCTTTAACCCTAGAACGACAAGACATTTTTTATAGCATTGTGTACCAGCCGGGTCCATTGGACCCGTGTTCGTATCTGCACTGTAATGCTAGACTTCTCCTAGTTCTACTGGAATTTCAACGTCGTAATGCTGCTAATTTTAATAAAGAACCAAACACAATTGCCAACATCTGATTGACAAATAAAGAATTCAACTCGCAATCATGTCAAGGGCAACTTTAGAAGGCTATGTTCAGGCATTTTTGCAGTGTTGCACAGAGAAAGCTTTCGTTTATGTCTTTTTAACTTGAATAGAAGTGCTGGAATAGAAGTTCTTTAAACTCAGGACCAGATGACATTCTTTATCTTCCCACTGATGAGCGTGGATGCTGCTAATTTTCCTACCCCGTTAACTCTTTTCTCACACTGAATCAGTAAGCTCCTACGCGTCGGCCTTACACCGCTTCCAAAGACACTCTGGCTAAGACAGTGTAGGCCTACCGTACACCAACAGTCCTTATACAGTAGAGCAATAACATTTGGACACTGTCCACTGGTGCGTCATTCTCTTGGTGTGGTATAGCTACAAACAAAAGCTATTCCGTGGTATCGTCACCACTCTTACCACTGTTATAACAATCACATCTCTCTTCTCTTCGGCGAAACGAGAAACAACATTTTTCAAAAAGGAGGCAAGTTTTGTGGTGAATTTGAATTACTTGTTTGATATATACTTTTTGTGAAGATAAAAAACAAAGGCGTAACCTGGAAGCAGCGCATGGTCTTCGCATGTGCAGCGAAGATTATGATTTCTACAATGACCAGAAGACTACCAGAGTTTCAAAATGTCCTGCAGTGATAGAAAAATTAACACCCAATGACGTGAAATTCAAGCAAAAAAACTTGTATTCTGATGCTCCTACAACCAGCAAAAGATCAAGATTGGACTCGGACGTAGTTGCTAATACAGACGCTGTAACATTATCTGACAACCATTCTGATTCTGGTTCTTCTCAATGCCCTTCAGAAGACTTACTAGTTCAGACAGACTGATGACGAAGATTTACACCAAAATCGTTCCAAATGGCCAAGCTTGGCTGTTATTTGCGATCGTTATCAAATATCGGATCGTGCAGGAGCTGCAGTAGCAAATGCAGTAATGAAAGATCTCAACTCTTACGGTCTTCTAGTCAAGTATAATTATAGCCTTTCCATAGATCGTAGCAAGCTTAGAAGAGAAAGAGGAAAATATATAGAAGATGCAAGAAAGGAAGATGATGCACTGTTTTTGAAAGTAGATGGAATTTACATTGATGGAAGGAAGGATGCAACGCTTTTGATGGTGAACAAAGAAAATAAATTTCGTAGAGGAGCATTATGTTGTTGTGGGGGAACCTGGAGAATTACCGTATATCTGACGCATGTATCACCTCTCGATTGTAAAGGACGATCTATTGCTCAAGCCATATTTGACAAAATCCAAGATACTTTGCTACAAGATAATCTAGCCGTAGTAGGTAGTGATGGAACAGCTGTAATGATTGGTGTTCACAATGGTGCTATCAGAAACTTGGAGGAACTTCGCAAAAGATCTGTACCATGGTCTATATGCCTTTTGCATTGCAACGAACTCCCTTTACGCCATGTGTTTCAAGCTTTAGACGGAACTACATCTTCCGATTCATTTTCCGGCCTGGTTGGGAGAAGTTTAAAAGGTTGTGTGACAGAATGGGGGATTGCCAAATTTGCTGCAATATCAAGTCCTGATTTGCCAACACTGCCTGAAGATGTAGTTGATGCATTAAGCTCTGACCAATATTATAGGTATAAGATCTGTACAGCTATCGCAAAAGGATATGTGGATGCTGATTTGGCACTGTTGGAAATTGGACCAATCGTTCATTCGCGGTGGTTGACATTAGCATATAGAATACTTCGATTCTATGTCTCCAACGTTCAGCCTACTAATACTCTTGAAGCTCTTACAAGATTTTGCACGCAAATATATTTTCCCTCATGGTTTCAGATAAGTCAAACAGCAAGATAACTGATGGACCAAAAAACTTGTATGATCTATGTCGACAAATTCAAGTGTTTCCTGATAGCCTAGTTAAAGATATTGCAACTAGAGTGGTTGAAAGAAACGCTTTCTTTGCCCATCCGGAAAATATCATGCTTGCAATGCTAGGTGATGAAAATGAGGAGATTCGAAATGCTGCAGTAAAGAAAATTGTATCTTTGAGAAATAATAAAGAGAATGAAGGTGCCCGAAATATGAATATTCGTCATTTCAAGGTTCCGAAAATCAGTCCAACTGCTAAGTCTTGTCACGAATTGACAAATCTTGATAAGAGTGATGTCGAAGAACTACCATAAGTTCGTCATTTTTCCCTTTTAGAAATTGAAGACCTAAAATCTATGCCATTAAAGATTTCACATTCATGTCACAACCAAGCTGTAGATCAGACGTGGGCAAACTACGGCCCGCGGGCCAAGTCCGGCCCGCCGGTCCTTTTATTCTGGCCCGCCGGCACTTACACAAACTTAAGTTCTCACCGTGAATTTAGCGAAAGACCTTTTTTTTTCCTTTAGAGATCATGATTGCAGTGATTTTCAAAAAATAAGCCTCAACGGTGCAAAATTGGATTAAAAAACGAGGTGAAAACCTCATATTTTGGAGATCACATTCGTAAGTGGACCGTGATCTCGAAAAAAAAAAGGTCTTCACCTTGTTTTCCAATCAGCGTGCGGCCCGCGGCTTCAACAGTTTTTCCAAATCTAGCCCTTCGTGTGAAATAATTGCCCACCCCTGCTGTAGAGTGACACATTAAATTGGTATCAGAGGTTTCTGCATTAGTCACAGGATTAGAAAAACGTGATGGAATCATCTGACAACGAATAAAATCGAGGCAACTAATGAAACGTGTTGATACTAAAAAGCAATTTTCCTGCTAACCTTTCCTTCATCAACTTTAACCGTGAGTGCATACAGTATAATAAGCAATACCACTATCGAAAGGACACTTTCCCACCACTACAACTTACTATATCTTAGAATTAATTTAATGAAGTAGAATGGCAAAACTCTTTTCATGTCTTTGTAAACTCTGCTGTAGTTATTTTTTTATAACTGTTTCTCGACATGTTTTCATTAGTGGTGATGGTTCAAGCAAAAAAGTGAAAAAATTAGTTTTTTTTTAAATAACTCTTTTTTTGATTAAAATAGGAGAAAAAGTCCTCTTAGACCAGATATAAACTTGGGCGTTTTGCAACTTTGGATGTAACTTATAGCTTTCTACTGTTTGAAATTAGAAAATTATGACAAATTTTGCAAAATTTGTGTCCGACAAACCACTATAGGGAGGTAGCACGGCCATTTTTGCCGGCAACCATGCAAAACCACTTTTCAACATGTTTTTAGACCAAATGCCCACTTTTCTAACCCCGGGGAAATTGATTTCAAACAAAAAGTTTTTTTCACTCCACCCTACTGTTTATCCACAGGGGTTGAAACAACGTCTTCAAAAGTGTGCATTCCGTATATCTACTACCTTTTGAATTGGTCTGTGGTGGTTAGTTTGCAAGGTGATCTTTTTTACCGTGCCGAGACTAATGCCTTATTGAACCTCACAACCTGGCCATTTCCTAAAATCGATAAGCTCATTATAATTGTATTGCTGAATATTGGTCATCCAAAACCATAAGTTGGAAATATTTGTGTTGTTGAATTTTTTACAAGACATAAGTTGGTTTTATTCAGACAACACAATTACAAACACCTAGGTCAGCCATAAATGACTCAAAGCTACAGCTTCTATCCAAACTTGATATCAGCTGCAGAATTTCTTGCAGACTCATTCCAGACACGTTCTAAAATGCATACGGGTCCATTGGACTCGGCTGGTATTAAATGCTAGGAATCGTCCTCGCTTCAAAAATCAATAAGATTGAGGTTGAAACCAAAACAAACCTCCCCAGTAGGCAGACAAAGACAAAGAAGCTCAACATCCCTCATCACGCTGGCAAAAATTTGTGCACCTTCAAAGTTTGTCTTCGGGTCCAAAGGACCCGTCTGGTCGTTCTAGGGTTAATGCTGAGTGTCAAACAGGTAAGCTGTGAATATCAATATTTTAGTCATTGGTTTGACCGGACTCGAAATCAAACCCAAGTCTACAGCTCCCGAGGCGGACGCTTTTACAACTCGGCCATCTGAACGGTTAGCAGAGTATCAGTGGGTAGGTTATGCTAGTAGCAAGATTCGGTCAGCTCTGCAAAAATCTAGATTGAACATAGGGCAGCTGAAGATTTTATTAGTGAGTTATTAAGTCCAGACCTTATTTCAAGCTACAGAAAGTAAAGTATTGCACCTCAGCTAACCTTAAGTCTTGTTTACGCAGCAATCTGTCATTTTAGTCGGATCATCACTTCTATAATTGAGCTCATTGCTCAACAGACAGTGCTTAGCAGGCTATTACTCCAACGTTGCAACTCGAGTTCAAAGTCAAAACGAATTCAATATGTAAACAATAATCTTGACCAGTTTTTCATACTGTGAAGTGCAACGTTCAAGAACATTTTTGATGGGTGACATCAGAGTAGGCCTAGGCGGCGATGGCGGAAGCATTTCTAAAGTGGGGGGGCCAAAAGCAATGACCAGATTTCTTTCGCCTACAACCCATGTTTAGCCTGTCTACGTGTGACATGCCCAACTTATGTGGGCTTGAGAACGGAGGATCCAAAGCCCACATAAATTGGACATGTGGACAGGGTAATTGTGTAGCTAGTTTATTGTTTTAGCCACCCCAACAGCTACTGTAAATACCATAACTGTTCGTAAAGCTTCTAATTGAGCGGCATTACAGGGCAAGGATTAAAAAATAGAGCGCCACCCTCTAATTGAACATCATCTGTAATGCCACTACAGGGGAAGGTGTTGAAATTGACGAGGACGGCTACACAGGGACTTGTCACCTGATTTTCTGCATTGAATTTTCAGTAAATTTATCTTCCCGAAATTCTGACCAGCTTGTCAAAAATATAGCACCATTCTCTAACTGAACACCACCTCCAATAGAACGCCACGAAAGAAGAAAAGGGTTGAAAAACAGAGCGCTGTGGCCGAGTGGTGCTCAACTAAAGGTTGCACGGTATGTCACGCAGGGCTGCGAACTCGAAAGAACTCGATCATTTTGCCGAACTCGAAAAAATATTTTTTCTGAACACGAACTTGAGCTCGCATAAAACTGTTCGAGTTCACTAAAATGTTAAAATTTTGAAAAAAAATATAAGATCACTGCGAAATATAGTTTGTTGTTCAAGTAGTCACAATTCGTGTAAACTGAAGTTATGATTTTACCAAAAGAAAAGCTGCATATCGTTTATTTGTTCATACCTTTGCGACCTACAAAGTCCAGGGCTGCGAACTCGAACTCGGTCATTTTTGCCGAACTCGAAAAATAAAATTCTTAGAACTCAAACTTGAACTCGGACTTGCAAATATCTTTGAACTCGAACTCGGTTAAAAATCGATCGAGTTCGCAGCTCTGATGTCACGTATACGGTCGGTCACGTAAACAACGAGAGCAGTAGGCCTAAGCTTTTTCGGAGCAAACGAAAAGACTAAGTTGGGATGTTCAATAACTCAATTCCAATTAACGCTATTTTTTACTCCGATAGGGTGATGCGTAGAGAAATAGTAGAACTTCATAAATCGCATCGCTACATGTAAAACTAGAATCGAAACGTTTTCACTGCTTTCTCTGACTAGAAAAAGCAATTTTGTTAGCAAAGGTATTGCTAGGGTGAGCAATGCACAGCAAAACAAAGTAAAAGTTTAAATGCATTCAAAAAATTAAAACACTTTGCCATAGATATTTCGCACAGTCCGCCGCTTTTATTTTGTGACAGCTGCTTATTTTATCGATTTTGAAGGCTAGTTGTTAACGTCATAATTAAGTCTGAAAAAGCAAAGCTCCCACCTTCCCCAGAATTAGCCCCGCCTCTCGCATTATGACAAATTACACCGCAAATACAGTAGGTGACATTTCTTTTGAGTGGCTGTCTGCAAAGTCAGTGAAGATAGAAGGGCATGCAATACATTGATGGAGAGGCCTAATTTTGAGTTTAGTTGCTATTGTTTCTTATAAACGATACTTACGACAACTACTTTACCTCGTCACGTCTCAAAACGTACTGTAAAATGCTTTTTCCATATTAAAAACTTAGATCAGTGATTCTCAATCTTTTCTGGGCCGTGGCACCTTTGACTGTTCATCTAAAAGACCGTAGCCCTAAAGCGTTTAAGTTGAAAAGTCCTGGTCTGCAATAATTTGTTAATGATTCCTACCATAGTAGCTACCAAGAAAACAATCTGTGTTCTGTGGTCCCTTTGGGGGGCCGAGAGCCACAGTTGAGAACCCCTGGCTTAGAAGCTATCAATCGCTGGTTTGCCTTTTTGATGTTAAAATGCTCAATTTGACATTTACAACCCGCTAGTTATTTTTGTTCCCCCCACCCCACAAACAAAATAAAGAAAACATCTTTGGATTTAAGCTCTTTCCTGGGTTTCAATCTCGATGGTAGGCTTATTACGTTTCAAATACATTTATGCAGAAGTATTATTGTAGAAATAAACGCGTAAATTAGCCCTCCCCCACCCTGAAAAATAGTGAGGGGCCAGGGCCCCTCCGGTTCCGCCACCTATGGGCCTAGGACATAATCCCGTACAGGGGTAAAATGTTAATGCAGTAGCCCGTTTCAGGCATTATACAGACTCTTCACTAATGCAGTGTTATTTTGTTGAACTGTTAATCTATACCTAGGTAGGCCTACCAAGGATTAGCTTACAGGTTTGCAAGCAATAACGTTCGTCAACATTTGCTTCACTTCAAAAACGTCTAGCCTGTAGCTAATCAAACGTACTGCACATCAATATAATGAAGTGTCTTATCAATACATTCTGAACTGGGACACATCGCAGTAATTGTCAATAATGTAGGAGCTTTGTCGCAAAAAAAAACGCCATTAGGGTTCCAACTCATAACGCTCGAAAGAGAAATGCAACGGGGCTTACGGTGTGAAACGTTGATCGTACAAAAGGCCATAATCACAAGATCATTAAATCAACTGCTCACTCAACTTTGCCTTCATGTTTTCACAGAAAGTAATTCTGGCAGGCTATTTTTCCTTAACAGGCAAGTAGGATGTCCAAGTTCTGCCGAAAATTAGTGAAACGGCAATTCTTAAGCGAATGCCGATTCGTTTCCACCTTTGTAGTTTTTTACAGAATAAAATCATAAAATCCCCTCGAACTCATCAGGAATTACACAATCAATCAATATTTTCTCATGTGCATCACCTAGCGACTGCTTTAAAAGACTGATAAGAATTGGCAGATTAGCAAAATCAAATCTTCATTATACTTGCTGTATTACGCTGAAGCGTGAGCAGGGCCCATCTCCGCGGCCTAGCGCCTAGGCTACACAGCTACGAAGAAACGTCGCAGCGGTGGCGAGCCGTTGGCGACACTGCTGATTTGACCGACCCGGGATTTGAACCCCAAACTTCCCGCACCAATAGCGCGTGCGCCAAGCAACTAAGTCTGTTGTTAAGCTAGACTCCTTACTTGCTTGCTGCTTAACATGCTAAGGCAGCAATTATCACGTACAAAACAACTGAGGATTTAAGATGTCCAGCATCTTAAAGACTTTAAGATGTCCAGGAAAGTGCACTTTTCTCCTTAAACGCTTTCGCGCTGGAGCCGTTGAGGGTGGAGAAAATTTGGCGATATCTTTTAATGTCATCATTTCGCTCGATGTTTACAAAATGTTGCATTTTTCGGTTGTGTCTGGTTTATAAAGTTGAGGACTCGTAAGAAATTGTACCCGGGATTTATGTTTTCGAGTCGACTCTTGAGTTGATTGATTGCGCCTGTGTCTGAACCTCGTGATTGCCTGTTCTAGAACTTGCGTGTTCTTTGTGCTTCACGACCTGTGGGATGGCTTGATTGTTGAATACTTGCTGGTGCACAATAGCTTGGTGAGCAATTGGCAGATTGCAGTCTGATTTGGTATTCCACAGAATAGCACGGTGTGAAGGAGTGAGTGAAGTAGGAGATTTTTCGCAGTTTTGCAGATCTTTATGGCAGCATAGGTTTTTTTTTTTCGGGCGTGGTTAGTTAAAACAGGGACCAGGTAACCCTTTGTCCTTTTTTGCAGCTCGGTTTCCCGGTAGTGTATAAAACTTAATGCTTAAGTTTGAGAAAAGCATTAAGTTAGAGAAAAGGTTCGAATTCCTTAGTAGTAGCCCTCACTCCAAATCAAAATGTAGGCCTACTTGGAGCGGAGCGGGACTTGGGCAGATTGTTGAAAAAAAGATGCAGCGGGAGCAAAAGGTGAGCACAATTGAGGATAAACCTAAGATAGAAGTTGACGAGGCCTACAAATTGACGCAGGTGAGTGACGGAGTAAGGTTTGGGAAATTGCTTAATTGCCGAAACTTTTTCAGGCAAGGGAAGAAGGCCATTGGCTGTAATTTTGTGTTCAAGAAATGTCAATTCTGTGTGAGCAAAAAAGACTTGACAACATTCAAGGTGAGAGAATATCGACGAAGGTGCTGAAAAACTGTGCGGAGATGGAGAATGTGATCTTCAAAAGATTTGCTTGCAATCAGTAAATCATCAATATACACATAGCAGAAGTCAAGTCCTCGAAACACTTGGTCCATTAATCGCTGGAAAGTTTGGGCAGCATTTTGAAGACCAAAGAGCATGCGGATAAACTCAAATAGTCCAAATGGTGCAGTGACAGCTGTTTTGTGGATATATGCTGGTTCAATAGGAATGTGATGAAAGGCTTTCACCAAAGCAAGCTTGGTAAAGATAGTAGAGCCATGAAGCGAGGTAGTGAAATCTTGAATATGGGAAATGGGGTAAAGATCTGGTACTGTGATCCTGTTGAGCGCTCTGTAGTCCCCACATCGTCGCCAGTCACCATCTGATTTCGATACCATATGAAGGGGGGAAGAAAAATTGTTGAGAATTCACGGACAATACCTAAAGCCAACATGTGCTCAAATTCTTGCTTTGCAGTCTTAAAACGATCAGGTGCAAGGCGACGAGGCCGAGAAAAAGGTGGTGGTCCTGTGGTAATGATATGGTGTGTCACATTGTGTGTGATAGGGTGTTCGCGGTAATGCGGTTGGGTAAGATCCAGAAACTCTGAAAGAATAGTAAGAGAGTTAGAAGGATTTGCACCAATACAAGGAAGAAAAGAAAACAACTGAAGCAATAGAGGAACGGTTAGTGGTGTTGTCAATCAAAATCAACAGTGAGGATGAAATGGTGCAAAGTCTGCCCCCATAATGGGTAAAGAGACTGCTGCCACTATGAAAACCTATCGAAAAGCTCTGCGCAGACCAAAGTCAAGCAATACTGATTTCTCGCCGTAAATACGAATTGAAGTATTTTCAGTGACCACTAGCTAACAAAAAAAGATACTAATCCTATAACGTAAATCTACTAACAACGCTAGCAGGGGCAGATTAAGACCACTCGGGAGTCCGTAAATCTACTAACAACAAAAGCAGGGGTGGATTTTCGACAAAAAAAACCCCTAAAGTGAGTATTTTTCTTGCAAAAACCCTAAAAATCCGTGGCGGTTGGGGGCTCTGCCTTCAGACCCACTTAGCTTCCGGTTACTGGGGGCTTCGCCCCCACACCCCCGGTTGGAGGACCTCCTTTGCCGAATCCTGGGAGCGCCACTGGAAAAGCCTATGAAGTTTTAATGACATAATTTATGATCTTTTAAATGTGTGGTGTCATTTGTAGACCTATCATGTTTCAACGGATTTTTGCAAGTGGTACACAAAAACATATCCAGTGTATTCTCCACTTTCTTTAAAAAACAGTAGCTCGAAGTTACTCCACATGGCACTTTGTCCTTCTTTCTTGCTACCAACCACTCTACCATCTCCTAGCAGCCAAGCAATATCAGCCATTCTCCAAACACAATATAATTTTCTAATTTAAAACTCAGAGCTATTTTAAACACTCAACAGGTAGATAACAAAGCAAATTTAAAGATCTATGCAAAAGCAATTAACTAAGTGAGCACTTAATAGTGCAAATCTGAATGAGCCACTGATTTCAGGACCAATGCCTTATGTATAATGAGCTGTCTTCAACAGTCATGTTTCAATATTGCTTCTTTAATGACATGCTTGGCTTCGGGTTGCTATTTAAATTAACCTTCAAACCGAAATAAACACTAAACTCAAAATTCTGCACTAACCCAATTACTTAAAATAGTGAGGGATATAATAAAAATAATAATAACGAAGAAGTTGATCGACGAGGAAGACTAGGTATTATGAGCTTGCGCTCTTCAAGTCAACAGCCACACAATCATGTGTGAAATGTAGTCGGCAAAGTCGAAATTTGAACCCGTGATGTTTGGTTTCAAAGCCCAACGCCAATTCCGCTCAGCCATGTCACTTAATGATGGTTCAGTAGGCCTACTTAAAAATCAAACTAACAAAATGCTGGCAATCACTTTTCCAACCATTAGCAAAACATGGTCATTTCAAAAACTATTGGCTGTACAAAGCAATTTACCGTAACTCTAGCAGCAACAAAAAATTTTATACAATTACCTAGTAACTTTCAAAATTTCTGGCAAACTTCTGGGTTGTGCAAAACTTGAATTTAGAACTTTTGGCCCATGTACAGTGAAGAAATGCTGGTTCAGTAGCTGCTGGACAAAGTCAGCCTATCTGCAATCCACAAAGGTTTACTGCAAGACTGTTTGTAGTCTGCATTAAAACACTAAACTGCGGTACACAAATAATTCCACATCGTTTAGCTAACTACCCCTAGTACTAGTACCCCTTGCTCAAACCATGTACAGTCATAATTAGTCGGTTAGAATAGGCCTGCCGCGTGTGGTCTATCGTCTGGTACTGCCCGCATCTAAATTTTTAATTCAGTTTATTTGCCAAGTGATTGCATTATGCACCTAACATCGGAAGAACTTGTTTTGTTTTTAGGTATACTATGGCAGCTCTGCAAGGTGCAATATGGGCTGTAATTATCTACTAATACCGATATGTTGGTAGAATTAAACTGCACAAAACAAGCAAATTATCAGAACCAAATTATGGCAAATTTTGAACAAATATCACAAGAATGCAGTAATTCTTCACTCCGGATTCTGTTCCTGCAACAATTGAAAACTTATGACTACGGATCCGGCTCTGGCTGAAACATTGAAACTCCTGCCGGAGTCGACTCCGGTACTCCGATCTGTGTACATCTATGGTACGCGTAAAGCAATCTGAGGCTCCAATGATGAAATTTAGTAATTTGGAAAGTAATCTTTTTCAGAGTAAATTGTGCCTAGACTTGCGTAAACCAAAGGGCAGAATCACTGGACCAAAATGGCGGCAGTTTTGCGGAAACAGCAGAAGAGAAGAACTTGCAACAGCTGCTGCTTCTTGCTCTGGCTCCTGAGACATAGATTGCTTGTTGCATACGGGTAGTCACCAATGTTGTTAAGCTAGACTCCTTACTTGCTTGCTGCTTCAAATGCTAGGGCTGCAATTATCATGTACAAAACAACTGAGGATTTATTAATAACTTTACAACTGAAAACCAAAATTTGGAATGACGCTCAAACGAACAGTAACGAGAACACAAATTGAGAATGGTGACGTCATAATGTTCTGAGAATGTGGCTCCCGCATGATACGAGCGAGGAACACAAATTGAGGATTGTGACGTATAATGTTGAGTTGTAGTGGTCGCTACAAGTCAACGGCTGGTATGGCAGATTAGCACACTATGCAAATCTACAGTGAAATAGACGTAAGCATGTTCACTGTTTTTCGTAATTGCCGGACGCAATCCTATAATCATTAAGGCCTGTAGAAGCTTTCTTTCTCATGGAAACGTCATTAGTTAAAAATCAATTCAGCAAGTTGAAAAAAAGGTTAGAAGCCAACAATGTTGTCAATTTTATGCCACCCAGTTACCCTTCCCGGCTAACTGTTCAAATGATATCGCAGTGAAAAGCGAATTTATCATTTTGACAAGGCATATAAAACGTTGCCTAAGCAAAAGCAACCCATGCCAGTACCGAACATCTTAGTTTTAATCGATTAAAAAAAATTGGTATGCGTAACCAACATGGAGCTTGGAAACACTAAATTGAGTTTACGACCTCGCGAACCCCTCAAGGATCAAATAAGCAAAGGTTACCAGCACAACAGGGCGAAGCAAGTTTACCGGATAACATAATCATCACTTTCAGTAACAATAGCACAACTTGTAAATAAAGACATGTTTCTATCGGATTGTGATTACACAGGACCGAACGTACAAGACATACAAATGTCAGGACGCTACTACGTCAGTATCGTTAAATAAAATGTAACAGTGCAAACACCAACATAAGCAGTACTTCTTGATCTAGAAACGGCAGAGTTTACATTGTTCCAATATAATTGCTAAACATTTTATTAATTACTGCTTGTTGAAAATCTTCGTTTACGGTTATCAGTAATATGCAGGCCAACCACTCATATCTACTAACCAATTTTTTTTTGTGAAACATTGCATGGGCGTCGAGGCGAATTCTTTCCCGTTCAATTCTGCCCGTCTTTGCTTCACTTCAATTGTATCTTACTTCACCCAAAGTGATGGTTCTGCCGATCATAATTTTGTACACAAATATTCTTATAAATAATTAACCATAATACTCTAATTACCGAGCAGTGGCGAAAAGACCGAATCCATACGCCAGTCACCCTCCCCCCCCAACACACACCACCAGGGTTGGGAATCGATACCCAAAACTGTAAAGAAATAATCGATATTCGATAGTTCACCAAAAAGTGAAGAAATAATCGATTTCGATGGTAGTTTAAAAAAGTAAAGAATATTGTAACAATAAATAACTCGGGTTATTTTCAAATTATATTGAACTGAAAAATTCAACAGTAATTGAGGGAGACTGCGAAGTGAGCTTGCGCTCTTCGAGTCAGCAGCCACACGTTAAATATGTCAAATGAGATCGGCTCCAGCCGCGAATCGAACCCGTAGGATCTGTCACCTGCGCAATGTACCGCTAGGCCATGTCGCCGACTA
Organism: Trididemnum miniatum; assembly: GCA_964006365.1. Classification (NCBI taxonomy): domain Eukaryota; kingdom Metazoa; phylum Chordata; class Ascidiacea; order Aplousobranchia; family Didemnidae; genus Trididemnum; species Trididemnum miniatum. The sequence goes on from OZ023244.1 coordinate 5,213,731, forward strand.
CACTTGTAATCGATATTCCATATTACACTGAGCATTTAGCAGTGTACGCCAAGCATTTTTTGTGATGTCCTCACATTCATGCGGTAACTTACAGACAAACGACGGACATAATATATGCAAAACAACTTGGCTATTCATTTTTTTTTTTTTTTTGGCACAAAAAAAATTTATCACCGAAAACAAGAAAATGACATACCCACGATTATATTTTAACTTTGCCATGTTATTACTAAAGTGAGATAAAGTAACCTGGACAAAAAGAATCGAAGATGGAATATCAAATTGCGCCGAAAAAAAAGTAAAGACAAGGCCATATTCGATACTCATTCAAAAAAGCAAAGGCTCCAGCGCATTCGATGAACAAAAAGTAAGAAATATCGCAATCGAATATCGATTACAATCGATTTTTCCCAACCCTGCCCATCAGCCTTTTTCAGCAATGCTTTGGATGAACAAAATTCTTCTATAATTTCGAAGCTCTTCATAACAATACGCCGGAGTCGCCGTAAGCACGCATAATCGAAACTGTGCGAGCAAAATGCATCATACTTGATGAAACACTCAAAGTTAGGGGCCAAAAATACAAACAAAATTTACTGAAAAAATGTTCAAAAAGCACTAAAATGGCCGTCACAGTATGAAAATTTTCAAAACATTTCCCCAGAGTCGTTTTTGTTACTTAAGTTGCTTAAAATTAACTCTACCGGAAAAACTACGTTTGAAAAAGTGACGAAATTTGAGGCCCCCTCAAAAAATTTCTGAATAAGCCCCTGACACGAAACATTTCAGAAGGGTTTATTTACGCTTGTTTTCAAGTCTAAACGTCTTTGTATTTAGTTAACATTCAACCTAATTCAAAATTACATAATTCAAAATTTTCCGGGGAAGCATGCCCCCGGACCCCTAGAATCATTTTTGTTTCCCTATTTGCTTCAAATTTAACTTTGCCATAAAAAATGCGCTTAAAAAAACTCAAAATTTGGTGCTAAAAAGTTCTGAACATACTCCCTTAGTCCCCTCACATGGACGCTGCATCCTCCAACCAAAATTTTCTGGATCCGCACATGCTGCCGAGGTCAAATATCTATCAGTGAAATGTGTTAGCAGGCGAATATTTAGAGCAACCCAAGACCAGCAATCACTCAAAGCAATTATTTGTTCAGAACAAATCTGGAGTAATAATTTGCCTGGTTAAAAAACACTGCAGTTGACAAAATACATCAGCATGGGATTTTGGAGCTATTACAGTACATTTTAATAACCTTAATAAACAATATATCTCGAACAAAAATAAGATATGCACCTGCATTATTCTAGCTTAGGATCGCTTAGGGTGCGTTTACCGATTCGCGACACACGACAATTTTTCATCGCACTTTGTTTGACTTTACTGTTTAGCGATCGCGCGAAAACTTTCTACATTCACTTACAATAAAAATTTTGTCGCATGTCACCTGTAATGTATCGGTGAACGCATCCTTACAGTCAATGACGCAATACAGCGCCATAACATTGCACTACAACGCGTTAACAATACACACAAAAACAAGATCAAGGTAAAACCACTTTACTGCAAAAGCTCATAATACTCACAATGTTACACTGTAAACCAGTTCAACATTGCATAAAGTCACAAGCACAGTGCTATAATAAGCTTCTTTGGACATTGATCTGATTACGATGAAATGGTTAGTATAAAAGCTAGAGCTATTTTCAAACAAAAAGATTCAACACAAAGCCACCAAACAAAAATACACCCCATTACATCTTCGGAATACTTTCACAACACGAAAAAACTTTTGAATTTAACACAAATATTCTTATTCAGTTTCTTCAGTCGAAAATTTCTGCTTTCTTCGGTTTAAGAACAAAGTGTGATATGGCATCTACAACAACTAGCACCACAACAACAAATCCATACGCCAAAACAATAATCTTTCCAATGAAGTTACCACTAAAAAAAAAAAATGAAAGTTAAAACTAGCCAACGATTAAGCTATTGAAGTATATGTTATGTTTCCGTAACACAAGATATACCTTAGTGCTTTGTAAAACTTTTCTAGCAATCTTTGCTAATCTGCTTCTTGCCATATACATTGCTTTACTGATCAGTTCTTGAGCTTCTTTGTCTTCCAAATCATAACTTGTCTCGGTCTTAGCTATTACAAATACTTTAAACCAGCAACAGTCACTCAAAAAAAACTTTCCACAGCGTCCGTAAAGGACAAAGCAATCTGTAAAACTACCATGGCTCAAGACTTTTGGTGAAAGTATACTGAATATTTTTGCATATTACATACTTCATACAGCATAACGTAGAAGTTGGGAGTATATACAACCTATTTCCTACTTAAGCGACATAGTTCACATTCAAAATTGCCAACAGACCAATTCTAGCTTTTTGGCATAATACATGTTGAGTGTTACGAAACCGCGCTGACGTCCGTGACTGGTGTTATCGCGGGTAGAATCTAGCTTCGCCACACAAAAAGAAATAGTTGCTCAGGGGAACTCCAAAGCCTTCCCTAGTTTTCCCTCAAATCAAACAAACCACTTCTTGAATGTAAAATATAACTGGATTTAATGCATAAAATAGGGATTACTCGCAAAAATTCACCGAGGTTGACTTCGGAATAAAACTTCCCGTAATATCAAACTGTAACAGAAACTCAACATAAAACAACGTCTTTTCACCAGCTGATACAAATCAAGAATGAAACAGAGAACTAAGTGCTAGTGTTAATCAGTCTCTAATCGTTACTAATTCCCAACAACCTGTGTACACGTTTAATTTGTGATTTGCTGCCCAAGGTTTAAAACGCAAAGGAAGTTGCGAAATTACACTGCATCGCAGTGCGTTGGGCATCTTCAATGAAAACTTAGCAATCTAAAAACCAGTGTAGAGAGAAGTCAAATAATATAAAAGTGCGAGATAGAAACCCACTGAAGTTAAGCTTGATGTGAAATTTATAGCAACGCCGTGCTGGAACAGTTAAGTACTATTACACAAGCATACACTACCGATACAGCATAAAAAATTACCGTTACCTCATCAATTAAAACAAAATAACCCACAAGCACTTTTATCTCTTAAATAGGATTTGTCTTTTTTCCTGAACATAACTCTTTCAACTTCTTCAAAAAAAAAACTAGGATAAATTACTTCTTCTCATAGATTTTTATATCTTTCGATGAAGTCTGACATTCTTCAAAAAGTTTTTGCAATGAAACAACAACACCTTAATCCGCTTATGAACAAAGCATCATAAAATAACACATGCCTAATCTAAACCAATAACATAATCCATTGTAAAGATCAATAACCTAGGATAAAACCCCCCAAAAAATGAAATCAAGAATCACAAAATCATGCTCACTATGAATTGGTGTCCACACTCGTTTGATTTGGATATATAGACAACTCTTCATTGTCACAACATTGCCTTGAACTGTTTCGTTGACAACAAAAAGTTTCAATATCTGGATCATCTAATCGAGGACATCCATAAGCTCTCTGATCAAATCCATCAATGGTATGAGCTTCACAAATGTCAGCAGAACAAACTAAAGAAAAAACTGAAGTTGAAAAATTAAAAAACATATACAATTGAGCACTCCCAACTGAATATATTTGCTCAAAAAGCCTTGATTGATTCCAACTTTAAAATACTGCCACAACACCAACTACTTGGTATTTGGGGCAGAAAAAAGAGGATTGAGGTACTATAACCATAATATAATATGTGTAAGTGTCGAACAGTCAAGGCAGAAAGTATGTTTTCACATTCATCCTCTCAAGTTTGGAATGCATTACCACATTGCATCAGAGAAATTGATAATCTACAAACTTTAAGTGCAAATTTAAGTGTCATTATTTTGAATTAGCTTTTTGTGATGAATTGAATGTTTAAAATGTGTGTGTGTTTTTTTCTCCTGTGATATTGATAATTGTTACTGTGACATTGTCATGACTTCGTAGTGCTCTGTGTAGGTCTAGCCTATGATGTGTCCCTTAGTTAGATAATTGACAACAAGGTTAACTCTCATCTTAAGGAACTATTGATGAATTATTATTATATATTACAACATTTCATCTCTCTACAGAGAGTGAATAAATGCCAGCTATACCAACAATTTACAAATGAGCTTAAAACGCTAATTGCAAAGTAGCAAGCAAATTTTGCAAGTCAATAACTAAAATATAATGCATTGAATTTACAACATTAGTAAGATTTAAGCAAGAAAGGATGCTGCTATAATACCAGTGCCTCACCTGAGAAAAACAAAAACATTACAGAAGTGATTGTTAAAAGAATAGTACATCGAATCATTTTTAAAACTTAGTCCATACAAAAAAATTTAGTAATGCTGCATTGCTGAAACAAAAACAAAGATCATTAGCAAGGTATATATACAGTTTGGCTCAAATGCAGTTTGAGTAGCAGGGTAACCAGAGATCACTGATCAAGATAAGCAACAAAAAAGCCAAATAACGAACAACTCTGGTTACGAGCTAATTCTCCCACAATTACACAACCCTGTCCACGTGTCCAACTTTTGCAGGGATTAGGTTTCTGTTTTGGTATTTGTACTTGGTACCGGTACTACTTTCTGCATCATAATCCACTTTTTGACATTACAATCACTTATTTTCTTTATGACATTGAAAAGCTGATTATGATGCTCTGTGTAGAAACTAGAGTGGTACCGGTAGTCTACAGAAAACCGCAGGCTTAAAGCCACAAAAACTGGACATGTGGATGATGTGGACAGGGTAAATGTATGTAATGCCAACTTTACTCAACTTGCTTGGCTGTGAATTTGGGTAATCCTAATGAAGATATTGTTATGCTACAGTTCTAAGTGAAGGTGGATACAATTTCGTTAATTGTTGATTTGTTAATAACAAAGCTAACTTTTTCATTAACTAGTGACGTACTGGTACTTCGTTAAATTTTTTTTTGAAATTAACAGACTAAATTAACTCCTGTTAGTGCTAGATAACTTCTGCTAAATTTTTGTGAACGCTTATTTCTCTTATTGTTGGTTCAGCTTGACAATGATAAACTAGCAAAATACGACCAACAAGGTCAAAAAACAAGCTGAAAACAACAAAACATATTGCTTGTGAGCAGAAAATTGCTTAAATGCTTATGCAAACATTGATATAAAAAAAGTTTAAGTTTTTTTAATACCGGAATGTCGTTTTAAGTCAAAATTAACAACCGGTATTTCACGAATTTAGTTAACTTCCATAAATTGGAGCTGAATTTAGCAAATTAACGTTAATGGAGGTACATAACTATGTAGCATATAAGTAGTAGTTAACAAAGCTAACGTTTTGCATTAGCTAACTTGCCCATCTATGGTTCTAAGACTAGATCAATAGATGACAGCATACATTGACATACTGGTATATATACTCTATAGGACTCACCTAACATTTGCAATAGTCTACAAACTATGCTGCAAGTTAACCTGTAAACTGCAACCTCGCATGCTATAGCTAACAACTGAGTGAAGTGCTAAGCAGTAAACATTACTAGACCTTGAGAGTTGAGACTATCTGCAACGCAGTAAACCTTAGGCAAATTGGTGCAAGTGTACACAATAACCGGTATTGGTATATACCGGTAGTAACCAGTACAAGGTAGATAACAATGGTTTTGATATGGTTAACTGGTTATTGGTAATGCTCTGTGCTAATCTTGAGGTTAACTGTTGGACTGTTAGACCAGTATCGATAGGCCTACCGTACCGACACTGTCTTCTGACTATGACAAGCAGTTAAGGTGCATGTGATCCAATACCTTGACAGGAAACGTCTGGTATCAGCCCCCAGGTTTGGTTAGGGTTAAATTTAGTTGGGGTTTGGTTTAGTTACCATACAACCCTAACCCTAATCAAACAAACCTAATCCTAACCCTAACCAAACCTGGGGGCTGATAGGCTACTAGGCTAGAAGTTACCCCACCTTGACTTTAAAACTGATTTACCGGTAATTAATCCTGCATCTACACGATTCTAATCTACTGCTAAAAAACTGAAAAACAAGTGTCATTTTCATATCGGTACTATCATGTTTAAAGCTATTACCGATAAAATGGTTACCGTACTTGCTAGTAACCATTTTTTAACATTTTCAAATTATTCCAGATCATTAAAGAGATTACCCGACATTTGACAAGAACCAAAGTTTCTAAATTTCATCAGCAGAAAAGTACCGTACCGATACCAGTAGGACTTAACAGCTTCACTGACATTGTCTTCTAGCTTACAATCAAGTTCTTCTTAAAACCATTCACCTTGCGTACTTGAAATTCCCTCAGACTTGCTATTATAAATTCTATGGTATATTCAGGTTGGTAATAATGGACATGTTGACGGGCTTGGAGATTCCTAAAGCTACTCCATTAGACTGCTACAGTTGCAACAGAGTTCTGGTTACACTAGTCTACCGGTAGACTACTAAGATAATAAGGTGCAAGTTAGGTTTTCCAACTCGTTCCAGAAATCGGAAAAATTAAGCGGGAATATTAACTACGCTTTTCTCTTTCTGTTCCGCTTTTTTTCTCAAATGGATGTAGTTTCTTAAAGTAACATAGTAACCGTTGTGATCTTGGCGCTCACTATCATGTAGTGACGCATCACGCAGCTAAAATCCTTCTACGCTACTACAGGGCATATTAACATCAGTAACATGTTTTACAAACCAGAATAGATCAATGAAGTTTTATAGCCAGATTGTTTTTTAATTAACGAACCTTCCAATTTATTGAAACCTTAATCTTAAGTAAATGCGCGCGTGTATCCGGGGGTTTGGTACAAGCAGCTATGCTAGCAGTTTTTATTCTAAAAGGACCCAGGACCGCAACCAGGGGGGCGCGAGGGGGCGGAGCCCCATCTAAAAAGTTTCGCCTCCCCTACAAAAAATTGGTTACTATAATACATGATACCGGTATAGGTAATTTGGCCCCCCCTAAAATATTTTTTGCCCCCCTAAGCATATTTGCTTCTAGTTGCGGGCCTGAAAGGACCGAGTGAATAAATGACTGATTAATGGAGTGAATTGGAAAACAACAATCACAGCATGCAGTGGTTTTCTTGTAAAAAGAAATTTAAAAAATGTCTCTTGGATCGCTAATGACTTGTTTCAAGATAGACCTTCAGCTAACGTTTACTTGCATTTTACTTATTCTTTTTGATTTCTGCTGCTTTCTTTGGTCGTAAATTTGTTTATGATTTTTTTTTTTTGCGCTTGTGCTACCAATGACATGCATATTTTATTTTTATTACTGTTCAATTGCGATTATGACAGGGAGCATCTGGACTGGATAACCTAACTTAACGGTTTATCGGTGCTTCCTGCCATTGCGCACGTCATCGTATTATTTAATTACGTTATTATTGTGTGATATTGTTTTAGTGTGTATCAGCAAAAACAATAAGAAACTCTCTCTCCCTCTGGAGCAACAGATTTGGGGCTTAATTCCGAGGCGAGGTTAAACAATTACTTGAAATTGGTGTGAAGAACAAGCCGGCAAGTTTACTTTTTGTGAAGATTCTGAGAGAGATCAATAGCGCTTTGACCGCTTTCCAGTGACAGAAAACCACCAGTCTGTCCGTGCAACTAAAAAAATATAATAATCAAAAACACGATGGTAGGCTATAGGCCTACGAGCCCTTCTAACAAACTTCTCTAATGGAAGGCAACTTGATAAATAAATGAATTCGAGATGAAAGTTTATTAAACAAGATGAAGAAAACGTTTGTTAAACAGTTGTTACAATTAAGTACGTGGTCATATTCTTGATTATAACGTTGCACAAAATGCACGCTCTAAAAATAAAACACTAGGAGCGGATATTGAAAAAGCAAGGCAAGCCTCTATAACAAAAAAAAAAACAGAAACAGTAATAACAATTGTTCAGGCTATATTAGACACATCTTTGCTTCCACTCTCAGGTGATTTAGATAACAGCAACAACAGCGACGCTATGGACACGTTGATCCACGAACGTCAAGATCTGCGTAGAAAAACCGCGTATGCACTACAGGCGGTGGGACCTTTCGCCCACCATTACTCGAGGCTACAGCAAGCAACTTAAATAACAATATATAAATAAAATCATTAACGTTAGTGCCAAAAAATGTCGAAACGGCTATCCGAAAATGTCAAATTCGGCGCTACCTGTTTTTTTATTCTAAGCGTGGGTACTTTTGACCCGTCAGTTTTCAACGAGATGATCGATTCAGCAGGAAAAAGAATAACTAGCGCATAAAACATTATAAAGTGTTTTCCGGCACTACTTTTGTGCTCTTGGTCCTTACAAAAAATAGGACTTAAATTTAGTCGAAGAAATGTTTATAGAATGGGTTAAAAATTTTTCACAACACAGCAATTTGAAAAATCCTTTCCAATAACAGTGTAAATTGAAATTGTGAGCGACAAATTTCACTTACATGCAAAGTAACAGGCCTACAAATATCAAAAGACTATCAAAATTAGTCAACTATGAATATAGAGATGAATTTGATCGCAGAATACAAATGCGTCAAACATTGGTCACGAGAATAGTGAGCAAAAATCTGACGGTTTAGATAGAAAATTACGACAGATTTTACAAAAAAAAGAAAAAACGCGTAACTGCCAGATTTCATGACAATCACAAAACCAAAAAGTTGAGTATCACTCTTGCATTTGTAATGGCAACACACAGCAGTACATAAATTATTCAACTTTAGATTAGGCATAACTGGACTAAAGCTCTATTTTAAGAAAGCTTTGGTAAAAAGCAATTTTCTTACAACGAACTTACGCTAAAGACCAATCGCGGAAATCACAAATTGTCAAAGCATTAAAAAATTTTATTTTCTCATCAAAGTTTGTACATGATTTAGTTGATGTTAAGAATGAGGTCAGTAGACTTGAAAACCAATCATAGGTTGGCATTTTTAAGAGAAAGCCGTGCAATAAAAACTGCTCAAAACATGATCTTCATAAAGACTGTACAATTAAAAAAAGAAATAGAAATACAGAAAACAATGATATCTAATAGTTTTTGCAATAATACCAAATGTCTGGCATTTGCAGTTTTAAATATCATATTTAAGGTCCAACAAGTTGAAATACTTTTTTGAGCTTTTGACAAAATTAAACAACGTTTTAAACCATAAAAGTCTATTGTCTTCCAGTTACGCTAAAAACTGAGACTATAATGATGAAACGATACACGGCCTGCAAGCCCTTGGCAAAGCCCAATATTTTTCAACCATTTCCCCATTTTCGAAAGCTTTTCAGTTTTTCCCATCAGCAACAGTAATAGGCATGGCGTTGTTATTGAGAACGTCATTGGCTTTCACGCCTTTAGCCTTGACGTCATTCATGGGGGATTTCCTGGGTGAATTTTTGACTGGGGTTGTTTTGACGGGTGTAACGCGAGCGGGTGCGGCTTTCTCCCCATTTTCTTTGTGATCATTTGAATAGAGACTAGGTGATTGTGGGGCTGAGCTGACTGCATTTAAAGGAACACTTTTTACTTTCTCGAGGCGATTATGGCGATAGAACTCATAATGAACCTGTGCAGTAACTTCCTTTAAATCTTGTAGATGAGTTCTAAAAAATATATAAATATTAAGTGGTTATATGGCAAGGACATTATTGTTTGGAACTGATCTCAAAACAAATTGAATAGAGTTTTTATGTAGCGCAGTACCACTGTACACAGCTTAAACGCGATCTACAAGAGTTGCCAGTCTTCTGTCTACCACTTTAAGATGGGGAAATCTCGCTCAGCACGATTTAAACGGCACAACAAGTAAACTTGCAGGCTTACTATCCACACTCAGTAATTAAAAAAATATAATTCATGATGAAAGGAAGCCTACTTGCAACAACCCATAACAAGTAGAGACGAAGTTATTTCCAAAAGTGAACCCAAAATACCTTGGAGTAACAATCGCAAAGCATAAAGTGATGTCAGTAAGGTTTGTTTGTTGAGGACAACGTTTCCGGTAAGCGCTAATTAACTTATACTTTCACACAAGCAAACACCTGTAAAAGGCTGCTAGATAAAGAAAATAAGCATCTTGCAATTTCACGTTTCGCAAACAGAAATTAAATACAACGCAGTTAATTACATGCTACGAGCAACGTACGAGTAGTACGCCAAACTCTTATTAATCATATGTGACAGCTAATTCCGCTATTACGAAGCATCAAGTTCCATGCCAAGCAACTCTGGTATAAACTGATCGCCAAAAACAATAATTTGGTTAATCTTCTTCATTTACTACAGAAAAGCTAACAAATGCGGTGACCTTTATGACAAAAATTCCATTTATATCTTGGAGTCATATATTCAACACCTAGTCTTAGAATGGTTTAAACATAGTCATATAGTCTTGTGTCATGGTACCAGCAGTGTTGACCAGTAGATTGTCATTGGAGTCATATATTCAACACCTAGTCTTAGAATGGTTTGAACATAGTCATATAGTCTTGTGTCATGGTACCAGCAGTGTTGACCACTAGATTGTCATGACTTACTAAATGGTGGGTAAAAAAGCCAAGAAAATTTCTTATGTGCAGCACAGTTAAAATGTACAGAATTGTTTACCTACGTTTAACCGGACTCGGCTTCAATAATTAATAATGTTACATCATGCCGCAAAAGATGGTGCTGTAAGCGAGTCCCTATTGCGAGGCTGAGAGACAGAAGATGTCGCTGCAGTGTTAACAAGGGTGCATCACTAGCAAGGATACACCACTTTGACATTTAATGTCAAAGATCATTCTGTGATATACTAATCGTAACCGCAGCATTTCAACATAAACAAGACTCTTTCACCTGATAACCATGTTTCTAAGATAAACGAATTCACAGTGAGCTTCATTTTCTACTTCGACAACTCCCCATCTCGTTTTTCGACCGAGAACATTTTTATTTCCGACTTGATGGACACTTGATGACCCCACAACTGCAAAAGGAATACGGCTCTGCAAAGAAAATACGTACGAAGTTAGCACAAGCGGCAAATCAGTTTGTTTTGGGTGATATCGTATGAATTATAGTGTAGATGATCTTAATCACTTTATAAAATTGCTTCGCCGACATCGCATTTTAAAAAAAACAATTGTAAATAGTTTAGAATTTAATTAAAACATTAAAACTGCGTGGCTTCACCGAAATCAAAGAGAGCGTTCTCGTGAGTCGTGGAACCTAAACACAAATACACGTTCAATTACCATCAAATTCTTGTTGTTTTCCAATTCTTCGTCACTAATCTCGTGATTCTCTACGTCAGGATAGACCCGGATGTTGTGTTCTTGCAAGTCTTTTTGTATCTAAACATCAAATAAAAACGTAACAATGTTATAAACAGTTAAACTATCAAGCAGGGCAGCAGCAACCTATTAATTCCAATAACCTCGATTCATAACATCATTCCAGACAAACTGCAAAGCAGACTAGGCCAGAGTGTGCCAGTAGCACATTATCTTAATTGACCTGCTAGTGGCTTTTGGACTACGCAAAGTTTAATCATCTAGTCCACGAAAAAATTGACACATGGCTCGCAGCTGGACAACTTTTGTATTGATATTCTTTGTGTAAGAGCTTGCGTTTCCTTTCGCAACTGCCGCAACTTTTGTTGTTTTTAATGAATTGCGTCACGCAATGCGTTGGTTTTCGTACGATCTTGTTTAATTTTGTTTTCAAACAACGGCAGATAATACTTTAAAATAAAACTGCAAAGCGTCCGCCATAGTCAGGGGCGGATCCAGGGGGGATGTGGGGGATGCATCCCCCCACCAGCCATTTTCAACAATGTTTTGGATAAATAAAGTTTTTCTATAATTTCGAACCTTTTCATAACAATGGGAGCAAATCCATGGAGGGATGTATCCCTCCCAATAAGCCGGTAGCATCCCCCCAATATTTTCATGTCCCAAAACTGGGCATTAGCAAACGTGATGACCTTTATTTGGTCTTCACTTCATTTTGAACAAAAAATTGGGCATCTGGGAACGCTATGACGCTTTTTTTGGTCTTCTCTACATTTTGGACAAAAAATTGGACATCTGAAGACAGTGGCATAGCGAGAAATTGTGGAAAGAGGGGGCCATAATTTCAACATTTTTTTTCAAACGTAGTTTTTTTCGGCAAAGCTAATTTGAAGCAAATTGAGAAACAGAAAATGCTTTAGGGGGTCCGGGGGCATGCTTGCCCGGGAAAATTTTGAAATATTACATGCTGTAATGGCTATTTTAGAGCTTTGTAAACATTTTTCAGACAAATTTTGTTTACATTATTCTGAGTAGTCCTAAGTTTTACCAAATATAACGCATTTTGTTAGCTTCTTTTTAAATGTGCGTGCTTGAGGCGTAAGACTTATTGTTATCGAAGAGGTTCAAAATTATGAAAAAATTGTTTTTCTTCATCAAAAACATATTTGAAAACAGCTAATGGGGAGGATACATACCTCTCAACCCACCCACCTGGATCTGCCCCAGGCCATGAGCTACAAAAACCATCCAAAGAGTCTGGCATATTTCAGTCAGATGGCACCATTTGTTTTTTTTTTGTTACAAGGCAAAGCCAAAGGAGGGCCATGGCACAATGACCCACCCTAAATACGCTCTTGTCTGCAGACGAGTCAATTTTGCTAAATCATCTCCCCCAATATGGAAAAATGGCGAAAAATGATCGATTTTGCTAAATCATCTCCCCCAATGCTCAACATAGATTTGCACCCCTGTTCATAACAATAAACCTTAGTCGCCTCAAGCGCGCATAATCGAAACTGTGCGAGCAAAATGCATCATATTTGATGAAGCACTCAAAATTAGGGGCCAAAAATACGAACAAACTTTGCGCTCGAAAAGCGCTAAAATCACCATCACACCATGCAAATTTCCGGGGGAGCATGCCTCTGCACCCCCTAGAGTCGTTTTTGTTACTTAAGTTGCTTAAAATTAACTCTGCCGGAAAAAACTACGCTTGAAAAAGTGACGAAATTTGGTGCCCTCTCCCTAAAAAAATTCTGAATACGCCCCTGACATGAAACATTTTGAAAGAGCTTATTTACGCCCGTTTCCGGGTCTACATGTCTTTGTATTTAGTTAACATTCAACCTAATTTAAAATCATATCCCCCCCACCAAAACTTTCTGCATCCGCCCCTAGCCATAGTATCTTTTATATATATACATATATTCGGAAAAAACGCAACTACACTATGCAAGGCAACCTATAAGTGTTCTCGGCCTGGAAATTATAAGTACAATACACAGGCAAAATGGGTAAATGGCACACTACTGTAGTGTAAGTGGCTCAAAATGTGATATAGTCTTTTTACAGCAGATATTTGAACGAAAAGATCAGGGCAAAAATAAAACGTGATATAACGGTATGCCAGCTAAATCGAAACGCAACCCAGCCAAAACGATTACTTCCGCAATGTCACCATCCTCTCCACGCATGCCGCACACAAAGCATGATTCCTACATGATGGAAAATCACTTGCCTTGCATAAGCAAGAAAAAATAACACGAGAGTTTCTCTGTAACTACATACCGTAGCCTTAGCGGTAGCGAAACTTCAATTGAAATTCAGATTCTGGAATAGCAGACTTACAGCAATTTTATTATTGCAATAACCTTTCTTCAATTTTTTATCTTCAAAATACCTATCGGATTGGTATTTGACTGCGAACACAAAACAATGCATTGAAGAAACTATTTCATAAGTATACTTCCTGCTTACTCAGGGGCAAAAACACTTTTATAAAACAAAAATAAATAACGGTGTACGTGGAGAAAAGCTAGGTATCTTCAATTAATGCATCAACCCAAAGTAAGAAGTAGGCTGGTCTATTTTATGTAAAATGGTGGCAATGCTGCTAAATACATTCAGTTTCTTTATTTCTTGCCTGTTTAGTGTAGCTTTCAGTTTTAATTGAAAAAGGAATTGTGTTTTAACTTCTAGTGTGTAACTCTCTCGAGCCCAGTCAATCGAAAATCGCAGCATCACTGCACAATTAAAATACCTTAATTAATTTAATAAATCGCATTCTGAATGCATTACTACAAAACTAGTAATTTCAACAAAGAATTAACACCGGGATGCGCTTCAGTGTTGTTACGAGACAAAAATACCACAATCGTATACACGTATTAATCAAACCACTTTCCCACGGTGAAATTTGAATTTTACCATACAGTTAAAATGTATCTCTACAGGTATATTGAGCATGAAAATGACCTAAAAAGTGAAATCAAGTTTCCGCTCAATCCAGCAGTTTTTTCCCACGAAACAAAGCAGATCATTTTTGAAACCAGAAAAATACTTTCCCCGGTGTATTAGTGAGCAATTTTCTTGAGCTTCTTACCCAAAATTCAATCAGGTTTAGCGGTTGCTAGATTTAAGGATACTAGGTCACAATGCACTATATGCTAGTTTACAAAAAAATTAGGCTTATGCAATTGAACATTTTCCAGGTAAATTTGCCTTTCGATTTAAGGTAACACTTGGCATGGCGTCCATACATCATTATCACCATATATGCCACATCATGCATTTATGATGTCATTTGGTATGTTGCGAAAACATAGTATCGCGCCAACGTCGGAAATAGGAGCAATAACAGCTCGGTGCTGTAAACATGTCTTATATCTCTGATCATATTTTCAATTAAACAACATATCAGTGTCAGACGCTACTCTAAGCAGTCATCTATTCAACTTTCCATGTACTGGTAAGGGACAGGTCATTGTTAAACATGAAGTTAGCAAAAATTACATGACCTACTCTTTGTTTGAACACTTCGCGCTCTTCCAGTGTTAAGGAATCAGATTTCGCAATCACAGGAATCACATTTACAATGTCGACCAGTTTTTTCAATACTTGTATATCAACTGGACGAAGGCTAAAACAAAAACAGTAAAATTAATCCAATTTCCAGAATTCAACTGCATGAAATAAATGCAACGAGGTGAAAATTCAACAGCGCATAACGGGAGACTGCAAAATAAGCTTGCGCTTTAAGAATCAGCAGCTACCCGAACCATGCACAAAATACGATCGACTACAGCCCTAAAACAAACCCACAGCACAAAATCTCACGCACGAAACCGCTAAGCAAAGTCTCATACCCTCTCGCCCTGTTTCTCAAATGAGTGGCTTACAAGACTTGGAAGTTTGGCACGAAAACTTAACAAGACAAAAGGAGTCCTCAAAAGCATTGCTGGAAGTAGAAATAGAGATACAAATAGCGTGTTTTTCCAAGTAGTTTTAAAGATATACTCAAATATATGCGTTTCAGACAGATTTATATATTCAGTTTAAAATTAGCTACTAAACTTGACAAAATTGCTCATATTATGAGTAAAAAAATAGCGCTGCAATCAAGAAGTTTTATATTTGTTATGAGAATTTGTTGACACAATACCAGAGAAACTATAATTTGCCATATTTTGCTACAAAAACATCTTGGCAACATTTTTGCTGCATATTTGGCTGTCATTCTCCTTAAGGCAGATAAAGATTCTCATGGTGTAATTAATAGCTAAATCTCATAATTACATATTTTGGCACTTGAGGCTTTGCAAAATATCAATCTGACGCCATTGTTGTAAGTCTCGTTAAGAGATTTTATGAAAAAATTCGATCAAGCTTCGGCGTCAAAAACTTCCGGTGCATAACAACTTCTTAACACAAGCCTAGTTGGAGAAGTCAAAAAGAGCGCACTTCTATCCTTATATTTTAACCATATTTAAGAAATAGCTCGCTCATGATTTAACTACAACGTATGCAGCAGTTGCGTAAAACACAACCAAATGAAGACACATCCTCATGAAGTCTCATTTTAACACCTTCTCTTCCTTATAGATCCATCAAAGCACGCATATCTGTACTTTATAGCCCATAAATGATTATGCCATCGCGGGTCATGTGCCTAAAGCCTACTGCGATAATGTTCATCTGTCATGACAACTCGATTTTCAAAAAATTATGGGAAAACACATAGCTATATTTGTGACGACAAAAGCTAAGTAATGAATGCTTTAGGAATTTGTGGAGATTAAAGAAGAATTGCACACTGAGTAAGTCCGTAAGAGCACAAATGCGCAAAGGAGATTGCAAATACTATACAGACCACCAAGAAGAATAGGTCTGTTGCTTTTGGATGACGAGACCCCACACTAGCTTAACAAAATCACTGCTGCTCCTGATCTGGATTGTGCAAGGACTTCTATCGGCAAAAGCACAGACCCACGGGATGCGAGCAATCAAACATGTAAAGAAAGAACATTTTCAAATATTTGTGCATAGAAAGTTATTTTAAGTTAAGCTGATTACTCACAACCTGCAAGCAATGATTTACAACTAAGCAATTTTTCAAAATGAGATTATTACAATGAAATGTGACCAGTTTACGCAAGACTACAGCGTGATTATTATCAATCAGAACAGATTAATGTAAAAAATTAATAGTCAGTTACACGAAGTAGTAAAGCACAGTTCAGCTATGTGATAACAAACAGGCCACCACAGTAAAAAAATCAGTTAAGTATCATAAATAGTAAATACTAATCCACTTAAGTCAATCAGAATTTGCAAAAGACCATCGTAAGTTTAAATTGCTGCTCACCTACACACAACGCCAAATATTTTGCAAAAATAGCTACACGCCCGAATCACGTCTGCTATCAGGAGTTCAATAAATTTAAAGTTTAAGTTAAAAATGTTAAACTTGACATGTTACCTTTTGGTAAAAGTTACAGCACAAGCTTATTGTAAGACTAGCATGCAGATAAAAATATTGAAGAACTGCACGTCCCTACCACGCCTATACTTGCCATTGCTTTGTCTCGCACTACTCACGACCGATTAAAACCGCCCAAACCTCTAAACGCTCAAACCTCTAAACTAAACGCTAAAAAACCTCTAAACGAGTAACAGTAGGTCCAACGACACAATTCGCCAGCGTGTTTAGCGCATTACGTTAAATTAGCTAAAGTACCATAAATTGAAAGTTACAGTAAGGCTTTGGCCACACCAAATTAACTAAAAAATAACTTACCAGTGACCGGTAGGGGGAATAAAATATATGCAACAGTGCACTCTAGTGTCAGGAACACGCTTTCTTCGTTTGATTGAGATTTCTTCATTCAAATATTTTTCATATTGATCGTTTATGTACTTCATAATTGGCTGCCAACTGCATGAAAATAATCCAGTGAGTATCACGCAAAGACTTAACAACGTCGCAGTAGATTTGAGCATACAGTGTGTTCAGGGATTTTTCAAGTCATGTTTAAACATGCTAGTCATTTTTCCAGCCAAATCTCTGATGAGCAGATGACTAGTAAGTTTTGGATGGACACTTGAGTTTTAGCGCCAGTCATGAAATTCGAAATTTCGAATGCAAATGTAAAGTACTGAAAGATACAAAACACCTTTAGGCAACCAAATTTTCTGCTACTAAGTTCGACTTTTTAATCTATTTGCTGCAATCAAAAGCGCTGACTAAAATTGGAAAGCTTTTTTACTAACTTAACAAAATGCCATAAAAGCAGCAGTCTGGGTACCTGAGTAGTTTTATCAGGAAGATAGCATGGTATGAAAAATTACGTTTGTATAGCATAACCAGCATTACTGTCAACTCAGCATAATGCAATGAATAATACAAGGAAATAGAAGCAACGATGTAATGACAATAAAATAGCATAAAAAGTTATCATATAAGCAATCTTTGCTCCAAAGCAAACAATATTAAGCCAGTGAGTCACCAACATAGTATTTTGTTGCACTTTATATCACAGGTTAGAAAAAAAAGCGGCAAAGCTTGATGAAAACAACGGAAATTTAGCTCGTGGTTAAGACTTGTGACCAACATTCCCTTCTTTTTTCGTAATAACTTCGGCACATCAGAAAACAAGTCAGGCCAATTTTTTCTTACCAGTCCCTGTTATCCACGTGGTCACCAAATCCAGGTGTGTCTGTGACACTAAGTTTCAATCTAAGACCTTTTTCTTCAATCACTAAAAATTAAGAAATAATTTGATAGCCAATAGAAGTAAACAATTTAGTCAGAAAAATGCAGCATGAAGTAATTCGTTTACATTCACACTATCTAACAAGTTTAGAATTTATAATCATCAAAACTGTTCTAGACTTGCTTAGTGCAATTATCTTAACAAATGTCACAGTATTGCGGCAACTCCAAGTAGCAACACATGTAATTGAAGAAAGAAAAAATAAATTACCATATTTTATCTTTAAAGGCAAAGTAATCTATGCCTGTTTAAAAAAAAAAAGAAAATTCACATATACGTACAGGACGACAAAGGACGTTCATGTAAGATAGGTCTACTTTTATGCAAGAAGACTCTGTAGTCGCTACTCCCTAATAATGATTAATCACACAAAATGACAGTTCAATACAAAGCACTGGAAAATACCATGGCTGTGCTCAAAGTTTTTCCAAACTCCCAATAAGGGAAAATGAAAATTTCCTGCCTTGAGAACTTTACCAGTTTCAAAACATATCAAAAAAGCAGCTAATCTAGTTTTGGTGAGTGGAAAAAATCAAATTTAAGGATACCGGTATTTTTCTTCTATCTTCCATATTTGTGGACCTGGAGCTTATGAAGATTAGTTAAAATCTTAACCCAAAAATATTTAGCGTAGTTAGACAAACTAGGTTAATGAAACGGCGTATGTAGGAGCATTTTACTTCAAAGTCACCAAAAAGCACGTGATTACGTAATAGTTTATCTTTCGTAAAACCAACAAATACCTTAATCAAAACAGCACAAAACATGACATCATTTTTCAATAAGCACACTTTGACGTCATCATTGCTGTTTAAAGTTACATTTTACTACACCTATGCCGTAAGCGCAAAAGACTCATTAAGAAAAAATTCCCAGGATCGTAGGAGCTAGCTTATTTGCTAAATAAACGACAGAATGAGGTACCGAAAAAAACACCAGGAGCATCAATTTACGAGCGAAAAAACGCCCACAAACAATTCGTTTTATGCGTATGGTGCGGCTGGTTAAGCCTTTTTTAATCGCTATTTTTAAACTAGCAAATAACGAGCAGACATCAGGTTAAATTGCACGCAAATATCAAATCCACAAATCCAACAAGTTAAAAAATGCAATCATGGATCTCTTTTATCACAAATGCAGCATTACACATGTTGCAGATTTTGTACAGGCTAGTATCTTTCGCAAGAAATAGAAACGTTGTAACACAAAAATAGCAGTTCGTGTAAAAGTTCACACTTCATGACTACCTGCCAGAACGCGTGCATTTTGATTATTAATTTCAATAACAAAACAAGAAAAAGCTTTAGATAGAACTAAGCTGGTTGCACGGATTTTCTAAAAGCATTGGCGTCGTTCATGCTGTTTCTGCAACACGTACTACTCAGAAACTATACAAGTTTACTTCGAAAATAAACCAGGTAAATTCACAAGTAGCTCTAATTAAAGTAAGCAATTACTCAATTAGTAATTCTTGTGAAACCGCAAAAATCGTTAGTGTATGCTGCACATAAAGCGACCAAAGTATACAACGCCCAAAAGGAAACAACGTCGCTCTTATTTACTAAACATTTGTAAATGCTGCAAACTTACTTTGAACCGAATCTGAGGGCGGTTGTTTGCAAAAAACAATACAGCGCACAGGCCCAAAGATTAATAATTTCAACACTAAATTGTGCGTAACCTATCATGTGACACTAGATTTCCTAGCTATCTGTAAACAATTCAGTGTCATTAATTGATTAGCTGGTAGACAAGCTGACTTTACACTGCTTACCATGGCTAATCGATTTAATTTCCACAGTCTTGGGAATATGATAGTCTTCGTCCGGTAATCTTCTGCTAACTTTGGATTTAAAAAGAGTGTTGACCAAGGTTGATTTTCCGAGACCAGAACTGCCTAAAAAAACAAAAAACACTGAGAACAGCGTTTCCAAACCTTTTCTTGAATATTGCCCCCTTGAACAACTTACTAACTATCAAACACCCCCTTCACAAAAACGCAAAACGAATTTATTGTCCATTTCCGACAATCACAACTCAAAGCGGCGTTTAACTCTAGTGAGAAGGATGAGGTTGGTGCAATTTTGTCAGCTTTTTGATTTTGGGTTCGATCGTAAATCTTCCCGTCTCGCTATGTCGAGGCGGTTTCTTTTGTTATCCAGAAGCGCTGTGACGGCTCTGAATCCACGCTCTACCAAGTATGAGCTGCGAAATGCAACGAAAAATTTTTTACCCGATTCCACACGTAAAAATATTTCACTTTAATTCCGCTTTATAGCCAAAATGATTGATAAGAGACACTGAATTTTGGTTTGAGTTCAAAATTATTTTGCAAGGTTATAAGTTCCTCTGCAAGAATCCCTTGCTCAGAAATATTAATGTATGGGTCGATTACCCAGTCAGGAATCTCCAATTGAAATACATTCCGGAATCGAACTTTCATGTCTTCATGCAATTCCTGAATATGCTTGCTGTACGTTTTAACATGAAATGCCATTGTTGCTGGTATCAAGTTGTTGCAAGTTGGAAAACTGGAAAAATTCGCGTCTAGCTAAATTTTGCTGATACAGCACAATCTTATTTTTGAACCCAGACAGTGCTGATTTACTTGGATTAGGTTGACCTCTTTGCCTTTTAGGGATAGATTCGATGCGTTAAATTTGGCAAATATATCTGACAGGTATGCGATATCATTTTTCACAGTAACAACTTCTTTCGCAAGACCAGGGTCACAGCTTTGTAAGAATTCCACGGCAGTATCTAACAATGAGCAAAATCGTGCAAGGCAGTTTCCCCTCAAAAGCCATCTTACTTCGGTGTAGAGAAGCAAGCGCTCAAAGATCTCGTCATTCTCATTGCTTGAACAAGTGAACAAGTGTTTGCAATAATTAAATATTTATTTGCAATAATTAAATATTTATATTACATACAACATTCTGATTTAGTCTTTTGATCATCTATCGCTCTTTGGAAATTAATTATGTCAAATTGAGTAACACTGCACATTTGCTGACATCTTAATTTATATTTACATGTATGCAGTACTACTGTAATTTTCCTGTTCATTTAACCCTAATTTTTGTCATCTCTTTATTTCCTCCTTTTGATTAAAACTAATCAGCCCTTCTGATTTACATAAAATCATACTGAATTATCAATAGGTGGTCGCTTGACTCGAAGACCTAACCGGTCCCTTCGCGACTCTCCTTTGCGTATTTGCCAACTATGTAGGTCTATTAATACTTGTGGTTAATAAACGAAATTTTTTAATTATTATGCTAAAATAAGCTTTGTTTATGTTGTTTTTTTTTTGTTTGTTTTACCTGTTGGCACCTTTCGTGTTCGCATAAAATAAACTTGTTTGATTGATTGATTGATTGTGTGTTCAGCGCATGGGCTTTAATTTTATTAACAGCCTTGATGACTGTCATCAAGGAAAGGTTAAGACGGCCGCTTACATTTTTAGCCACCAAATGCTACCGATGAATAACATAATAAAATGCTGTTCTACGCACTACATTCTTTAAATAGTTCGATTTTGGGTGTTGCAACCAGCGTGTGATTCAACCAGAGACAAAGCAAGTTTACCGTAACAAAAGCATAAAACTATCCAAGAGTGCTCTAGATTACAACAGCACAAATATTTAGGGGGCATTGGTTTTGTTACCGCCCAATTTATTCTCAGCGCCCCCCCAATCGTCCATTTGGTAGCCAGCGCCCCCTTGAGTTGCAAACTCCCCCTGGGGGGCGCTGGTGCCCACTTGGGGAAGCACTGCACTAGAACATCCAAGTCAATTATCAAGACATAACATGAAACGAAGAAATCGCTTGAAAAAAGCTTAATAAAGGCTGAATGTTCGAAGTTTAAACACCTGATTGAATCTATATATTAATATTTTCACACAATTCGATGAGTTTAAGTTTCTAACTACTTCAGCCTGCCCTGAATGTCTTAGGAACCATATTTATGAAATGGTTAAGCTAAACATTTAAAGAACTGGGTATTGCACAATGCACATTACCAAGCTGTGGGCATTTTTAGGGCACCTATGCTATCAAACATCTATTCGCTGAATTAGGACGGAGCATTCCTAATCATCGCAACAGGAAGAAATGGCAAATCAGTAATCACAAACGTTTTATGAAACAGTGAAGTTGGCAGAGATTTGGCCAATTTTTGATGTTGCATGCATTTTCGGTTTCACACTAACCACAAGTTTGCGAATGCGATCGTCAGTGTATCGTTGAACAAAAAACAAACTTAGAAACGAAGTATCAGGAAAAAGTTCAATTCGACAGAAACTTTTCTTCCTACGTAAGCTTTCCAAAATTATCATGGGGAACGCGAATCGAAGTACAAAGTACAAAAAACTTGTAGCTTGAAGTATTGCTGCATTTTTGATTAGGTATTACGACTTATCAGGTTATGACAACTTTCCTATTACTGGAAACAGATTGTGTTGATTGACTGCTTAAATTATTTATCAGTGCAGGCGCAAGCTACATTGATGACTCGTATCAAAAAAACAAAATATCCCGTTAGGCTGTTACACTAGTGACCGTTTGGTAGCTTAGAAGTTGATTGTGATTCCAATTAGTTTTTCGCAGCAATTTATGTGTTTTGTAAAAAGGCTACGACTGCGTGATCGACTGGAGACATTTTGCGCAGCTTACAATGTTTGTTGGAAGCTCCTTATCGGTTTTTTAGGTCGACAAACTTTTATTGTAAAGTGTAGCGCTTGTTAAACATGTTTCTTGAGTGTTTGTTCAATTACCATGGGTTAATTAGTCAAGTAATCACAAGTAAATATTAAAGCAAAAAAGCGTTTGCTTTCTGCATCATTCTCCCACGGGCTTTCATCATAGTCACACTTTTGATGCTATAATAGAAAGTAGTGATATGACATCCAAAGTTTAATAGAGAGCTGGTGGGGTTTTGGCCAAATTGCATGTATGGATGGAGACAGAGTACCGGTAACAGCGGTGTTAGAGGTTGCAGTTCACGGCCGCCTTGCATGATGTTGAATTTTTTGCTTGAGGATCTAGTTCTTTCTGCTTCTAGTCAACATTTTTTTAACTTGTTGCCAAAAAAATGCTCTCACACAGACAAAAAATTGATCAAAACTACACAGAATTTGAAAGCATTTGACAGTTGATATTTACTTCAATCTTCACTGTCCGTGGCAACTTTTGTTTCACCTTAAGGTGTGCATTTTGAAGTTCAAGATTTCATGCGATTTTTCCCATACAAGCAGTTACCTTACAGCATGCTTCGTGCAACACAGCCAGCGCAAAGGTTTATAAATAAAGGCCTACTTAAAGTCGCTTTTCAGTAGAATAACACGATTTTTGTGTCAAACAATCAATGTCAAGTTTATAGCATTTGACATGATTTTTAAATGCATGATTAACACCAAGAAAACACAGCAACATAAAGCGCATTACTTCCGTTTATAAGTTCCACAAGCAGATACAGAAAGTTCACCACGAACTGGCACTGCGAGGGGGTAAAGCTAGGCAATTGTTCATGGGCCCAGCACGCTGGGAGTGGAAGGCCTGTTTTTCTAGAAGCACCTCTGAATAAGGGGCCAACATGACATTTTTTCCTCGGGGCTCAAGAATCCTCTCAGCGGTAACGTCTCCACGCGTTATTACGTGCCATTAAACCATGAAAGTAAATTGCCCCTAAACCGAAATAGGCCTCAGTCACGTTATAGTTATATGCTATACTACTTGTCTAAAAAAGTAAAAACACATCTAGGGTAATTCTATTACTTACCAACTACCATGATATTGAACTCAAAACCTTGTCGTAATGCTTTTTTTCGAATTTGTTCCGTTAATGTGTCAATTCCAACATATCCTTCTAAATTAGTCTTCATTTTTGGACTTTTAAGCTACTAAAATTTTCAGTAAAACGTTAACCAAACTGTAGCAAAAATTAAATTTTACAAAATCGATTGCAGATATAACCGTCTGTAAAATTGCAGAAGGTGAGAGTTTACAGCCTTTTGCTGGTGATATTATTGCGTCAAGAGGATGCGTCAACACCGCCAATCACAACCTTTCCACATATCCGCAGCAGCTGAATGAGCATAAACAGAGATGGGCATTTATCGAGATAATTTATCGGCGATAATTTTTTAACGATTATCGTTATCGCTCAAAATAGTTTTGATTTATATATGGATATCGCTTAAAGGAATTGAGATTTATCGACTAACGGTATCGCCCAGAGCTTTTTTGACATTATCGATTATCTTTATCGCTTTAGTACAGAACGGTTTATCGTGTCCATCACTGAGCATAAAACGTTTTGAACAGCAGCCGATCGTGTACGATTTGACAAAGCACTTTTTGACATCACAATGCACAAACATTAATATCGAACATCGTTTAATCCTGCTTGTTTCGTTAATGGTAACATGCCAGTGGACAAAGTAAAAATTCGTAAATTTACTGTAGGCAGCATCACCTAATAGCTTTCGACTAAATGCCAATAAACAGTGTACCGGTATGTAATGCAAAGTTGCAAGCGATCAAGCGCTCTCATTTTTGACCGATAAATTTCGCCAATTTTTTTCGTATTGTACCTTCATAACTTCTGCCCTTCCTCCTTAGCTTTTCTTACAGCATTCCTATCTGCAGGCCTACCCAATTGCTGATGATGATAGCCAGTTTGATCCAATATCATCGCGTCCAGCCAACAATTAGCAACTATAGAACTAACAAGCTTACCGAATTAGCAACTATAGAATTAACCAGCGCTGCTAACGGGCTTATATTCTCTGCAATTTTCGCTAAAACAGTCAACTACTTTACTGCGGTGGACAAATGATTAATCATTAACTCAATATGCAATGAAATCCCATTTAATGTCGTTTTTAGTGACATTTTTCCATCTATGCAGATTGTGTAAGGTCATTCCTGGATAGTAGTTCATAGCATATATCGGCCGAAGGATGAGAGATTGTGCAATCGTAATTGACCGGTTATTAGAAGGGCACAGCTCTTATGACGTTCACCCAAAAAGCAGGCTTATACATCTGTAAAGATAACGTAGTAGAAGGTCATTTATACTAGGGATTAAGTGCGCTTGATTCCAGACACTCAAAAATAACTCAGCGACGCCTCGTAAAAAAAACGTGACGTAAATCAGGCTAGTTTTCAGGAAGTTCTCTCTCGAAAAGTATTCGGAGAACTGCTACCGCCAAGCAGCCAAGTGTATTCCCTGCTACTCAACATTTTGTTGCAAAACTTTGCCTTTTGAAGTTGCTATTTAGAGTACCTCGCAATGAATTCAGCAATAAAAAGATGGTTGGGCACTACTTCTTGCATTGTTTCTCGCCTGTCATAATTTTCTACCAAGATATTTAATACAATAACGGAAAACTGTGTCACAAAGTTAATAAGCTGCTCTCTTCACAGCAGCTCGCTCGCAATTTTTGCTGCAATGTTTCACCACACACTTGACAATGGCCGCCCTCCGTCCCACCAGCTTCGTCAGCAGCTATTTTTAACCGATGTAGAAGTTACGCATACTACCCATCAGTTACAGCGAAGCTCATAATTCTTCAGAGATCAAAATGCCTTCATAACCTACACAAAACCGAGATACCAAATATTGCCACAACAATAAAATCAAAAGACGATTTAGGGAGAATTGAACGACAATCTCCAGGAATACAAAATCTATCGTAAAACGATCCTTTGCGTCTTAAAATTGTGTTGCACTGAAGAAAAAAAGGGGTGAAAAGCACCTACCCTGAAACAGGAACAGAATCACAAAACATTAGCTGGAATAATATAAAATTTGCGTAAGAAACCTACATTTTGTTCATCAGTGATGAATCAAAAAGATGAAATCGTTCGAAAAGACCAAGACTGATTGAGTAACAAGCTTACTTGGGTCAAAAGGTCTACGCGCAATACGTATATCTGCCTACCTGTGTCACACCAACACGCTATAGTTTAGCTTCAATTTCACCATTGGTAAATTTACCATTATCCCAGGAGCGTATTTATAAGAGGGAGGGGGAACATTGTGTCTTGGCCCCCCTCTTTTGCCTTTTTCTTTCAGTGAAAAAGAACAAATGCTGCTAAATAACTGAATTATACCTGACTCTTTTGATGGCTGAGATACTGCAGTTTGTGTCCCCCAACCCTTTTTTTTAACTTATCGCTACGCCACTGCATTATCCGCTAATTATTCCGATATTTCTATACTCAAAATTTTTCCTTGGTATAACTCAAACAATAGTACTCGAACTTACGAACACCTTGTCAATTTGGACTCAAATTAAATGAGTTTTCACCTCTGAACTCGAAGAGTCACTAGTACCTTCGTTTGCCAGCTAAAGCTGCTCAAAAACACGCTATTGCATGATTAGTCCGATTAACCAATGAATCAGGAATCGAGCAGCTCATGGTAGCGTATTATGCAACTGCTTCAACGAGGCTCTGGCTATAACTGAAAGTAGATCAGAATTTACTGCAATTAAGAATCGTGACGTAATTCATGTCATGCACTATGAAATCTTGATGGAAAGTTTAAACCGATGACGCAAATCACATGACTGCCAACGTCAAAAAAATATCATCAAGAACCCATGCGACTGGAAAACACCGTGAATGCAGACAAGATGGTAAGCAATGATTACCAGCAGAAAATTTTGTTTTCTATCAAATCACATCCGTTAAAAATGTGCAATATACGACACTGACCTACTTTGTGCACGCTTATCAAAATGTAGGTCTACTAGCCAGTAAATTATGTCGAAGGTGATAAGGCTGGTTTATACCCAGCTCGCTTAAGCGTTTACGTTCGTAACCCTGCGCCATCTCACCTTTTTACATTGTGTTCTGAAGCGCTGAAAATACCAACTAATGATCAGAAGTTGCAGTGAGAACAATGGTGTAACAACCGTTGCAATGCAGCAATTTAAAAACTAAATTTTATTAAAAAAAATTTATAGTATGAAACGAGAAATAAAAACAAACTCATCAGTCGTTAGGTAACTCAATTATTTTTAACTACAGTAACTTTTCAAAATGAGCAATTTTCTTCACAATCTTATTATCGCAGATAGAAAATAAAAAATTGTTATAATGTTCAAAATTTTATGGAGTCGTAAATGAACATGAAGTATGAACTATTGCTAAACGAAAGTGGATTTTTAAATACCATGTACAACTCGTCTCACCCATGCCAAACTACCTCTCTTCCAGGCGCGTCGATTCATGCAAAATGTTGGGGGGTCCAACACAGTGGAGAGAGGACTTATTTTTACAGGTGGGCTAGAAATAGTCAAACCGTATCAAACCATCTGGGGGGCTTTGCTCACCAGCCCCCCCTTTGGTCACCTTTCATGCGAGTTAATGTTAAGTTATTTTATGCAAATTTAGGTATTGTTAAGCTATTTTACTCAACAATACCGCTTTACTTAATAGTGCAGTACATTTTTTACTTTTGAGCATTTTTCTGCTGCTTTCTTTGCAACTTTCGCCCGAGAACCAAAGGTCTTAGACAATGAAGGGGGGGGGGGGGCTTCAGCCCTTTACTTTTTTCGTCTATGGTACAATGAAATTTAGTTAATTAGTTAGTGCATATTTATCCTCTATCACGAGAAAGCGATCAATGCGCTATACGAGCTCGCTTAGGCGTTGCCAGCCTTCTGTCTACCACACCAGGATAGGGGAATCCCGCTAAGTGCTTTTCCCAACGGCACAACAAGTAAACTTGCCGGCTTGTTCTCCACACTGTCCCTTTAATGCTGAGCGTCAAGCAGGGAAGCTGTGAATACCAATTTTTAATCATTGGTTTGACCCGACTCGGAATCAAACCCGAGTCTACAGCTCAAGAGACAGACGCTCTATACCACTCGGCCATGTCAGCTGTTAAGATGACGCAAATGATTATGAGAATTTCATGATCATGAGCAACCTAAAAGTCGAGCTACAACTTATCACCACTTAGTTGTTTGCACTTCGAAAGCTTTGAAACCCTTGAGAAAACGAAAGACTTTTCAGCCACAAAAAATTTATCAAATCAACTGGGAACCATTGGCTGACCAACAGTATTTGCAGACAGCATTGCATTTACGTTTAAAGAACTTCCGACTTCTACTGACGACATTAAAACTGACTGGTGTCTGTTTCGAATTGCAGTCACTACGTCCGCTACTAAATGTTGTGGACGTAGGCGTGTTGGAGGGACGAAGAGTAGCATGAAAAAAACCTCTTGGTGGAACCAAGAAGTTAAAGAAGCTATTTGTGCGAAAAAAGTGGCCTACAAAGCCTGGCTCGCAAATAAGTCATCACATAAAATTTGTTCGCACTACTCTGAAGCACGTAAGGCAGCAGCCACAAAAGTTAAACCGACTAAGGTAAAATCCTCAAAGGAATTTTGGAGAAAAATTGGACGATGACTTAAAAATGGCAAACAAAGTATTCTGACAGACCGTTCGCCGTTTGCGTGGAAAAAGATCTCAAACCGCTTTCTTCATTGAAGATTCGAATGCTGTCTTCCTGAAAGATCAAGATGCAATTTTGAATAAGTTAAGAGAATACTTTGGTAATCTTTTAAACCAAGTTGATGCTACACCGACGCAATTTTACGAAGAACATATTGAGGAAGATATTGATGACCGAAACAGATGTGCATGCAGTTATTAAAATCATTGCAAACTGGAAAAGCACCTAGTGAGGATGATATCAAACCTCAAACGTTGAAAGTAATGAACGTGTATGGTGTTCGTTGGCTTACTCGTGTTTTTCAGGTAGCATGTAGGACTGGG
Organism: Trididemnum miniatum; assembly: GCA_964006365.1. Taxonomy (NCBI): domain Eukaryota; kingdom Metazoa; phylum Chordata; class Ascidiacea; order Aplousobranchia; family Didemnidae; genus Trididemnum; species Trididemnum miniatum. The sequence continues at coordinate 5,242,587 of OZ023244.1, forward strand.
CAAGTACCAACGCAATGGCAAACCAATGTGGTAATTCCTAAGAGAAAATAAGTCAATTGTAGGGGCAGCTCTCCCATCAATGTCCCGGGTAAGGTCTATGCCAAGTGCCTTGAAAAAAAAAAGCCTTGAAATAGTCGAACATACACTAACGAATGTTCATTGCTTAGAGTGGCTTTCGTCCTGGCCGAAGCACAATGGACCAAAAATTTGCCTTGCAGCAAATATTTTAATTTGCCTTGCAGCAGCAGTTGCAGCAGCCTTACCTTGCAGCAAATCTCAAATCTTTGGGGGATGTTCTTACAGTATGGCATCGATGGTCAGTTACTAACTGGTATTAAGTCGCTGCACCAATGTACATGCATCCCGAGGTCTATGTTCGTGTCAATAGCGTAACGAATATAGACCTCCGATTATGCGTGTGATTACGGCAAGGCTTCTTTCTTTCACCTGCAGTATTCGGTTCCGTATTTATATGGATGGAATAATTATGAAAAGTGAGTCTTGTGGCGGAGTAAAAAACGGCGACTGCACTGAACAACATTTGTTCTTTGCAGATGATTTTGCGCCACTCAAGTCTATCCAAAATAGTCTCCGGAAAGCTCTTATCAGATTTTCGGATGCATGCTCTGTTGTCGGAATGAAAATCAATAGCTTACCGGTACAACAAAAACAGAAACCATGTGCCTGTCCAGGCAACTAAAGCAGTGTTCTCCTCAAGTTGGTGGAGTACCACTAAAACAATCGGAAAAATTCAAGTTCCTCGGCATCTCATTCACAAGTGATGGCAGACAAAACATCGAATTGAGTAAGAGCAAGTGCAGTAACGCGCCAGCTCCACCGATTTGCGGTAATGAAACGCGGGTTTTGCATCAAGGCAAAGCTGTCCATCGTCAGATCAGTCTACGTGGCTTATGGCCATAAGTGATGGATTATGAATGAGAAAGTGAGATCTCGTGTTCAATCAGCCGAAATGAGATTCTAGCGAAAAAGTAGCGGTTCGACCTAGTTGGACAAGATTAAAAGTGCAGATATTCGTGAATCTTTAAGCATCGAATCGTTGCTTCTCCGACAAGAAAAATCGCAATTGCACTGGCATGGACATGTGACACGAATGTCCTAGAAAAGAACAGCCAAAAACTGCTATATTCAACACCGATTGGTCGAAGGCCTAGAGGCCGTCCCACAACTCGATGACGAGATTACGTTGAAAATCTTAGTTGGTCCCGCCTTGGCACCCCACCAGAGCATCTACCTTTCGTCGCAGAGAATCGAGATGCTTGGATGTTCCAACTCGAGCAGCTGTCCCCGCGACCCTTCAACGATAGGCGGGTCTAGAAAAGTTGGTTAATTACGATATCTGCGCAATTTGTTCGAACAAAAAAAAAGTTCCTAAAAAAGCATGCTTGCTTGCGCACAATTGAACTATTGTGCTGCCTAAATATTACGAAGAACATTTATTTTTTGGTCCCCCCCAAGCAAAATTATTTTGGGGAGTCCGGACCCCCCGTACCCCAGGAATCTACGCCTATGCTCCCTTCACTTATATTGGTTGAGTCTAACATACGTCACTCATTCTCAATCAACCAAGATCTCAGATCAGACATCTTGCAAACCAGACATCTTGAATGCCTAATACAAATCAGACATCTTGAAATCCAACCACTTAGTGGCCGTACCAAATCTCATTACTATTACTGAATTTTTACTACCAGTAAGGTCTTCGTCTATGGCTGTTTCCAGTTTTTGGCTATTGCTATATTTGTCATAAAGTGAAATACTATCCTTAAAAGCTGTATGATACAGGCTGCAATAAAACATGTTGTAAGGTCTAGTGTGTACTAGTCTTGATACATTGCAATTCGTACGTTTTCGCTTCTGGCTATACATAATGCTCTGTTTCTGTTGCAGTCATAAAGCAATTGATTAAGTCGCAGTACTTCACCTCTAACTTAATCACTTTGCCGGCAAGGCCTCCTAGGCATGTAGCAGCGGTCTCGTATCCAGCGATTTCAATTCTTTACACACAAAAATCGGTCACATTTTAGAACTACACCACTTCTGTATCGGTTAAAGTTAGACGTTACAATGCTTTCTAATAGCTATTCAGCCACGCTTTTTTCTTTCCTGACTTCTGAGCTACGCGATACATAAAACGTAAACGCGTAATCGTATACCGTACGTTGCTTCCTTGCGTGATTTAAAACTTATAGGCTATTGACTGAATAACTTCGTACCGTACTAGACTGCCAGGACAGGACTTCGTAGAGCTTTCATCAAAAGCTACAGTTTAACAAAAGCAAGTTCACTGTTTTTCATTCTCTTTTAAGTTTATTTACTAGACAGCTTCAGGATTGCACCTTGCATTGCTTTGGTATAGCTGCCTTCGATAATGACAAAATTTTTTCAGCCGAACTTTGAGTGACCTCATTTTGCGCGTGAGCAAGATTTGGGTTTGAATCCCTTACAGCTGCTATCTGTGTTCAATGTGCCGTGCCATGCAGCTTAAAAGCGATTTGGTCTGCCCAATAGAGTGTGCGATGGCCAGGCGGACTCGGCGCATTGTTATGCCGAATAGTCTGGTCCTGGCCCCGGTACCCTTATGAAAAGTTTCGTAGCATATCTGGCACTCACAGTTAAAACGCAGCAACTTAGGAAAATGCATGCATTTGCTGTTTTCAAGCATAATAGATCCAATCCAATATACTAGTTCGATGCGGCAATGTTATTAGAAGTGCAGTTTTGTATGTAGTCTCAATTATCATATCAAGCGACAATCGCAGAAAGAATTGAATTACTACACAAATATTCTAGACAAGAACACTCCACAACCTGTAAAAATTCTTCCAATTTCGTCATCGATAAATATAGCTCACTCATTTAGTCTACCGTCTAGCAAAACCACTTTAAGTTTAAGTTACATTAAACCGCCTGTGCCAAATGTGTAAATGTGTGCAAATGTGTAAGTGAAATTTAATTTCCAGGGAGCTTGTTGCTGCATGCGGCAAAATGCCACTTCCAAAATTACAGCACTCGACATATAAACTGGATTTGCCAAGTTACAGCATGCGTGCGTCACGTTTGCACGAAGCATAGGCTTGCCGCATTATTTACAACTTCTTAATTTCTTGCAACCTTTTGTCCAATGCAATGCGATAGGCCACTATGCAACGATTGCATTTACATTTCGCTTTAAAACACTCATTGAGTAAACACGTTGCATTTAAACCACTCTGTAACGTTTTTAATGACCGCACTAATTGAGCTAGACTCTGGTAATGACTATTATCATTTGAAAAGAATTAACCTTAATAAAAAGACTCGCTTTAATCATATAAGGCTTTCGAAAGGAAATAGCTTAATTATCTGAGAAGGCAATTACGGCTTGCCTTAAATGCAGTAGCTTTTACAGTTTGAGATGTCATTTTTGCAATAAAAATTTCGCACGTAAGACTAACACTTCCGAAAAACAAAATCACGGCGGTGAAATATCTTCAAAAAATTGCAGCAAGATCTGCTTTTAAAAGAAGATTGTCTAAAAATATATATTTTTTTTTTTGATGCAGATTTGTTTATCTACATTTTTATTATTTTACTGCTGTAAGCGTAACATTTGGTCGTTTTGACATTTTATCATATCTGTTTCGCTGGCTTCTTCAGCACAAAAATGCCGCCAACAAATGGACGAGACAACTTAATCCAAAACAAAGTTAATTTTGCCAATGCCATTACGAAAATCATTTAAGCAAATCGGTGCTTCACGCAAATGCAGGACACTAGCTTAGTGCAACAATAATATTTAATTAAAACTTTTGCACTCACGATTGGACTTTGAATTCCTGTTGAGCTTTTAAAGCTATAGAGCAAAGTGTTTCATCTTGAGCAAAATTATCATTTTTTTTTTTATTTCAAATTCATGAACGTTTTGCACAGGAAGTGAAAAAAAAACTTGGCAAAAAAATTTAAGATGAAAAATTACCCTAAGATGGCTAACTTTCAAATGACGTCATTCCAAGTGGCAAAATGCAGGCAGGTAGAATTAGCTTTGCGCAAATGTCAACTGCTAAAACTTCAACACTGCATAAACGGATTCAAACGTAAATCAACCTTCATCGAGGGGTTCCTAATTTCTCATACCTCACCACTTCCAAGTTATCTTGTTACTTATTATTTAGGATTCACTAAAAAATTAAGAGTTCTAAGCCGAGTTCAAAGTTACGATCAACTTATCCTGACTTAACAATATATAATGTCATACATGTGTATTTCACTCATTGGAACTAACCATCTGGCTTCACCAGAGGCGTTGCCAGGGGGCAAAAGAGGCAATTGCCCTCTCCCCCGAAATATTTTCAGTGACCATTAGCCTACAAACAAAGATACTAATGCTTTAACGTAAATCTACTAACAACGCAAGCAGGGGCGGATGAAGACCACTTTTCGACAAAAAAAAAACGACGCTAAAATGAGTAATTTTCTTTCAAAAACCCTAAAAATCCGTGGCAGCTGGGGGCTCTGCCCCCAGACCTCCTTAACCTCCAGCGGCTGGGGGCTTTGCCCCCACACCCCCGGTTGGGGCACCCCTTTTGCCGAATCCTGGGTGCGCCACTGGAAAAGCCTATGAAGTTTTGCCCCCCCCCCGAAATTTTGCGCTAGCTGCGCCACCGGGCTTCACTATTAACTAACTCTAGAGCAGTGGTTCCCAACCTTTTTTTTAGTCACGGACCCCTTTTCTATAATTATCAAGCTTACGGACCCCCACGTTTTTATGATCAACCTTAAACAAATATGGTATGGTATGGTTTATTTTATTGCAAGATCGCGAGAACAAAAGTTAACAGCACCTATAAAAAGCTGGTCAAGAAAAAGGCTGAAATGACAAAACGATGTACGTTGAGAGGCATGCAGAAATCAAACAAATTAAATTTAAAAATAATGTTGGATTGCATGGTCGTTTTACCTAAGAATAACACAGATATATAAAAAAAACAACAACAGAGTACCGGTGATGGCGATACAAACACACCATAAAATCGTTAACATTATTCGCGTTGATTATAGCAATTTGATGTCAATGCGTGCAATTCCTCCAGAGTCCAAAATTTTGGAGTAAAACTGTTTGCTGTGTGGGAAAAAATCCGTCATTTTAAAGACTGATATATTTATAGTTCGGTTAAAATAAACTCGTGAGTGTTTTTTACAAAACATTTTAAACTACGCGTGTTTTTTAAAGATGTAGGTAATTTGTTCCATACAACAGGTCCCTTGTATTCAAGGGACTGTTTGGTGGTTGACAACCTGCAAAATTTTGGGACCAAATTGCTATTACCGGTACTTTTTGTTTTCATGGGAGAAATATTTTGAAACTTTAACTTTTTGTTTTGAAAAATGCTTAAGAAAGGACGAGGAAGCAAATTTGTAGAGAGTGTGAACATGAGTTCGGCTATTTCCTTAAATTGCAACTGTTTTATGGACAATAAATTGTGTGATTTCAGTATTTCTGATACATCATCTCTTTTGTTTACACCAAACATCGTACGAACAAATTTATATATTGACTTCTGTAGTTTATCAACCATAATTCTGTTTCCATGGCACCATATTCCAATGCAATAATCGATGTGGCTCCTGATCAGGCTGTAATACAGAATTAGTAAAGATTCTTCGTGCAGATACTGTTTGATTTTTTTAACTGGAATTTTCTTTAAAATATGTACCGTGTGTAATCTCCAAGACAGATTTTCTTGTATATATAAACCTGGAAATTTAACAGAGGAAACCTTTTTAATGATAAATAGTTTGTAAATAGTTGGGTAAACCACGCTTACTTTTGCAAATGCCAACAAACTTTAAATGCAATGTTGTGCGTCGAATTGAACAACAAGCTGCTTATGTATAAGTTTACAACACATTGCCTTCAAGAACCATCAGAAAAGTAACTTCGAAGAATATCATACTGGTGCACTGGTGCAATTTTATGAGAAGTCTGGTGTTGTCTTTTTGCACCACAACACTGAACTGTGGTTGGGTGGATAGTACATTAGGAGTTGCATAATATTTGGCCAAATAGAAAAAAATTCAGCCTTCTGCACTACCGGTGCGCATATTTGTGGAAATTTTCTGAGCAAACATTCCGAAATATGCTACCGGTACATTACAGTATTTTCGTACGAACAAGTTTTTGCCTTATGCCCACATCAACATAGCATTCATTGAGTAAGTTATTGCTGATTAATTTTGTCGAATTTCAATCCATTCGCGGACCCCAGCAAGCTTTTTACGGACCCCTCGGGGGTCCGTGGACCCCTGGTTGGGAACCACTGCTCTAGAGCAATAACGTACCACTGAGACCACAACCATTATAACTTGACACTTACAGTTGTTTCGTATCTCTCCATCTTTAAAATTTTGCTGTCACCGACGACAGTTGTTAGTTCTGGAATTTTAATACCTTTACCAAGTTGACAATGACAGCTGCTCTAATCCATTCACGCGTTTCCTGAGCTAGTTCTTCAAGCTTCATTCTCCAAAGCAGAAATACTCGCTTGCAAGTCTCGGTCTATATGTAACTGTGTGGCCTAATGAAGGGCTGCTTTTTTGGAGGAATAATCAGCATGGCCTAAGATGGAAGGAAGCAAATGCGTGGATATGAATGCTAGCCGCTCCAATCCTTGGTTAATATCTTTTTGAAACTTTTATAAAAGTTAGGTTGCGGGTTCAATTAGGCTACTTTTTTCCAAAACCCAAACTCCCTTTTTTTGAAAAGTTACCGATACGACACAGCCCGCTTATAAACCTTTTATTAGGTGCATCACAAGAGCATCGCTATCGTATTTATCGTGAAGTTTTTTACAAACTTTTTATCCGAAGATGCCGCAACTCAGCTTAGAGGGAGATAAATACTTCGTGCGTAAAATTTTTCGCCATGTCTTCGATCGGTTCTTGAGGATAGTCAACACATGGACGCGAAAAAGTGCGATAACGTAGAAGATCATGATTAGTAACGACGCAGGAAATTTCACGAAGTCCCCTTGCATATTTCCGATTGGTTCAAAATCATGAGTTTTTTACTCTCATTGTCATCGGCAAACTTCGCACAAATTGACACCGCTGGTACCAGTTTCATAATCTTTTTATTGACCATCCATATCTCGACCGCGCCGCGTCTTTTTCTATCGAGCCATTCCGCATCATTGTCCAGTTGCATGCTGGCCAAATTTTGTAAGTTATGGCCATATGCGGCGCGAGCCTTGCGACGACGTTTCCAATTTGGCCGCTAACGAGAGTTAATTGCTTTTAAATGTTGGAAGAAATTAATTTTGCCGTAGCTTTTATGCAGCATTGGCTTCCTGTCAAAGATAACGACCGTCGTTTCATTGCAGAGTTTGGCACAAAGGTAAATGCAATTCAAAAATGTTATGCGTAGATTTCAAACTGGGATACGTACTGTAGATGTAAAATCGGACGCAATCGCATTTTGTGTAGCGACATATCCGTCAGGTTCGTTCATCAAAAATCGCACGAATATGCGCGAAATGCAAAATCGGATGAAAATCGCATTTTGTGTAAAACCACCTTTACTTTCCATTTTGCTTGACGATAAAGGGGGGCCCACGTGAAGTTTTCGGGGGGGAGGCCTCAGTTGGCCTAGCGCCGGCACTGCTGCATACCATCATCGGCCCCTCGCCCTAATAAGCTTGCGTTCAAATAAACCTCGCAGAAGCGAGAGCTACTGATGAATGGGAATTACCCAATTCGCAAAGGAAAATGCTGTGAAGAGCAAAAAAAAGGTCTTACACGGTTCATGAGCTATCGCCCCCCTTCGCCGCTGTCGCCCTTTTTTGCTTTTGGCCCCCTGGTGCTTCTCTTTCGCCTCCAAGAGGGCGATATTGCCCACTCTGAGAAACACTGCTCAAGATACTTCGATAAGTAGTGACACCGACAACGACCGAGATGCAAGCTCAACTTGCTTCAGTGACAGTTTTTTGGCTGTTTGTTCGCACAATCAAAGCGACGAAGATCTAGCAATGTCGATGAAGTACAGAGGAGTTCCTTTTCGCCTCGCCGTCACAAACTGTTGATGCAAACGCTTGCCTCAGAACTTATGGAATTATTAATTCATTACGATAGGCCTACTGCTCTTCCTTCTAGTCATGAGCGTATTTAGGGGAGAGGGCTCAAAAGGGTAATCCACTTTTGACTTTGCCTTTTAGTAAAAAAGAACAAAATTAATGGTGCCAAGTGATTGAAGTACCGGTATGCCAGACTCTTTCGATGGTTTCTGTAGCTTAAGGCCAGGAGCGGATCCAGGGGATAGGATTAGGAGTAAATAGGCCTATCCCCTTCACATGGCATTTTCAAAAATATTTTTAATGTATACAATTTTTCATAGTTTCGAACCTCTTCGATAGCAATAAGCTTTACGACTTAGCCCAAGCATGCATAATCGAAAATGTGCGAGCAAAATGGATCATATTTAGCGAAGCACTCACATTCACGGTCATAAAATTTAAACAAAATTTGCCTGAAAATTATTCAAAAAGCACCTAAACAGTCATTACAGCATGCAAATTTTTTTTAAATTTTTTCGGGGAAGCATGCTTCGGACCCCCCTAGAGCCTTTTTTGTTTCGCAATCAGCAATTTAAATTAGTTCTGTTTTATAAAAACTACGCTTGAAAAAATGTCGAATTAGTCGGCCTCCCCTCTTTTAAAATTTCTCGCCACGCCGCTGCTTCTAGGGCTGCAGTTGAACGACTTTTTAGTATTGAAAAAGATACTGTAAAGCCGAAGCGCTGTGGGCTTAGTGATATACAATCACTTTGAAATGTTATCGTTTTTGAAAAACAATAATTATTATTAGAGTAGCGTTCATCGTAGCAGAATCGTAGCCTACTTTTGTTTGGTTTCGATACAAAGATGAATGATTTGGGTTTGAATACACACCAGGGAGCTCTAGGCCTACATGTCAAGAATTGATATTTTTTTTGGTTTTGCAGCATGCAAAAAAGTAACTGTAACTAAGTTACTTTTTTCGCGTAGTAACTTGTAACTGTAATTAGTTCCTTTTTAAAAGTAACTTGCCCACCACTGGGTAAGATACATTCATCTTCAAGAACGAATGATCTTGCCAGGATCACTCATCCCTACACCAGCAAACAGTTTTGTTTCACTGGAATGCTTCGCAGTTCGCACTGTTGGTGATGGAGAGCTGATATGACCTCCGACCCGACAAGAGGAAGTCGTCCTGACTTTCTGTCCAGTAGGCCAGGAAGGAAATTGCTTTTTAGTTATTATTTTACCATGTGGAAGCTTTGCCCATAATGTGCTTTTATTACATCATAATCCAACTACTACCCAAAATGTTTTCGCTTACATTTAACAAAAAGTTTGAGGAGTTGGGCTTCTAATAATGAAGTTGAATCCTACTTCTTGGATTCGCAAAATTACAGCTTTTTTGCCTAAAAAAGTTTGCGGAGTTGTGCGATATCAGTCTAAACAATTCAAAAAACACTTTTGCATCGAAAAAACGTTGAACTCCAAAAGTAGTTCATAAATGTTACCCCACAAATTGCTGTGTTTGCTGATGTTGGTCCTAGTGTATGATCAAGAAGCTCTTGCTCAAAATGAAACTACTACTTTAGCCTCGACCACCGAAGAGGTAAAAAAGAAAGCACCAGCCATTACGTCAGCAGTCACAGTAGTGGTTTCATTTTTTGTTGTGGAAGGTATTATTTCATTGCTAATATTTGGATTGAGAACGTATAAAGGTACCTCAAATTCTGCACACCACGAAAATATGCCTCTTCCAACGACAAAACCGGGCTATCCATACAATAGTGTGGCACCGGCGTCGCCTATACCCATGGTAGTACATGGAGGGGACGAAACCGGAAGGGCTTCAACAAGTGTCAGTGAGGATCCGCCTCATTTTGCAACTTCGTACGAAAGAAAACCTAATGAGTCGAAGAAGTTGAATAAAATGTAAAAGTTGGCAAGTATTAGCAGCAAAGTTTTTTCAGGCTTCGAAAAGTTCAAATAAACCTATATTTTTTTGATGTATTTTTGAGTTCTGTATTCACGTGAATTGGCCTACAATTAAAGTTAGGAAATAAAAGTGTATCTTTGCTCTAAGATATACGGGCTATACACAAACTTTTTTGCTTCTAGCAAGAAGGAATCCTAAACCAGTTTCGAAAATGTGGCAGAGCTCTAATCAAAATCACGCGTACCGAATAAAACCAAACAAAAAACATTTATATCGCTCTCATAATTGAAAAGTAAAGAATCTACCCATGCATATCGAAAAACACCGTCTTTGTCGAATAGTTAGAAGGAAAACTAAAAAAAGTCCTCTTATTTTATTTAAAGTCAGGATCCGTTTTTCTTTGTGATTCTTCGTGGAACCCTAGGACTACACCTCCGCGACACTTATGTTGAAGAGCGCTGCCTTAAGATCTCCACTGAGTGCGAGTTGCAATTAAAAACAAAGTAGAGTTTAGTAGCCCAAATCATTAGGAGAAGGTATAGGAGGAGAGTTAACAAACAAGAGTAGAGATTTACTTGTTGTGACACTGCGAAAGACACTTAGCGGGATTTCCCCATCTTAGAGTGGTAGACAGGTGGTTGGGAAGTCCTAAGCGAGCTCGTTAGAGCTCTTTGATCGCTTCTCGTAGTAGAAAGATGGGTATGCAACTGTAGACTGAATGCAATAAAAAAAAGGTTGCTAGATAAAAAAAAAAAATGGTGATCGATTCATTTCTTCCCTGCTGATCGGCATCATCATTAACATTTTTGAATTACATTTACCTTTGTGCCAAACTCTGCAATGAAACGACGGTCGTTATCTTTGACAGGAAGCCAATGTAATTTACTTGCGTAAATTGCATTGTATTCTGTGTAAAGCCTCCAGCAATTACTGGTCGAAAAAATTCCATCGATCTGGAACCCAAAATAAGGCAGGACGACTGGAAAAATAATTTAACTACCTGGGTATTATTGAGCTAAAGATACAACACCTTCCCATCTGACCTAGACAGCCTGAATATCTATCTATGCCAGGGGTGGCCAACTTGCCTTCCATTGGGATCACCTCAAAAATTTATTAAATTCGTGCGATCGACCAGCCAGCAAGCAAATTACAAGTTATGTTTTCCCAATAATTTTTACACTGTAATGGACTTCTACCCGTACCGACATCGTAAGCAGTGTTTTCAGACTCGAATTAACTCGAAAACCAAGTAAAGAAGGTAAAAACAAAGCAAATAAGTGAAGCATTGCAAATACGACAGGTGCGTGTACCGTTTACCATTGCACAGAAATGGGTAAGATCCCATTCTTCATCAAAATACTATCTTTTCCTCTTTAGAGCGCTTATTGTAATTAATTTTGGCTAGGGTTAGGCTGAAATAAATGCACGATACTAATGTTCCTTTACTGTCCAACCAAGAGCAACTAACTTATACCTTACTAACAGGAGCGGATCCATAAAATTTTGGTGGGGGGGGAATGTGATTTTAAATTAGGTTGAATGTTAACTAAATTCAAAGATGTTTAGACCCAAAAACGGGCGTAAATAAGCCCTTCCAAAATGCTTCATGTCAGGGGCGTATTTAGAAATTTTTTCTGGGAGAGGGCACCAAATTTTGTCACTTTTTCAAGCTTAGTTTTTCCCCGGCAGTTAATTTCAAGCAACTTAAGTAACAAAAACGACTCTAGGGGGGTCCGGGGGCATGCTCCCCCGGAAAATTTTTGAAAATTTGCATACTGAGCAAAGATATAGATTTAGCTGGTTCTAGATCCGGATTTAGCTAGATTTAGCTTTTGTGTAAACTGATTTAGCTAGTTTGGGGGATTTAGGGCCGGATTTAGCTAGTTCGGGGGATTTAGGGCCGGATTTAGCTAGTTCGGGGCCTGTAGCTAGTTCGAGGCCTGTAGCAAAATTTTTGGGGGCACTAGTTTTTGGAGACCCGGCCGGTGGGCAATGAAACCTGATTTCATTTTTAGTCTCATTGTTTTATACCAAGGGCTCTTACCGAAATTCACTGAAGATGCGTAGATGGCTTAAATTCGCTGTAAAACTCTTGCTTTTTTTTAATTTTTTTTTTTTTAACGAAAACAATTTTTTTTAACGAAAACAATTTAAAAAAAAAACGCTTTTTTTTAACGAAAACAATTTTTTGAAGACACGAGACTCAAATTTTGTGAAAATTTGAGAACAAAGGAGGTATAACGCAAGCATTGGCACAGCAAACCGAAATTAAAATCAAACTTTTTGTCGTAGGCACTACAGTAATAGTAGCATAAAGGTCTTTACCGTTCATATCAAAATCCCAGACGCAACAGAACTAATAGAGAATAGCATCTTCATGCTTGTTCACTGTTCCGTTGGTTGCTTAGCCACTTGCATTTTTACCGTGCCGTACTTCTATCGTATCGACTCACTGTGACCTATTGTATACACAAAAATGCCGTAAACATTCGCAATTATATGCGCGACTGGAAGTTGACTTTTTATTTTGTTGCAACGAACGCGATGAACGGTCAGACATCAGTTTGCGGCCAGACTCAGAAATACTGTAAGTTTTATTTTGAGGAAGCTTACGATTTGAAAACATTGAAGAAAAAGTGAGGCTAATAATCCGCAAAAATCTTATGAGCCAGTCCCGGCCAAAACTTTTTTACAGAAGAGTAGCCTCACTTTTTCTGCGATTTAAATCATGATTTTGAAAAGCGCGGGGCCCGCTGCAAATGTTACTTCTGCTACGTGGTTAATCCGGTCCTGGATACAGTCTACAGACCTAAAGGCGATTATTTGTAATTCAAGCAGCTCCCATTGGTTTCTACATCAGGTTGTGAAACATACCATATTAAGCTAGGCGAGCTTGTTGGTATGATGCGACTTTTTCTGAGAACTGCGGGTTCGCATATTTCAGTTTATATTTCATACAAACAACATGAATTATATCGCATCACACTTTAACCAGTCATGGAACTAAGCAAAAAACAGGGCAAAAAATTTTCCGCGTTCTTCCTGGTTTTGGGTCTTCAAGACAGTAGGTTAATACTGGAATACGTGAAAGTGCAATAATTTTTTGAAGCGACTTGTATATGATAAAGAAGATCGATAGCCCAGTTTTGGGTTATACAAGAAGTTTCGATGAATAATAATTTTTTACCGCGCATTTAACACACAGGTTATTTACCCATTTTTGCCGAGTTTACTACGCAATGAACACCACTGTACACACGTATAAATAGCTGATTTTTTGGAGGGTAAAAATTTTTCCAGGGGGGTCCAAGCCCCCCTGGTTCGATTCCCGAGCCAGGCGAATCGGACCCTGTCGCTAACGACTCGTCACCGCTGCGACGTTTCGGCGTAGTCAAGGCGTTAGGTCGCGGAAATGGGCCGCGCCGGCCGGCCGTCACTCGTGGCCAGGGGCGTATTCTCCAGAGGTTCAAGGTGTTCAGCGCACACCCTGAGATATCACAGGCACACACGTTAATTACATTCAACTAAAATATCTGGATTTTCTCGTCTTTAATCTTTGTAATATCAGCGCAATCTGATTTTTTTTTTTAACGCTGACCGATGACGCAACATTCTCTTGAGTGGTAGGTTTGACGGATATCGTTGAACACAAGCGAGCCGGACCTTTTTCATTGTATTCTGAATCATATTATACAGCGCAGAGTGACTTTTTTTTTTCCACACGATTCAAATGCCAAAAATGTCCTATTTGAAAGTTGAACCCACACGCAACGTCACAATACAACTCAATCACGCCACAGCAAATTGCTTTCTTCACCGCAGAAGAATGATGCAAAGGTTCTTTCTTAGGGCAGGTTCAACAGATATCGTTGAACACAAGCAAGCCAGACCTTTTTCATTGTAATTTATTTCGTATTAGCATGCGGTTGTGAGTAATTGCTTGTGATTTTTGAAAGTGTGGCGGTCAATATATACATTTTAAAGTTGCTGGTCAAATTCAAGTCGTAGGTTAAATTAGTGGAATGGAAGAAAGTGTTAACAGTATGATTAAAAAGCCGTTTTGTAGCAGAAATTGCGACGTAAAATTGGAAATAGCAAAAGCTAAAAAGCCGACACCAAAATTAGATTAAGTAGCAATTTAGGCTGCTTGATGTTGGTTCGCGTAATCGCATTAAACTTTTGAGCACTTTCACACATTTGTTTAATAAATGGCTGCATGCGGCAGCAAATATTGTAGAGGAGCACACCTTTAAAAAATGCTCACCGTACGCCACTGCTCGTGGCACGCTTCGACGTAATACCGCGAGTGTAATGAAGATTTGAATTCAAAACCGAAGAATATCTCTGTCCATTCCAGAAAGAGTGAAGACGAAACAACAAAAAAAACGCAACGAAACAGGCGAAAAATAAAATTCATAATAATCGATTTAACGATCTCGTTTGGAGTAGGTCTACATCGATGAACTAAAAATGATGGGTCGCGCATGAGATGGTATTCACATTATTAGATATATTTACAGTAGAACCATGGAGGAAAATCCATCTCTTCTACGCTAAAATCCCACCACTGCATCTTCAGCACTCCATATGTTTTTGGCAGTTAATCACCTAATGCGTTTTACAAAGCATATTTAATAGTATTGCCTACTTTGTCTGCCATGTTGACAAACCTTGAGACCTTCACCATAATCGAGTCGTGACGTACCGCAATAATTTGTTTTTGACCAGCACCGATATTGGTTTGACCTGCACCGATATCTTAAAAATTAAGATTTCAACCATTTCAAAATTCAGCAAAAGCGAGAAGCATAACGTGCTTTCCCTTCAGCGTGCCCACCAGTAGGAAAACTGCTTATAATGGGGTCTCTTGAGTAGTTCCAGGCCTTTGTAGCAGAAGGGTAGGGTGGATCATACACCTACATCGGTTTGAAACAAAATTTTGACAACAGTCTTTGAACCAATATAGCACGTTTAATACTCATTTCATAAGCAAGCAATCGATATAACAGCAATCAAAGAAAATTATCACGAAGTCCCACGAAAAATATCTATTGCGTTGTCAAATACCTCGCGCGACATTTGAAAACCAGGTGCAGCCATAAATTGAATGATTACAT
This sequence comes from Trididemnum miniatum, assembly GCA_964006365.1. Lineage (NCBI taxonomy): Eukaryota > Metazoa > Chordata > Ascidiacea > Aplousobranchia > Didemnidae > Trididemnum > Trididemnum miniatum. The sequence continues at coordinate 5,257,691 of OZ023244.1, forward strand.
GAGCAGTAACCTCAAAATAGGATATGTATAATTTATAAGTGAAAAGGATCGTTCGCAAGAGAAATTTACACAACACCAATAGGCTCTAACAGAAAAGCGGTGCAGCAGTTGGAATGCTTTTTAAACAACCTTGAAAATATAGCAAAACTTAATAAGAGCATGCCTGCTAAAGTCCAAGGGCTGGTGGTTTCAGAGCACTACTGCTCGGCACACCTGCATCTAAGATGAGTAAATTCCACAAAACCAACGAGGCAGTCTTTAAAATATCTGTCCAATTTGCCACGGTGCCCGGGGCGCATATTTTGCTATGGTTCTACAGAATATTTTTTTTTTATTCCATTGCTACCACTCTGCCCCATTCCGAATTACATAGTGGAAAGCAAGTACGTTGAGAATAAAATCAAAACCTAGAACAGCATCGAACCCAGACCCTATGAGTAGCAGTTCATCAACTGGCCATTGCACCACGTCGTTGAGTACAATTTTTCTTCTTATACTCATCTTGATGGAGCCCTATTTTTTTCTGTAGAACCATTCCGAAATATGCGCCCGGGGCTGCTTGACATTGGATAAACAAAACAAAACATGAAAAACCTCAGCTGTATTATATACATTTACACATGCAAAGCCAAAATGCGCATCACTGCCATTAGGAATAATTCTGTTTGTGCTTCGAAAATAATCTGATTTTGTGCTTCGAAAATAAAGGATCTTAATCTGATTTTGAAACCAACACAAAAATTGTCCATCTCGGAATTCAGTTCACACTACAATAGTAGTTGTTTTCTTTGAAAATTATGCATATATTTTAATAAATAAAACAAGGTCCAGTAGGAATAAAATGCCCGCAAAAAAGCCGCTGTCGAAGATAAACATTAAACAATGCCCAAATCGCCGTCTACATTAACCCATATGTGGAAAAGCATAGGAATCAAGGATAAAACAGCAACTGCTAAATATTGCACTTTAGCAAAGGAGTAATTTAATACTTATACGATATTTATCGACCTATATACAAATGAATGCATTGGAAAAACACACAGTAAGATAGGGTGTAACTGTAGAGATCACACGCATTACACGAGTTTCATGAATGGAAATCAGTATTTCTTATTTTTTTAATCCCCACATTGGATCTAAATCAGCAAAAGGGTCTTTTGTACTGGCTTTAACTTCCATTCCTGACTTAGGCTTGAAGAAGTCAGCTTTAGTAATGCGCTTTTTTTCTTTAACTTCGGTTCCCAGAGTAAAGGATTCCGGAGTGAGTTGTTCAAGCAAAGAAGAGTTTTTTGGAGGAAAGAGGTCCGCTTGAACTGGAGGAGCTACCGCTGGCAAAGGGGCTAAATTTGCTGGAGAGTTAGTTTCTGTTTCCTTGACATTGCTCGCATCGCTCGATAGAATTTGGTGATTTGAAGAACTGGTTAAAACCGGTTCATTGCAGTCACTTATGACGTCAGGTTTGACACTAGAAGTAGCCAAATCTGAAGTTGATTGAACGGAAATAGTGCCTTGTACCAAATCACTAACATTACTGCCAATCAAGGAATCCAGATCAGCGTGTGAACGGGCGTCCGTCTGCGAATTGTCCGTAACACTGGACACTGGCATCGGCGGTTGAATAGGTGCAGGTGCCTAAAAAATAGTCTGTTTATACGGAGAACTTACAAATAGACAATAATACAAAGCAAATTAAAAATGGATATAACAAAAAAGTAAAAACAGAGAAGATATCATGAACATCAAGAAATTCTAAAGGAGTTTTAGGATGGCACTTCTAGTATGAAACAGCCAAGCTTAACCACAATAATTGCTTTTTAAAAAGCGCTGAAAAAGCAAAAGTACAGAAATAATTTCAAAATGCATGCGGAAAACCACAGACTGCAAACAAATTCAAAAGTTTAGCACAATTCTTGAAATATAAGCCAATATTTCAGGATAGTTTTTAGTTGCACATTCATCTTCCTATCACGAGAAAGCGATCAATCCACTATAACGAGCTCGCTTAGGAGTTGCCAGCCTTCTGTCTACCACACCAGGATGGGGAAATCCCGTCAAATGCCTTTCCCAACGGCACAACAAGTAAACCTGCCGGCTTGTTCTCCACACTGTCCCTTTATTGCTGCGCGTCAAGCAGGGAGTATGCGAATACCAATTTTAACGTCATTGGTTTGACCCGACTCGGAATCAAAGCCAAGTCTACAGCTCCCGAGGCGGACGCTCTTACCACTCGGCCATTTCAGCAGTTATAGAATTCCAACAAGATTTAATTGATTAACAATTTAAACACAAAGCAAGAAAGGAAAAACGAAAGGAGCTCATAATACAGACATCAAGTTCTCTCACGCTCAATAGTCTCACTTTATACGTAGAACTTTTGTTATATTTTTAAAGATTTTCATATTTAGTGACAAATATGAATTTTGAATCATTAACCATCAGCTAATGATGAAGTTAAACCTTTAACGAGCACACTGACAACATAGAGCAGCAAAACAAAAACGACAATAACGTGCAGGTAACAACATAATTACAACGACCTGTTTCGTCTCACCATCGTCCTCCTACAAATGATAGAAAGTAAATTAATGGAAAAGGACTTGGGTAAACTAAAAAAAATACATTCTGCAAAAAGGTCGTTGCTAGCAATGCAGCATATTGTATCATCACTTAAAATTTCAATGAAAAACATGCAGCCAGAATAATTAAAAACATTTTTTAATGTTTCTGCAAAAAATCTACATGTTACTACCATTGTCAAAAGTAAAATTTTAGTAAAAAAATACTGTAAAATTGTCAAAAGTGAACGTCAAGTAATTGAACAACGTTTTCGATCATTCTGGCTGCACGTTTTTTACTGAAGCTTTACGCTCCAAACTTAAAATTGCTTTTGAGCATTTTCTCATTAATCAAAGTTTTACCACACCCAAGTCTATATACTGCGGACAGCATCTTTTCGTAAGGGACGGCTTACACATGAGCGTTCAACTCGTGCAACACGATTGCATTAAAAGAAAAATTTCTTGACTTTACATCTGGATATTTAAAGTTATCAATCACACAAACCGACGCAACCTTAGACCAATAAAAATGATCATTTACATTATAACTTCAAGTTAGCATATTTCACAACGCTCAAACTAAACAAAATTTAAGACTTACCTTAACCGTCATCTTATTGACACTAGCTTGGATGCTCGATAAAGCGCTGGAGCCAAACACGTCAAAATTACTTCTATCTTTAACAGGTGGTGGAGAGATTATCTGTTTTGAGAGTGAAAAAATAACAATCTTTTTGATATTCAGATCATAAACTAAATTCCTATATCCATTACAGGCGTGAAAAAGTGAATATGAAGACTTTTGAATTTGAAAATCTACTTCTAGTTTAGACTACCATAATCTAAAAAAAATCAAATCTTCATTATACTCGCGGTATCACGCTGAAGCGTGTAACGAGTGGCGGGGCCTATCTCCGCGGCTTAGCGCCTGGGCTACACAACTCCGAAGGAACGTCGCAACGGTGGCGAGCTGTTGGCGACACTGTGCCGATTTGACCGACCTGGGAATAATGAACCCCGGACCTCCCGCACCGACAGCGTGTGCGCTAAGCAACTGAGCTAACGGCCGGTGCATAATCTCATCTTCAATAATCTAAAAACCATACAACTGATAACGCATTAATTTAGGGTCGTTAGATTAATACAGGGTGATTAAAAAAAAAACGGGCCCCGTGTATTTAGAATAATTAGAATTGGGGCCCATTTTTTTGGGTCACCCTGTACAAGAAAATATCATTCAGAGTTAATGAACTAATAAAGTTAATCACAGCTTCTGCAAAGATTTACGAAGAAATCTAACGTCATAATCAACTGAAGACTGAACGCAGCGATAAGTGATACTAATGCTAAACACAGTTTCACTCAAGTAAATTCAAAATCCGGCCGCTTATAACACAAATCACTTCTCTGGTTCGTCAATTAGCTCTGCAACTCATTCCCCTACCTGATTAGCAGGAGGTTGGTTGTCCATCGCCACACCTCTTTGTTTCAACAACTCCACAGCTCTCATGCTCACCAAATCATAAACAATCTTCAACTGAGCCTGCAACAATAACAATGAACGGAAAACCATAAAGAATTTTGAAAATAAACCTGATTGGGTGATACCCAGCTCCATAACTAAGCTAAATAACTACTATGGTGATTACAAACACTGACAAAACCAGACTAGCACTGTAAAAACCTCAGCAATTTAACAGCAATGCAATGTCTCTGTGGCTTAAAATAACAACGTGTAGCTCAAGAAAACCCTAGCAGGAAAAAATATTAGAACTGCAATATTTTGTTAATCAAAATTTGTTAGTCCTCATTGCTTCAAGTGACATTCAAATATTTTAAACTTGTTTTAATATCCACCTTTTCCTGCAACATGTATTTCCTTTTGGTTCTGATTTTTTCAACGATTTCAAGAACATTCGGGACCCCGAGACCAGCATCAACATATTTAATGCAAGCGTACGCAGAGCAGAAAGTACCCGTGTGGCCAACTCCATTTCTAAAACGAAAAATATTTCACCAATTTTCGGGACTGCCCAGTAAATCTCGATCTGCCACTATCGGAAGGACTTGAGCGCTTTACCGAGGTCCACCTCACCAGAGGCACGCAGCTAAAACACTTTCATTTTTCCAATGAATGGTTTGAATCAATTCAAACATAAACCCGGAAAGACTCGTGCATGCGACTCCCAACAAAGATTTGAGAACCACTTAGAAAGGGGCAAGGGACAGTTGTTCTTATTTTTGGTCAACAATCACTTAGCTCTTCGTAGTATGGTAGCTGTAATTCGTCAAGCGGGTGTGATTAGTGCAAGTACATATCAGTATCTACTTAGTGGCATCACAGTTTGTTACAGTTCATGCTATTTAAATTCCTGTTCGTAAAAAATTCGCCAAGCATTAATTATCGCTAAGCAAAGCATGTTATTCAAAAACTTCAGTGAAAATTGAACCAACAACCGGCAATCGTACTCATCATAGAGCCTTGGTTCTGATTCAGTAGCATACAATCAAAATATGGTAAAAATTTGATTTGTTGACTTACTCGCAATGTACAACAACTGGCCATTGCAGACTTCGTTGTTGAATGTGAAAGTTTGATACAACATCCATGAAAGATAGAAGGTCGTGAAGTGAAGAAGGTTGTCCACTAAAAAGCAAAAATAACATCCAAAGCAGCATTTCCTAACATGGTATGTACTGCAAAGTAATAACATCATTTGACTGCTTCGTGCAGACGTACAGTAATGCTGGGCATACATTTAATTGGAAAGCTACCTACGTGGCTTAAATTTTAACGCCACCAACCAAAATTAAGTACAAAATAAGAAGAAAAGGCATCTCATGGCAGAGATCCGACTACAACATTACTCTTAGAGAAAGCATTGGATTATTTTAAACCCCAAACAACTATATCCACATATCCTGATGTACTTACTGCTCAGGCCATGCTGTGTACTGTAATTGCGTCAAGGACCTCGGTAAGCTACTTTTTGCATGTTTAACAGTGAACATTCTTTCCACATAATTTCCATGTGAACGACTGGTTGTAAATGTAATCGATATTGAACCATACCTCTGCTCCTCGTTCCTCGCTTCGGGCCAATACTTAGCGCATTTCTGTTAAAAAAAAAACGTGCGACGCTTAGATTTAACCATTCACCTCAAAAAGGTTGAATTTGGATTACTTTCAAATTATTAATTGAGGGAAACTGCGAAGTAAGCTAGCACTGTTTGAGTCAGCAACCACCTATATGCAATACATGTGAAGCGATCGTCTTCAACCGTGAATCGAAATCGCCACAGAGGAACCGGTGCAGAGTGCACGGAAGGCCATGTAACAGGTTGCACGATGCATATGCTTATAGTATACCATACATCACAAACGGATTATTTCTATCCCACTCGCCATCTGTCAAAGCTACAATTCACCAACCTTCGGTATTTCGTTGTTTCCAACCAACATCACGACCAATGTAACATTCTGCTCCAAAACCATTGTCCAAAAATCACCGCAAGATGACGCTAGAGGAGACTGAGTAGCTACAAAGACAGTCATTACGATCAGACATGAAAACATAAAACAGCAACCTCTCCAAACACGCATGATATAGCGCGCAGACAAGGATTGCTACTTTTATAACCGATACGAACGTGATAAATAATGACACAGACATTCAAAACAGAAAAAACTGACGAAAACAAGCAACACGTCATTAGTAAATTATTAAACTTAAAATTCAACAACCATCGACGGAGACCGGCAAATGAACTTGCACTCTAAAGGTGCGTTTACCGATACGCGACACGTGACAACGCAACACGCGACAATTTTTTTTATCACACCTTGTTTGTTTTACTATTTAGCGATCACGTGAAAATCTTCTGCATTAACTTACATTATAATTTTTGTCACGTTGTCGCACATCGCCTGTCGCTTACCGGTAAACGCACCTCAAGTCAAAAGTCTCATAAAAATGAGGCAGCCAGGAACCGATCCTGTAACAAAATTTAGCACCCACCCTAGGCACCGCTCGGCCATATTGTTCCCTAAAAGCTTAGAACTGTAATGAAAGGTTGCGTCAGTCAGCAAACTGCACTGATGAGACTTGAAAAGTCAAAGTAGTGTACACTATCTGCAATTAAGTACACAGCAAATATATTGTTTTGCATATTATGTACCTATGAATCGTGGACAGTATTTGTTAATTGCGTCCACCAGACTTGCATTGATGTAATCATCTTTTCCTTCATTCAATACAACACGATTTTGATCGAAAGGCAAAATGTCCTGGAACCTGTTCTTGTAACTGGAACAGCGCCCCACAGCGGTAGACTGCTGTCGCGCTGACTTTTCTTGCAATTCTGACAATTGTTTCCAATTCCTGATGTAGATACGACAACATACCGGTACATAAAATAACAACTTTACCCTACCTCTACAATACATACAAAAACTACAGAAAAATATTAAATAAAAAAGCAAGTCTGTCCTCCCATGTAAATGCTCGTGACAAGTTAGGTTATACTGGGGGGTAGAGCAATAAACAGCTCAGATGGCCGAGTGGTAAGAGCGTCTGTCTCGGGAGCCGTAGACTTGTGTTTGATTCCGAGTCGGGTCAAACCAATGACGTTAAAATTGGTATTCACAGTTTCCCTGCTTGATGCGCAGCATTAAAGGGACAGTGTGGAGAACAAGCCGGCAAGTTTACTAGTTGCGCCGTTGGGAAAAGCACTTGGCGGGATTCCCCAATCCTGGTGTGGTAGACAGAAGGCTGGCAACTCCTAAGCGAGCTCGTATAGCGCATTAATCGCTTTCTCGTGATAGGAAGATAAATATGCAACAACAACAACAGCAATACTAAGTCACCATGGGAACTACAGCACCGCATACCGGTACTGTCTTGTCTCGCTTGATATTTTGCGGCTACTCAAATAAATGAAGTAAGCTAGTTAAATTTGAAACTAATTAATTTTCAATTTATGCGAAATAATCACAAGAAAAACAAAGTATCTGGCCAGAAATTTGTTTTGGTCACACCGGCAATGTAACACCGTAAAGGGCTGGGCCTTACTTGTCGAGTAGGCACAGAGAACCTGGTCGTTTAACCAGTAAAGTTGAGATGAGTTTTTGAAAGGTTTCGGCATCGGCCTTAAACTTCATCAGATCGGCTTCATTTTGATAAGGCAAGTCATCGATTCGTGTTACCACCATCTCTTCAGTATCCACTTTAGTCGGGACAAGCATCTAAAATCGCAGATGAGGCTTACCAGTAACCCGCTGATATGTAGCACGAATAGGACTTGTCAAATGCAGAATAGAAACAAACACATTTCTGAGTTAATAAAGTTCATCCAATTAGTTGTACAATATTGGGTCATAAGAAGCGCGACATAGGGCCATCAATACATACAAACAATTGTTTACACGTGGTGATAAGGGAAAAAGGGTCAAAAAACGTCATTTCTGACAAGCTTTGCACATTTTTTTAATGCTTAACTTCCTCTTTTTAGGTTAAAATATTCCAACCTTCCGCAAAAAGGACGAACAATTATTATCATAAGAATTCATTGCTTTCCTACAGTTGTTCTTAACCGTTTTGATTTGCTTGTAACAATCGACCAAAACTAATTATTAAGTTGGCTTACCGATTTCGATTGCGGGACTACAGTTGATTCTGACTCGGGGCTTGCTGTAAGAAGTTCATCAGCTGATGTGTTGGTTATCTTTGGTAAAAAAATTTCGCTCGATGGAATATAAGTAAGACCTTCCAAATCTGCGCTCGGCCGGCTAGACTCAAGAGGAACACTAAGCTTTGCTCCCACGACAGTTGGCATCAATGGTTCAGGCATATTTGCTGAGTTTTGTACTCGTGCGCCGGTGGAATTCGACTGTTGAGGTTGCACGCTAGAGGTATTTCCAGCTGGGGCAGGCTGTGGTTGCGCTGGTTGTTGGGCAGGTAGGTTTGGGGCAGGATATCTTGCAGGCAATTCATGCTGCGGAGGAGCTTGCCCAGTCGGGACCGGGACTTGAGGATTCTGAGACATAGGTGGCCGTGTAAATTGCTGTTGTTGATGATATCGAACCTGATTAGGTGCGCCACCAGCAGGATTCGTCTGGTTAGGTGGCAAATTCTGGACATGAGGAACGGGCATTTGCTGCCGGGGCACACCCGATAAGTTCTGGGGAGCTGGCCCCTGTTGTTGGCCCATTAATGCGTTGGGTTGCTGCAAACCAGGACGATTGGTTTGCTGTTGGGAATTCTGCGGCATTGGCATGTTCTGATGAGGGCCTGACTGGTTAGGAACATGAATAGAGTTTTGCAAAGGCGGTTGTTGGGGCAAGTGATTTCTAGGAATTGACTGGGGTGTTTGATGAGATTGTTTCTGATACTGTTGATTATTTAATTGATGGCTTTGTGAAACTACCCCTTGAACTGGTTGAGCGATACTTTGGCTTCCTTGAGGATACCTTTGCACAAACTGCTGGGTAGGTTGTTGTGGGTGGTGCTGGGCAGGTGGACGGTTTTGGACAAGTGGAGAGGGCTGATTAGATGAGTAATTCGAGGCTGGGGGTCTCTGGTAGCCTTGCGATGCCGGATAGTTTTGCGGCTGAGTCATTACTTGACTCTGTTGCATTCTTGGAGCATTGCTTGGTGGTACAGCTTGCGAGGTCGCCATTTGACCAGGTGGTCGAGGGGTTTGATGTTGACCAGTGGGAAGAACAGGTGACTGACCAGTGGTAGCCATTGACTGTGAGTAATCATGAGGTTGAGCCACATGCTGAGGAGGTTGCAAAGCTTGTACAGTAAGAGACGGCTGTGAAGATTGGGTTTGTGGGGGAAAGTTTGAAGTAACTTGGGGCCTCTGATTGAGAGGCTGACCAGGGGTTTGGGATGAGTAAGAGAAATTCTGAGACACCTGTGGCCTTTGAATAGGGGGCTGTACTGGGACTTGTGTAGGTTGGGAAACGTTTTGAGGCCCCTGCGGATTTTGGAAAGGCCTTCCAGGTACTTGAGTTGATTGTGGGTAGTTTTGGGGGGCCTGAGGTCTTTGATTGAGAGGTTGTCCAGCTGCTTGAGCAGATTGTGGGTAGTTTTGGGGGGCCTGGGGTCCTTGATCGGGAGGTTGACCAGGCACTTGGGTAGACTGGGGGTAGTTTGGGCGTGTTTGGGGTCTTTGATTGCGAGGTTGTTCCGGTACTTGAGTAGATTGTGGGTAGTTTTGGGGAGTCTGGGGTCTTTGATTGAGAGGTTGTCCCGGTACTTGAGTAGATTGTGGGTAGTTTTGTGGAGTCTGGAATCCTTGATTAGGAGGTTGTCCAGGTGCTTGAGTGGACTGTGGGTAATTTTGGGGCGGTTGAAACCTTTGGACAGTAGGCTGACCTGGTGCTTGTGGTGCCTGAAAGTTGGTCACTGGTGGTTGCCTAGGAGCTGGGGTCGATTGAGGGTAATTTTGAGGTGGTTGTTGATCCGCAACAGAATGCTGTCCGTGTGGTTGTGTAAACCGCAAGTATCCTTGCGGCTGCTGTGTAGGCGGTTGGGTAACCTGGTGGGCGGCCTGCAGTACAGCAGGTTGATTGAACTGTTGATAACTTTGAGGTTGAATAGCCTGGCCATGGAGCACTTCGTTAGGGCCTGGAGTGGGTTTTTGGTAATGCTGAGGGGAAGAAGGTAGTTGATGAGACCCTGGAGGTGAGACAGAGTTAGTTTGTGGTGGTACGGGGCCAGTTTGGGCAGGAGGTTGTTGAAAACGTTGAGGTGGAAGCAAGTGCTGTTGTTGATTTGGCACATTTTCTTGATGCAACGATGCAGTGGAGAAATTTTGTTGGTTTCCTAGCTGGGAAGTGGGATGAGCTTGATAAGCTGAAGGATGCGACTCAGCAGAATGATGCGTGGGCGGAGGAGCTCTTTGAGACGACATAATTGGTTGCTGGCCAAGCGTTGTAAATTGGGGCTGCGGAGACTGTGTATATATCATCGGTCGTTGGGGAGTAGACATCACAGAGGGATCACCATGACCCTGGGATTGGGGGTACATAGCATTTGAAGCAGGGTGATGCTGCGGTGTGGAAACGCCATGACCTAACGGAGTACGGGGCTGGTTGGGAGATTGCATTGGTGGAGGAGCGCGAGGGTTGGCGCCATGCAGAGAAGCACGAGCATCACCAGGCAAATACGCATTTTTTCCTTGAGTTGAACGAGGCATTGGACTAGATTGCATGGGCATTGACATTCCTATAACATATAACAGTACATTTAAAACCAATTTCACATGTCGTATGATAAAAAGACCGCAATTATGGTTTAGAGGGTCTTCGGTTCGCCTCTCACCCAAGTTTCGTGATTGGGTTCTTGGACAAGACGGTTCATGACAATTATCTCTGCTTGCCGATTTTTTACGAGCATTACATTGAAAAGCAAAGAATAAACCTGAAAACAACGGTGACTTCCAAACAAAACTAAATTCTTTTTCTTTGTCGTAACAATACAAAAAGACGAAATCAATAAATTTTAGAAATCAGTAAGAATCAAACAAAATTGCGCAAGATGAAAACCACAACACAATATCACAAATTGAAGAAAAAAAAATGAGCCACGTAACTGCAAAACCATATGCACAAACAGCAGGAAAACTTTAAAAATTACTTATTGTACCTGCTGGGAGGCCGCCAGACATTCGCAGATAGTTAAGAAATGCTGGATCGTCCAGACCGTCCATATCTTCGGCAGCCATCTCGGCAAGCTCTTCACTTGTGAAAAGAGAAGTTCCGGGAGTTGGAGCTGAAGTAGCCTTGGGTTTGGGGGCGGTGGGCCGCGGGGGAGGCTTCTTCACTTCGTGTCTAGCGAGTTCAATTTCAATATTCAAGAGCACATTTCACATTTAATGAAGAAGGTGGTAAGAAATTACACAGCGACTTGCGTTTACAACCTTAAGAGCCAAACTATACTATTAACAAAATCGTCTTTACATTCGCGATATTACGACGAAATGCGTAACGAGCGGCGGGAACGTCTCCGCTGTTTAACGTCAGGGCAATATAGCTCCGAAGAGACATCCCAGCAGTACCAAGCACTGTGTACAAATTAACCGACCCGGTGATCGAACGCCAGATCTACTGCACCGATGGGAATGTTTACACTAACCGCTCGAATAACATAAACAATGCATTCATAAACTCACAAGATTGTTTAATGTTTATTACACTAAATATTGAGCAAAACATATGATGCGTGTTATACAAAGTTATATGGATATTCAAAGAGTACTGTAGATAGGAAAGGACATTTGTGGTGACGACATTCTACAAACTGTAGAGCTATGGCTTTACTCGGCTGATTACAAGAAACATCTGTACAGTCGCAATAATCGTTATATTATTCTTTGCTTACTTGTCGATGATGATTTTTCGTAATTTTGAATTTTTTTCATTCAGTTTCACCATTTTTTCATTTGTCTCTTTAACTTTATCAAAGACTTCTTGGAAAAAGAGAGTTCCTTCTTCGCAACGCTTCACTGCAGCGGTGTAGTCGGTGCATGATAGAAGGAAGTTGCCACATTTTGTTTGAACTCTAAAAAATAATCATGGAAAACTACAATGCAAGATGGTACTTAATCAAGGCTATTCTTATGTTCATGATAAAGTGAATCTCTTACTGGTAACGAAAAGCCGTTGGGAGACTATTTTGCATTTACAAATTCAACACTTTGAAGGATATTTAATTTTCAATCACAAGATCAATTTGGACTTGTAGAGTCACTCTACTAATTAGTTAAACGTAATAGATATCGTCGAATCAGCTGTTGGTAAAAACTATTTCTAGAGTTTATTAACTAAATCAATTTAGGAATATTGGAATTCAGTGCAAAATATATGAACAGAATTATATAAAAACATTTTTGAAAGCCTACCATTGATATTTCTTTAAAACTACCTCCCATCTATCAATGGAAAGCCGCGGTTAGTTTATTCAAGTTTATCTATTTTTGCTGATGTTTACATAACCGCACTTTGTTTTTGCTACCTTAATGAACATTACCAACGTCGCTCTATCGTTTGTTTACATTAACGCAACATAACTGCATGAGTCAAATCAGCATTGCGGCATTATCTGGTCCACAGAATACCACGGCTACAATAATAACGAACCTGCTCGCTAACCAGCACCAATCGGTAAAAAAACTGAGTTTAAATTACGTGACGCTCCACTTGCATTAACCAAGGTGTTCCAAAAGTCTTGAGCACATTATGACAACAAAAATCTAAGAAACTATTAAGGATATAATAACTTACAAAAAACTTTATCAATAACTTGATGTAATTAGCTTTAAAATGGCGCAACTTTATCTTACTACCTTATGAAGTAAAGGAGACATGGAGACTTCAAATAAGCCCAAGGCTTTTAAAACGCCCTGTATATCGTGAAAAACATACCACGAACAAGCCTCAATAATGTGATCAAATAAGATATCACTCCCAAAT